>CM019699.1:25544839-26134839 GCA_009760885.1 Achatina immaculata
GACTAGACTTATGACCAGGGGTAGC
This sequence comes from Achatina immaculata, assembly GCA_009760885.1. Taxonomy (NCBI): domain Eukaryota; kingdom Metazoa; phylum Mollusca; class Gastropoda; order Stylommatophora; family Achatinidae; genus Lissachatina; species Lissachatina immaculata. Next base: position 25,544,865 of record CM019699.1, read on the forward strand.
AACAGAGAGGTGGGACAGGGTCTTTGTCAGCCAGGCTAGACTTATGACCAGGGGTAGCAACAGAGAGGTGGGACAGGGTCTTTGTCAGCCAGGCTAGACTTATGACCAGGGGTAGCAACAGAGAGGTGGGACAGGGTCTTTGTCAGCCAGGCTAGACTTATGACCAGGGGTAGCAACAGAGAGGTGAGACAGGGTCTTTGTCAGCCAGGCTAGACTTATGACCAGGGGTAGCAACAGAGAGGTGGGACAGGGTCTTTGTCAGCCAGGCTAGACTTATGACCAGGGGTAGCAACAGAGAGGTGGGACAGGGTCTTTGTCAGCCAGGCTAAACTTATGACCAGGGGTAGCAACAGAGAGGTAGGACAGGGTCTTTGTCAGCCATAGTTCACCAACCCTGACTCTAGCATGTCATCTATGGGTTGCTTCGCTGACTGGCCAAATCTGACAGCATCTTCATATTTTACTCCTCACGTTGGCCACTAAACTGTAGGTAGTGCCCTACAGTGCCCACAACAAACTGCTCCTGATGTCCTCTTCTCTAGGTTCTTGTTAAAGACTCTTACTTACCTACAGTGCCCACAACAAACTGCTCCTGATGTCCTCTTCTCTAGGTTCTTGTTAAAGACTCTTACTTACCTACAGTGCCCACAACAAACTGCTCCTGATGTCCTCTTCTCTAGGTTCTTGTTAAAGACTCTTACTTACCTACAGTGCCCACAACAAACTGCTCCTGATGTCCTCTTCTCTAGGTTCTTGTTAAAGACTCTTACTTACCTACAGTGCCCACAACAAACTGCTCCTGATGTCCTCTTCTCTAGGTTCTTGTTAAAGACTCTTACTTACCTACAGTGCCCACAACAAACTGCTCCTGATGTCCTCTTCTCTAGGTTCTTGTTAAAGACTCTTACTTACCTACAGTGCCCACAACAAACTGCTCCTGATGTCCTCTTCTCTAGGTTCTTGTTAAAGACTCTTACTTACCTACAGTGCCCACAACAAACTGCTCCTGATGTCCTCTTCTCTAGGTTCCTGTTAAAGACTCTTACTTATCTACAGTGCCCACAACAAACTGCTCCTGATGTCCTCTTCTCTAGGTTCTTGTTAAAGACTCTTACTTACCTACCAGATGCTTTATGCTGGAAATGAGATCATGCTGGAGCCATGACACACTTACCGCAGCTTTCAAATCAGAGCTGGCCAATACCCTATCCCACCTCTTTGTGGTGGACATAGTAACAGGCTGTTGTGGTCCTTCAGTTTAACTAACAGAGCAGTACTTGTCAAGGTCTCTCATATAAAGATATAAATTTCAATCAGTCAAATTATTCTGGTTGAGAACCTGCATGGAACTCATTTTTTTTGGGAGATGATCTGAGTCATTATGGAAACCACTGTATCTGACTCCTCACATTACATAACAATCAACTACAACATCATCACAGCTTCAGCTGGCAAGAACAACAGGCCAGTTTCAGGGAGGTCACAACAAGAAAAACGCCTACAGAGGAAACATAAGGTAAAAACAACATAATGAAATGCAGATATTTAACCCTAGGATATATGTAACAAAATACCATGTGACAACAGACCTTCACATACTGTCTGAGGTTAACTCTCTGACTGAGGTCGAGGACCTTTCTTTCATCAGCTCTCACAGGAGCAAAGTCATGAGCCTCCACATTTCCCATGCCTTTCTCTAAACGAAATCAAAATGTGCCCCACTGTGACAATGTAAACAAGAAAAAAAAATATTCATACACAAACATCATCATCATAATCTTAATCATCATTATGTATCATGGCACCACTGTCTGCATGCTTTTCCACAGATCTTGACATTTTCCATAAGCTCAATCAGGAACTTTCTATCATGCCATCATGTTGAAACCGACCACGATCTTCTCTCACAGTCTTCCTCTGCATCTCTTCCTCCATTTCATCTTTTCTGAAGGTGTATGGTGCACTTTTACAAAATCTGGTTCTAGTATAGTAGAACAGAATTAACTGAAGGTGTGTGGTAGTTTAAGGAAAAAAAAAGGAAGGAAAGGAAGAAGCGTTAGAAATATGAGATTAGAACAATAAAATGGTTATGAAAAGAAAAAGCCCAATATTTCAGCAAAATAAGGCTTTATCCGAGGACAACAGAAATGACAAAACAAATACATTTTCTAGTATAGTGGAGTTAGATGGAGGTGTACCTAAATAAAGCACTAAGCGCTGACTTAATATTACTAACAATTACATGTTGTATCCAGTATCATCTCTGTCTAAAGTTTAGATATGGTAAATTCTGTTATGTATCACTTTACATAATATTAACTGTCTCCATGGTAGTGGCACTCACAGAGAAGCATTTTTTGCAGCTTGGTGGTTGTCCCAGATCCTTGGGTGCACAAAGATAAACATGCCAGTGTATGCATTTTATTTACACATTCAAACATTCTTCGACCACGATGAAGTCACATGACAAGTGACGAACCCATCACAAGCTGACAATACCGTTAAGTTGAATATAAAATGATCATAAATAACCAATGATACACCTTCAGATAGTATCACTTATAGCACAACATATGGAAAAAAACAGACTAAAAGCCATCTATAAAGACAAAATGCCAAAACAACATTCAAGAGCAAAAACAGATGATGAGTACTACAGACTCTCAAGAAACGAACAAGTTATAATCTTCCGTCTGAGAACAGGACATTGCAGACTGAGACACCATCTATACCTGAAGCTGAAAAATGTCCCCACAAGGAACAACAGACACATCACATCCTCCAGAGCTGCCAGCTACACAACTCACTCAGGCAAAGGACATGGCCAGGCCCTAACCCTTAAAGAAGAGTCTCTACGGTATTGCTGGCCAAACCCCAGCCCTTACAGTAGAGGCTCTACCATCATCATGATCACTGCTAGAAAGAATAACATGCCTGGACACGTAGCCTTTTAAACTAGAATAAAAAGACACATTTATATAATCCTTACGTGTTATTAGGTGTCCAATTTTAAACTTATATTCAGACATCCATGACTAGGAATTAAATGCATAAAACCTTCCAAATTACTCACAGATCTTGCAACTCTCAAATATACATCGTGGAAATCTCTTAAGCCTAACAGACAGGCCCTGTTTTCTACAAACACTCAAAACTTGCGACAGAACTGTAAGCCACGACTGCAAGCAGAAGCGGAAATTGTAAACGAATCCTGGTTTTTCAAGAGAGAAGAGTGCTACATACCTCGGTCAATCGATCATTTGCATGTCTCATTCGGAACTTTTCCTCCCTAACAACTCTCCTGTAGGCTTCTCAGTTGTGAGCAAGATGGCCTGCTGCTGATGCATCCATTTGCAGATCATCAATGATGTCTTGCAGCCATCTTCACTTTGGTCTTCCTCTTTTTCTTTTTCCCATTATGTACCCTTCCAAGATGGTCTTCTCTAGATTATCATGACGTTTAACTTGCCCATTTCTGCTCCTCTTTACTAACCAACCTTCTTCAATATTAAGTTCTTGTAGTATGGATATATTTGTCCTTTTTGTGTCCATGGTATTTGAAGAACTCTTCTGTAGTATTTACATTCAAAGGCATTTATGTGTTTCTCAGCTGTTTTGTTAAGTGTTCAGGTCTCGCTGGCGTATGTTGCGATGGGAAAGATGCATGTCCTTTTAAAAATCTTATTTTTGAGGTTTAGTCTGTTCCTCTCCACAGATTCTTTAGTTGTTTTACTTTCTGAAGAGCAATAGATGTCCTTTTAATTTCTCTTATTGTATCTTCATTATTAGTTAGTAGTGATCCAAGATATTCAAAATTGTCCACTTCTTCCAATTTTTTCTCATTGATACATATTTCAGCTGCCTTATTTGTTTTGTCAGTTGTCATCAATTTAGTTTTCTTCACATTAAGATAGAGGTTTTGCTCTTCACTATTCTTACAGACTGACATAATTAGTTTTTCCATTCTTTTTGTGTTGTGGACAGAAATATTGTATCATCGGCATATCTAATTTCTGTTATTTCATAACCTCCAATTTTTAAGGCATCATAATATTGTTTGTATACATCTTCTCTAACATTCCTCATTATATTTTCAGTATACAAGTTAAATAAGTAAGGTGACAATATGACCCCTGACAGACCCCTTGTTTTATGTCAAACCAAGCTGTTTCATTATTTATTCTTACTGCTGCCTGTTGGTCTAGATACAGCAGTGATATTAATTGTATAAAGTATATTGTAAATCCCATTTTTTCCATTATTTCCCAAAGTTTCTGGTGCTGTACACATTCAAATGCCTTTAAAAGTCTATGAAAGATAAATATAGATTCACATTAAATTCTCTGCATTTCTCTATTGCCAAATGAATTAATTGCCAAATGAATTAATAAATCTTGAAACCAATTTACCAGTCCCACAACTAAATGTCAACTTAGATGAAGTTACACTGAATGAAAATGAAACAACAGTGAATCTAATGGCTAACAACAAAGCTGCAGGTGAAGATGAAATAACAGTCAAAATGTTAAAAGCTATTAACAGTGACAACATGAACCAGAAACGAAGAATGTTTAATACTTTTTGGAAAGAAGAAAATGTCTCTTCTAAATGGAAAAAGGGAATCATTGTTAAAATACCCAAAAAAGGCAACCTAAGTGACTGTAATAACTGGAGGGGTGTAACCTTACTATCAGTTGTGTCAAAGGTGTTTTGTAAAGTGATTCTGAATAGAATTAAGGATGTGGTGGATACTGCAAAGAGAGAAGAACAGGCAGGATTTTGAAAAGGGAGAAGCTGTCTCAACCAGATCTTTACTCGAAGAATAATACTTGAAGAACATATTGAAAAGCAGAAACCATTAGCCCTGAACTTCATAGACTTTAAAAAAGCATTTGATAGCATACACAGAGATTCCTTGTGGAGAATTTTAAGACTATTTGGAATACCATCTAAAATTGTCAATATCATTAAAGATCTCTACAGTGGATATGTTTGTGCAGTCAAGACAGAAGAAGGAATGAGCGAATGGTGTCAGACTGAAACAGGCGTGACACAAGGATGTGTATTATCTCCATTGCTTTTTGGAGTTGCCATAGACTTTATAATGAAGAGATGCTGTACAGGTAAAACCGGCATTGATTGGATACATGGGACCCAAATAGAAGATCTTGATTTTGCAGATGAAATAACTCTTAACACTGACAATGTGAAATCGATGCAGGAAAAAACAGATTCCCTGTCTTCCTTGGCTAGCAAAATAGGTCTTGAAATTAACAAAGACAGAATAAAAATAATGAAACTTCTCATTAATCAAGAAGGAAAAATATACATAGAAGGAACAGTTGTTGGTGAAGTAAACCAGTTTGCATACCTTTGCAGCTACATAGACCAGGATGGTGACACCAGGAAGGAAGTTAGAATTAGAACTGCAAAAGCAGCACTGTCCTTCAAAAATCTTGAGAACATATGGCATTCAAAAGTTATAAGCACAAAAACCAAGTTAAGATTACTCAATTCAAATGTGATATCCACCCTCATTTATGCATGCAAAAGCTGGAAAACAACTAAAGAAATAGACAAGAAATTAAACTCTTTCGAAAACAAATGCCTAAGGAAAATACTTGGTATAAAGTGGAACGAATTCAACAACATCACAGAGGTAAGAAGATGAGCAAACAACCTTTCTCATGGGTGATCAGAAAAAGAAGATGGACGTATGTAGGCCATGTGATGAGAAGAAACAATCAGAGAATAACAAAACAAGCTATCAAGTTGAGCAAAGAAAAAGAGGTCGACCACATCAAACTCTAAAGAGGACATTGTTAAGAGAAGCCAGTTTAGTGGGCATAACATCCCTTGATGAAGTTGAAAGACTCGCCGAGAACAGGAAAACTTGGCAAACAACTATGCGAGCTCTATGTGACATTTAACGGCATGGGAAAGATGTAATATGTAAGAAGATTTCTCTATTATTAATCTTATATTGAATATATGATCTCTTGATCCTCTTCCTTGCCTAAAACCAGCTTGGACTGTATTGACTTCTTCTTCTACTTTCTTATGAAGTCTACCTATTATGATTTTTAATAGAATTTTACTGACATGACTAATCAGGGCAACAGTTCTGTAGTTTGTGCATAATTTCAGGTTACCCTGTTTTTAGTAGTGGTATGAATACAGTTCTTTTCCATTCTTTTGGCCAAATACCTGAGTGCTAAATCTTTTTACAAGTTGCATGATAGATTGTTGCACATTCCTTTCCTCCTGCTGTTATCACATCCTGGTGACCTACCATTTTTCAGATTCTTTATTGCCCGTAAAACTTCTTTAATTGTTGGTTCAGGTTCTTTCTCCTCCAATAATAATTCACACTGTTGATTTCTGCTTTCACAGTCAGTTGTTTCATACATTCCTCTGCAATATTCCTTCCATTTTTCTAAAATTTCCTCTGTCTCTGTAACAAATTACATTTAGCTTAGGTGTGACATTTCTCGTCAATGTCTTCATTTCTTTAAACATTTCACCATCTCTTCCACACTTCTGATGTCCTTCTATTCTTTCACAACAATCTAGTATGTATTGTTTTTTGTCTTTTCTTATGTTTCTTCGTACTTCTTTTGTTAAAGTTTTATATTTCTCTTTGTTGTTGTTTGTCACTTTCCATTTCTACGTTGTTTTATCAGTTCTAGTGTGCCTGCTGTAATCCATCCATTCTTTTGTATGTTCTTTACTGGAACCATTTCTTTAGCTGTTGTTATTAAGATATCTCTGGCCTGCGTAACCAGTTTATCTGGTGTCATCTCCTCCTGTGCAGCCATCAGGATTTAAAAAATTCATTTCTGTACCGCATTGTTCTGGTATTTTTATAAAGTTTAAGTGGAGTGGTCTTGATCCCCTAATTGTCTTTTTTATCTTTATCTTCATGTCTGCTATTAATAACTCATGATCCGTGTCACAATCAGCACATGGTAAAGTTTTTGCTGATGTTATAATTGATCTCCACTTTCTTTGCACTAAAATGTAATCTATTTGGTTCTTGGTTTTCCCATCAGGTGATATCCATTGGATGTTGTTTAAAAAGTGTGTTAGCGATCATTAGCTAATTTCCCATGCAAAACACTATTAGATTGTCACCTGCTTCATGTCTATGTCCTGTGCTAAATTTTTCCAAAACATATCCGTCGTCTTCTATTTTTTCTGTAGTAATTTTTGCATTAAAATCCCCCATTATTAATACACACTAGATCTTGTAAACTGTTATCATTTCACGTTGTCATTATAGGATGATACTAAGAATTAAGAATATTAAAGTATGAGCATATAAAAACACATACTGTAGATATGTGCTGATGCACATTTTCGTTATAATTTAATACCTTTTAGAAAGTTGCATGCAGTTCAATAAATGGCATGTCAAAATTAAAACATTAGCGGCCATTCTTCTCTATTTTATGTGATAACTGGAGTTTTTGTCAGCCATAATACTGTACCTTTCAGTACCATGTGGTCAGACCTCCCCGAGATATTTTTTTCTCACAGCTTTATTCTTCTCCGTTTCCCTTGACTTTCTCTCGCTCTCTCTCTCTCTCTCTCTCTCACACCCACACGCACACACAAAGAGAGAGAGAGAGAGAGAGAAAGTTACCACTAGATCACTAGGTTATCTTAACGTCCGTTTCCTCTTGACTTGTTCAAGGAACGGTGACCGCCTTTTTGTCCCTGTGATTTTATTTATTTATTTTCTTGTCCTGGAACTTCTTTGAAGACACGAAGGAGATATAGAAGGGTTTACTACATGCCATCGCACAAAATACTCTGATGACTGAAACCGCCAACTGGCACCACACTTTCTGAACTCGGAAATTCAGCCATACTTATCAACCAGATAAATTTATGATTGCATTCTACCAGATACGTTTATTAATGTGCTCCACTATATAAGTTTATTATTGTGCTCCACTAGATAAGTTTATTATTGTGCTCCACTATATAAGTTTATTATTGTGCTCTACTATATAAGTTTATTATTGTGCTCTACCAGATAAGTTTATTATTGTGCTCCACTAGATAAGTTTATTAATGTGCTCCACTATATAAGTTTATTATTGTGCTCCACTATATAAGTTTATTATTGTGCTCCACTATATAAGTTTATTATTGTGCTCTACCAGATAAGTTTATGATTGTGCTCTACCAGATAAGTTTATTACTATGTTCTAACAGATAAGTTTATTATTGTGCTCTACCAGATAAGTTTATTATTGTGCTCTGCAAAATAAGTTTATTGCTATGCTCTACCAGATAAGTTTATTATTGTGCTCTGCCAGATAAGTTTATTGCTGTGCTCTACCAGATAAGTTTATTATTGTGCTCTACCAGATAAGTTTATTATTGTGCTCTACAAGATAGGTTTATTGCTATGCTCTACCAGATAAGTTTATTGCTATGCTCTACCAGATAAGTTTATTATTGTGCTCTACCAGATAAATTTATGACCGCACAATATCCGATATGTTTATAATCGCGCTCTACTCTGTTCAGTTTGGCGTGTACGAGAATATGTCAAATTCTTTGCTGTTGTTATTTTCCTCTTTAATACTTTAGACTGGTGTACATAATAAAAGATAAAATCCCCATTTCCCATGCCTTTAATGCGTATTGTGGAAAGGGTTTTAGGCCCATATTTCCATGATCGTCGGCACATGAAAGTCTGATGTGGTCATTGTCACGCTTGGCCGCATTTACCTTCCCAGATTTCTCTGGTACCCAGTTTTTAGAGGCTGGGTCAACCCCGGGGCCTTTTTTGGTGTGCACCAGAAAAAAAATCCCACAGCTGGGAATCGAACCCGGTACCACTGGGTTAGTAAACCGAGCTTTGGTGTACATGTCAGTGTATATTATATAATTTTAAACGCTGGTATATTTCTATTCACGTGTGTGACAGCCGAAGATGGAGTAGAATGTAAGAACTAAGGAGGCATCTCCCTGCTCTCAATACCCAGCAAGGTCTTCAGCAGGATTTTGCTAAATAGAATTAAAACATCAGTAGATAGTAAACTAAGAGAAGAGCAAGCAGGTTTCAGGCAAGGAAGATCCTGTACTGATCACATTGCTACAGTGCGAATAATAGTAGAACAGTCAGTGGAGTGGAATTCTTCACTGTTAGTTACATTCATTGATTATGAGAAGGCATTCGATAGTGAAGATCATAGAATGCTATGGAAACTACTGCAACATTATGGTATACCGGTCAAGCTTATAAAGACCGTATATGAAAAATAATTTGTAAAATCGTACATAGAGGAACTCTCACAGAAAGTTTCAAAGTGGAAACAGAAGTACGGCAAGGATGTTTGCTTTCATAATTCCTATTCCTTCTAGGAATTAATTGGATCGTGAAAACTACCATACAAAGGAAAAGAACTGGGATACAATGGACATTGTGGAGGACTTTGACTTGGCAGATGATGTGGCACTTCTGGCACACAGCCACACACAAATGCAAGAGAAACTTCAGATCTTAAGCAAAATTTCACTTAAATTGGGACTATATATTAACAGACAAAAAAAACAACAAAACAAAGATAATGAAAAGTGATACTGCAAGCAATAGCCCCATGGTAATCGAGGGAGTGCCAGTTGAGGAAATAAGAGCATTTCACATATTTAGGCAGCATAGTGGATACATACGGGGGAACAGAAAAGGATGTTAAAGCTAGAATAACCAAGGCCAGGACATCATTTATCGAACTTAACAAAATATGGTCATCTAAGAACATCAAAACAAGAACATAACTTAGCCTTTTCAATACAAACGTAAAGACTGCACTGTTATATGATTCAGAGACATGGGTTATGACCAAGACAATACAATAGATGATACAAACATTCATGAACTACTGCTTGAGGAGGATTTTAAACATTAAATGGCAGGACAAGATCAGGAACGAGGAGATCTGAAAAAGAGCAGGACAAGAACCTATGAACCTACAAATCATGTCTAGGAAATGGAGGTGGATTGGCCACACTCTGAGAAAACCCGACACCAGTGTAAAACTTGTTTGGTGCAAGTTTACATTTTTTTTAATTAGTGGGAGGAATATTTTCTCAAGGTGGTTACAGACCAACAATCCCTTGGCAATGAACTACCATACTCGAGGCCGAGCTAGCTCCCCCATCATGACCGCCAACCCAGGCTCTCCCCTCCTTGGTATATTGTATGCTAATTTTTCCTAACTTCTCAAGCATTCAGTCAACACAACAATACATTGACATGCAGTACAAACCACGAAGTCTGAATTCAATAATACAACAATTTTAATCCCACAGTGAACCCACCAACCCAGACAACTGGCAATGACAATCAACATGACATTAAGGCAATATTCATTAATAAAGGCAAAACAACGTGAGGAACAATCAATGAAAATGCAAATTAAGTCAAGCATAATATCAGTTAATAATGAAGCTTCTCATGTCTGCAATATTTACATTGTTACTCAATGCACCTGGGGCCCTCAGCTCACTGGGCCCTACCTGTGGCATCCACCACGACTATATGTACCACTGCACTTTCACCTCCGCAGCCATTGCTGCCATTACCTACATCAACAGCATCTGTATTGATACAAACACATGGTCAATATGCATGAAAAAGCACAATACAAAGCATACATGTTACCAATCAAATCCACAGAGAAAATCACAATGAAATCAGACACAAATTATCTTCTTACACGGAATGACATGAACCCTACATCACAGCTAAATTCACAACTACATCATCTACATCACATGAGGTGGGCATGGGCAGAATATAACTACCACCATAATACACAGGAAATATACCAGGTAGGTACAAGACATAACAAGACAAGACAAGACAAGATTTTATTGATCCTGCAAGTTATAAAACGCACATCAAAGTTCAGATCGTCCAATCAGATCGTGTCCATACTGCCCGATACAAAGGGAGGGCACTGTTCACGTTTATTTTCAGAACGTACAATTCCAGGAAATATTTCGCTGCACTGAAACTGAACATTTGAACTTAGCATTGGATTGTTGCTGACATTGCTTTGCTTATCAGTAAGAGAACTTGCGGAATTTTGACTGCTTTTTACAACCTTCTTGGGAAATTTGTTAAATAACATCTTATTGGCAGAAACGCAGATGAAGCCACTGACAACAATTATTGAGGAATGACGCTGGCGATGGTTGGGACATGTGCTCCGAATGACTGACAACTCACTACCAAAAATAGCACTAAGATGGGCACCACAGGGGAACAGAAGTAAGGGTAGACCAAAAGAGACATGGAGAAGAACAACAGAAAGGATGTTGAGCAATAGAGGGCTCACCTGGGCAAGAACATCAAAACAAGAACAGAACTTAGCCTTTTCAATACAACGTAAAGACTGCACTGTTATATGATTCAGAGACATGGGTTATGACCAAGACAATACAACAGAGGATACAAACATTCATGAACTACTGCTTGAGGAGGATTTTAAACATTAAATGGCAGGACAAGATCAGGAACGAGGAGATCTGAAAAAGGGCAGGACAAGAACCTATGAACCTACAAATCATGTCTAGGAAATGGAGGTGGATTGGCCACACTCTGAGAAAACCCGACACCAGTGTAAAACTTGTTTGGTGCAAGTTTACATTTCTTTTAATTAGTGGGAGGAATATTTTCTCAAGGTGGTTACAGACCAACAATCCCTTGGCAATGAACTATCATACTCGAGGCCGAGCTAGCTCCCCCATCATGACCGCCAACCCAGGCTCTCCCCTCCTTGGTATATTGTATGCTAATTTTTCCTAACTTCTCAAGCATTCAGTCAACACAACAATACATTGACATGCAGTACAAACCACGAAGTCTGAATTCAATAATACAACAATTTTAATCCCACAGTGAACCCACCAACCCAGACAACTGGCAATGACAATCAACATGACATTAAGGCAATATTCATTAATAAAGGCAAAACAACGTGAGGAACAATCAATGAAAATGCAAATTAAGTCAAGCATAATATCAGTTAATAATGAAGCTTCTCATGTCTGCAATATTTACATTGTTACTCTATGCACCTGGGGCCCTAAGCTCACTGGGCCCTACCTGTGGCATCCACCACGACTATATGTACCACTGCACTTTCACCTCCGCAGCCATTGCTGCCATTACCTTAATCAACAGCATCTGTATTGATGCAAACACATGGTCAATATGCATGAAAAAGCACATTACAAAGCATACATGTTACCAATCAAATCCACAGAGAAAATCACAATGAAATCAGACACAAATTATCTTCTTACACGGAATGACATGAACCCTACATCACAGCTAAATTCACAACTACATCATCTACATCACATGAGGTGGGCATGGGCAGAATATAACTATCACCATAATACACAGGAAATATACCAGGTAGGTACAAGACATAACAAGACAAGACAAGACAAGATTTATTGATCCTGCAAGTTATAAAACGCACATCAAAGTTCAGATCGTCCAATCAGATCGTGTCCATACGCCCGATACAAAGGGAGGGCACTGTTCACGTTTATTTTCAGAACGTACAATTCCAGGAAATATTTCGCTGCACTGAAACTGAACATTTGAACTTAGCATTGGATTGTTGCTGACATTGCTTTGCTTATCAGTAAGAGAACTTGCGGAATTTTGACTGCTTTTTACAACCTTCTTGGGAAATTTGTTAAATAACATCTTATTGGCAGAAACGCAGATGAAGCCACTGACAACAATTATTGAGGAATGACGCTGGCGATGGTTGGGACATGTGCTCCGAATGACTGACAACTCACTACCAAAAATAGCACTAAGATGGGCACCACAGGGGAACAGAAGTAAGGGTAGACCAAAAGAGACATGGAGAAGAACAACAGAAAGGATGTTGAGCAATAGAGGGCTCACCTGGGCAAGAGCAGAAAAAAAGGCGAAGGACAGGCATTTGTGGAAAACCCTTGCGGAAGCCCCATGTGCCCTGGGCACTCAAGGTTCAGAGAGAGAGAGAGAGAGAGAGAGAGAGATAATACACAGGAATTTACAATACATCCATAAGCACAACGAAAGAAGACATCGCCCTGCCATTACCTCTATCTAATCTGATGCAGTCCACTGTTTCAATTACCCCCCCCCCAATCCCCCCGAAACCAACTACCAAATCACGTGTACGATAACGTTTCGGTCAAGGTCGTACACCCCTCAATCCAAATGTGTATCGTCCACACCAGCATAGCAAGACAGGCACTGACATGGAATCCTCAAGGAAACAGAAAACGATGAAGGCCTAGACTTACTTGGAGAAGATAAATGATGACAGTGCTCAGAGACAAGGGATACAAGTGGAAGGAAGCAGAGAATAATTCCAAGAACAGGGGCGACTGGAGAGCTTTTATCTGTGTGGCCTATGCTCTCAAGGGAGTGAAAGGCGATAATGATGATGATGATGATAATAATGATGATGATGATGATGATGATGACGATGATGATATGCCAGCCGTGTGGAGAATAAAATTCAGGCTGACTGCCCATTTTTCATTAGTTATACACTTTCAGTACAAACAGCAAAACTGAGCACTTTACCAGATCTAATCTCTGTTCTCAGTCCTTTACGTCAAAACATTGTTTTTATCAATAACGTAACTGGCTTCGGCTGGCTAACAGGGCAGGGATCGCCATACTCCCCACGGTGGCGGAGTCTGCTAAAGAAGTATTGCACATCCAGTGGATGTTAGCTGCACTCCGGGACTGAAAAAATAACTGCCATAACCCGCTCCCAAGCCGACACGATGCTGTGCCTCAATATCTTCACAGCATCGGCTGCAAAGAACACTAATTCGCAGTTCCAGGTAGGTACAAGACATAACAAGACAAGACAAGACATTATTGATCCTGCAAGTTATAAAACGCACATCAAAGTTCAGATCGTCCAATCAGATCGTGTCCATACCGCCCGATACAAAGGGAGGGCACTGTTCACGTTTATTTTCAGAACGTACAATTCCAGGAAATATTTCGCTGCACTGAAACTGAACATTTGAACTTAGCATTGGATTGTTGCTGACATTGCTTTGCTTATCAGTGTGAGAACTTGTGGAATTTTGACTGCTTTTTGCAACCTTCTTGGGAAATTTGTTAAATAACATTTTATTGGCAGAAACGCAGATGAAGCCACTGACAACAATTATTGAGGAATGACGCTGGCGATGGCTGGGACATGTGCTCCGAATGACTGACAACTCACTACCAAAAATAGCACTAAGATGGGCACCACAGGGGAACAGAAGTAAGGGTAGACCAAAAGAGACATGGAGAAGAACAACAGAAAGGATGTTGAGCAATAGAGGGCTCACCTGGGCAAGAGCAGAAAAAAAGGCGAAGGACAGGCATTTGTAGAAAACCCTTGCGGAAGCCCCATGTGCCCTGGGCACTCAAGGTTCAGAGAGAGAGAGAGAGAGAGAGATAATACACAGGAATTTACAATACATCCATAAGCACAACGAAAGAAGACATCTCCCTGCCATTACCTCTATCTAATCTGATGCAGTCCACTGTTTCAATTACCCCCCCCCCAATCCCCCCGAAACCAACTACCAAATCACGTGTACGATAACGTTTCGGTCAAGGTCGTACACCCCTCAATCCAAACGTAAAGACTGCACTGTTATATGATTCAGAGACATGGGTTATGACCAAGACAATACAACAGAGGATACAAACATTCATGAACTACTGCTTGAGGAGGATTTTAAACATTAAATGGCAGGACAAGATCAGGAACGAGGAGATCTGAAAAAGGGCAGGACAAGAACCTATGAACCTACAAATCATGTCTAGGAAATGGAGGTGGATTGGCCACACTCTGAGAAAACCCGACACCAGTGTAAAACTTGTTTGGTGCAAGTTTACATTTCTTTTAATTAGTGGGAGGAATATTTTCTCAAGGTGGTTACAGACCAACAATCCCTTGGCAATGAACTATCATACTCGAGGCCGAGCTAGCTCCCCCATCATGACCGCCAACCCAGGCTCTCCCCTCCTTGGTATATTGTATGCTAATTTTTCCTAACTTCTCAAGCATTCAGTCAACACAACAATACATTGACATGCAGTACAAACCACGAAGTCTGAATTCAATAATACAACAATTTTAATCCCACAGTGAACCCACCAACCCAGACAACTGGCAATGACAATCAACATGACATTAAGGCAATATTCATTAATAAAGGCAAAACAACGTGAGGAACAATCAATGAAAATGCAAATTAAGTCAAGCATAATATCAGTTAATAATGAAGCTTCTCATGTCTGCAATATTTACATTGTTACTCTATGCACCTGGGGCCCTAAGCTCACTGGGCCCTACCTGTGGCATCCACCACGACTATATGTACCACTGCACTTTCACCTCCGCAGCCATTGCTGCCATTACCTTAATCAACAGCATCTGTATTGATGCAAACACATGGTCAATATGCATGAAAAAGCACATTACAAAGCATACATGTTACCAATCAAATCCACAGAGAAAATCACAATGAAATCAGACACAAATTATCTTCTTACACGGAATGACATGAACCCTACATCACAGCTAAATTCACAACTACATCATCTACATCACATGAGGTGGGCATGGGCAGAATATAACTATCACCATAATACACAGGAAATATACCAGGTAGGTACAAGACATAACAAGACAAGACAAGACAAGACATTATTGATCCTGCAAGTTATAAAACGCACATCAAAGTTCAGATCGTCCAATCAGATCGTGTCCATACCGCCCGATACAAAGGGAGGGCACTGTTCACGTTTATTTTCAGAACGTACAATTCCAGGAAATATTTCGCTGCACTGAAACTGAACATTTGAACTTAGCATTGGATTGTTGCTGACATTGCTTTGCTTATCAGTGTGAGAACTTGTGGAATTTTGACTGCTTTTTGCAACCTTCTTGGGAAATTTGTTAAATAACATTTTATTGGCAGAAACGCAGATGAAGCCACTGACAACAATTATTGAGGAATGACGCTGGCGATGGCTGGGACATGTGCTCCGAATGACTGACAACTCACTACCAAAAATAGCACTAAGATGGGCACCACAGGGGAACAGAAGTAAGGGTAGACCAAAAGAGACATGGAGAAGAACAACAGAAAGGATGTTGAGCAATAGAGGGCTCACCTGGGCAAGAGCAGAAAAAAAGGCGAAGGACAGGCATTTGTAGAAAACCCTTGCGGAAGCCCCATGTGCCCTGGGCACTCAAGGTTCAGAGAGAGAGAGAGAGAGAGAGATAATACACAGGAATTTACAATACATCCATAAGCACAACGAAAGAAGACATCTCCCTGCCATTACCTCTATCTAATCTGATGCAGTCCACTGTTTCAATTACCCCCCCCCCAATCCCCCCGAAACCAACTACCAAATCACGTGTACGATAACGTTTCGGTCAAGGTCGTACACCCCTCAATCCAAATGTGTATCGTCCACACCAGCATAGCAAGACAGGCACTGACATGAAATCCTCAAGGAAACAGAAAACGATGAAGGCCTAGACTTACTTGGAGAAGATAAATGATGACAGTGCTCAGAGACAAGGGATACAAGTGGAAGGAAGCAGAGAATAATTCAAAGAACAGGGACGACTGGAGAGCTTTTATCTGTGTGGCCTATGCTCTCAAGGGAGTGAAAGGCGATAATGATGATGATTATAATGATGATGATGATGATGATGATGATATGCCAGCCGTGTGGAGAATAAAATTCAGGCTGACTGCCCATTTTTCATTAGTTATACACTTTCAGTACAAACAGCAAAACTGAGCACTTTACCAGATCTAATCTCTGTTCTCAGTCCTTTACGTCAAAACATTGCTTTTATCAATAACGTAACTGGCTTCGGCTGGCTAACAGGGCAGGGATCGCCATACTCCCCACGGTGGCGGAGTCTGCTAAAGAAATATTGCACATCCAGTGGATGTTAGCTGCACTCCGGGACTGAAAAAATAACTGCCATAACCCACTCCCAAGCCGACACGATGGTGTGCCTCAATATCTTCACAGCATCCTGCAAGTTATAAAACGCACATCAAAGTTCAGATCGTCCAATCAGATCGTGTCCATACCGCCCGATACAAAGGGAGGGCACTGTTCACGTTTATTTTCAGAACGTACAATTCCAGGAAATATTTCGCTGCACTGAAACTGAACATTTGAACTTAGCATTGGATTGTTGCTGACATTGCTTTGCTTATCAGTGTGAGAACTTGTGGAATTTTGACTGCTTTTTGCAGCCTTCTTGGGGAATTTGTCAACATTTTCAACTGATAAACCTTCGTCTTTGTACGCAGCAGTTTCTTGTATGTAAAAATGTCTGTGATTTTGTGGAATTAAGTCTTGTAAGCTGCATTCTTGACTGTAATGGTCTCTCATTCGATAGTGCAGATCATCATTCTGCGATTGCTGGTAGCAGCTCAGTCGCCTGTAGTTTCGTCGGTCAGGGACTTGGTGAATTTGTTGCTGACATTTCTCTTGTAGTTCTTCGTAATGACGTAAGTTTTGCTTGGCGAAGATACGGCGATCTTGAAGAACTGGTGACGGTACTGGGGACTGGGCGGGGCTGATCATTATGACGTCACCAAATGTAACCACTGTAACTTTGGCTTCTTTCTGCTCCATGCAGGAGGAGGAGTCTTCTAAGAGTTGCAGCTGTCAGTTACATGAAATAAGATACAGAGAAAACATTTAGTTGATCTTTTTCAATTTAGACATGGAGGCAAACATACATACATACATACATACATACATACATACATACATACATACATACATACATACATGCAAACATACATACATGCAAACATACATATATACAGACAGACAGACAGACAGACAGATAGACAGATAGATAGATAGATAGATAGATAGATAGATAGATAGATAGATAGATAGATAGATAGATAGATAGATAGATAGACAGACAGACAGGTATGTATGTATGTATGTATGTATGTAGGTAGGTAGGTAGGTAGGTAGGTATGTAGGTAGGTAGGTAGGTAGGTAGGTAGGTAGGTAGGTAGGTAGGTAGGTAGGCAGGTAGGTAGGTAGGTAGGTGTTCAAAAGAAACTACATTTTTCACAAGAATAAGTTTGACAAAGCACTAACGCTTGACGCAGGTAAGCCTAAACACAGAAATAAACAATGTGAAAAGAAGCGTTAGGAATATCGAATGAACGACAAAAGCTTTGAGATAAAATGAAGAGAATGAATTGGCTTTTGTCTTGTACTGACCATGAACAAAATCAAACGACTAAGACGACCTGATTTCACTAGGAAATGAAAGACAGTTCGTCTACTGAGAGGAAGCATCAGAAGCAATTTCCTGGCTCTCGGAGCAGGACGACCCACATGGGGTCATTGTGACATACTCCCAAAGCATGTTACGGAGAATTGAAAAGCATTTCTTTCGCAGGAATTGGGTCCAGTTTCTATAGGACCATCGGGTATCCAGTTTGAGGTGGATCTACTGCCCAGGTCATCCGGGAGTCAAAGGCAATGAGAAAGCGGACAAGCTGGCAGACATGGCATCAGTTCAGGGCACCCTAAGAATGGAAAGGAGGAGATTGCAAGAGCCACCTATGACAAGCTTCGCATGGGGTGTGGCATCGGGTTGATTGACAATAATCACAATAGGAGGATGATTGAATTGGAGGAGGAGAGGGGATGTGGACATTTTTCTGAAAGAAGTGGTTTAGTGTGCACTACCCACAACCAGCGTGTAACTGGCTCAGTCAGCAGGCGCACACTTCAGTGGGTATTGGAACGGAAGTCGGAGCACGCATGGGAATGCCAGTGGGGGGATGCCAGGCTCTGATTACAGATTACAAACTTGCAGATCAGACTCTGAGAAACAAGGTGACCAGCAGCATACCAGACAAAGCGCAAGAAACGCAAGAAAAAAAAAGGCTCAGGGCAGAGTGAGATGAAATCTAACGTATCCCTCATGACATCATGATGATGACGATGATGATGATGATAACAGAGGCAGTGAAGATAATTTTTTTTATTTGAGTACTGTCATCGCTTTGGTCAGAGTTGACTCGTGCTGTTTCATGCATTCTTGAGATTTCAGGACAAGCAAGCGTTAGAAATGTGATAGCTGAAGTGAAGTTCTCTGAATGAATATAAAGACAGTCACGGATTGCTACAATTGGATGCCACTAACAAGGCAGACAGTTCCTGGGCCTTTCGTCGCTTAGAAGACGCTTCCGGTTTCTCACATGATGCCTTTAGTCGCTGTAGTGACATTTGGTTTGTTTCATTAAAAAACAGGTGTAACGTTTAGATTGTAAAAATTTAGTGCGCATGCCCCGTGACCTTTTTCAAAATGGCAGAAGAGGGGTCAGTTACGAGGGAGAAAATTGAAGTTTTCCGCGAGAAATTTCAATTTTTGGTGATGTATATAGGGGTAGATAGGGGTATGGACATGCTCTGTGACCAGACCACTGTTCTTGAATGTATCACAAGTATATCTAGACATATTAGACGACTGGAGAAGTAGTTAGAAGGTTATTTCAGACATCATTTTAGCGATAATGCAACATAGAATCACAATACGATATCAACAGTTAGATGGTAAATAGTGTACCTCTAGACATATCTGATGGTAAGTTGGACACAATCATTGTCTAAAAACATCACAATAGAGCTGAAGGTGGCATCAGTTATAGAAAAATGAAGGCCTTTTGGCTAAGATCAAAGTGTAGTTCTGCGCTCTGTAGTAGCTAAACTTTGATCGTTATTTTTGAGCTAAACGAGATGCATGAGGCCTGCCCTGCACACTGAACGTCAGGGTTATGGTTCACATCTCTTTACGGGTGGACCCGGTTTGCGGTACCACCGGGTCACGGCTGTTGTTTTCGTTGTCTTAAAAAAAATAAATAAAAACGTCACATTACTTCTTTTTTCCTAAAAAAAAAACAACAAAACTCTGCGTTTATGAAATCTTCGTATACGTTTAGTTATTTTGAAACACAATAAGTACACTTTTCACACGGAAGAACTGTTTCATTCACATTTTACTAATATGCCCCCATACAGATCAAGACCCACGCTTTTAATCCGGCGCCCAACTGAACGTCCATGTTTCTTTGTGAGGAGGCACAGTAAGAGTTCTAAGACATCTTCATTGCCACTTCTTTAAAAAAAAAAAAAGTAAAAGAGAAAAAAAAAGTCGCAATCTTCTCTTTATAGTGATATACTGCATGGTTCAGCAGGCAAACCTGATAGTTTTCAATTGGTTATACCATATTTTGAAAACCGTCAGATTTCCTTGCTGGACTCTGTAATACAAGGACTTGTTCAGACTTTATTGACGACGTAACAAAACGGGCCGGACTTACCTGTTGAAGTTTCAGCCTGACAGCTCGCCTAATAGACGCCCTTCTGGCTCGATCTTCTAGAAATTCTGACAGTTTTCTGCGTCTGGTCACCTCCCTGTAGGCCAACAGAGCACTCAGAACTAAAATAATGAGCACCAGAACAACACTGACACAAATAGTAACAGTCTCCCCATCTCTGCTGTCTCCTGGCTCATCGCTCTTATCGTCTATATCGTGTTCAAATGTTACATTTGAGTTAACAGCAGTTGGCATTATTGATAATTTCTATAAATTCTAAACACGTTTACTCAAGCTACGCCATACAACTGTTAAAACATTAAACTTTTTTTGTTTTAACCCAAGACTCGCTGCTGGTCAAATTTATGAAGAACTTATCAGAATTATTGCATGTTTGGTATCTCTGAAATCTAATCCATGAATGAACTGCCAGAGTTGCCAGATTGTAAACAAAAACTGACTAGAATAATGCGCTAACAAATGAATTCAGACAAATAAAAACAACGAGATAACCGAGATGTATTTTTGGGACCGTGGCGTACTTTAATGTCACGAAGTTTAATACTAGAAGTAGAAACCCTTTCAAAGAGTGAAACAAGAATATAAAATTTGTTACGGCGCGTTCACAATTGTTTGGTCACAACACAGTATCAAGCAACTTATACCTTATTATTAACACGCCAAAAACACTATCGAGACGATTTCGATTCTATGACAAGAATGAGAAAAGTTATTAGCATAGAAAATGTACGCAAAAAACACTTCATGAACAAGTGTTTTTGGCGGTCAATGACAGGCTAGTTAAAAAAAAAAAAGTTTTGATCAGCGGTTTTCAAATTTCTCTGCACCAGTGACACCTCCTTTTTCACGTCCTTCTAGAAGAAGAAGGAGGAGGAGGGAGGAGAAGAAGGAGAAGAAGAAGAAGAAGGGGGACAACTCTTTCCCCATGTGCTTCTGAGTGTCATGTGAACCCCGCTGATTTTTCGCAGAAAAATTGGTCCTTTTAGAAAAAAAATAGTTTATATAGTTTTAGATTATGTATAGTCCTCAGCTTAGCCGAGTGCATAGTAGAATCAAAGGACAGAGCATGCTGAACGATCATTACAGCCAACTTTGCTTTGGGAGAGTGCACAGGATGATGATTATCATAGCTAACATGGTAGAGCCAGGGCTGGCGATCCATAGTTAACATGGTAAAGTCAGGGCTGTCAACCCATAGCTGACATGGTAAAGTCAGGGCTGTCAACACATAGCTGACATGGTAAAGTCAGGGCTGTCAACCCACAGCTGACATGGTAGAGTCAGGGCTGGCGACCCACAGCTGACATGGTAGAGTCAGGGCTGTCAACCCACAGCTGACATGGTAGAGTCAGGGCTGGCAACCCACAACTGACATGCCAAAGTCAGGGCTGTCAACCCACAGCTGACATGGTAGAATCAGGGCTGTCAACCCACAGTTGACATGGTAGAGTCAGGGCTGGCAACCCATAACTGACATGGTAAAGTCAGGGCTGTCAACCCACAGCTGACATGGCAAAGTCAGGGCTGGCAACCCACAGCTGACATGGTAGAGTCAGGGCTGTCAACTCATAGCTGACATGGTAGAGTCAGGGCTGTCAACCCACAGCTGACATGATAGAGTCAGGGCTGTCAACCCACAGCTGACATGATAGAGTCAGGGCTGTCAACCCACAGCTGACATGATAGAGTCAGGGCTGTCAACCCACAGCTGACATGGTAGAGTCAGGGCTGGCAACCCACAGCTGACATGATAGAGTCAGGGCTGGCGAACCATACTTGACAAAGACCCTGCCACACCTCTCCGTTGGTACCCCCAGTAACAGACCTAGCCTGGTTAGCAGGTCAGGGATGACCACAGTCCCCATGGTGGTGGACTCTGCCGAAGAAGTAGTGCATACCGCCTGCTGTTTAAGCTCCACTCCTGGTCTGAAAACTTACAGCTGTCATAACAAACTCCCAGGCCGACGCGATGTTATGTCTCAACATCTTCACAGCATCAATTGCAAAGAACACCAGCTCTCAGCTCCAGGGAGAAGGAAGAGGAGGAAAACTAAGAAAGAGAGTGATAGAAACTATTCAGTGTTTAGATACCATCAGTCATTTTGTCGCACTTTCATTATTTGTTGTGAAGCCAAGAGCGCCAAGGACAGCACCACTACAAACTCAAGCCCTTCTCTTATAGGGTCCATTACCCCAGGTTGTAAATTTTATCTTAATGCGAAGAAAACTAAATTGATGACAACTGGCAAAACAAACAAGGCAGCTGAAATATGTATCAGTGAGGAAAAACTGGAAGAGGTGGAGAGTTTTGAATATCTTGGATCACTACTAACTTATAATGGAGATACAATGAGGGGTATTAAATGGAGGACATCTATCGCTCTTCAGAAAGTAAAACAAGTAAAGAATCTGTGGAGAGGAACAGACAGAACTACAAAAATAAGATTTTTAAGGGCATGCATCTTTCCCATCGCAGCATATGCCTGTGAGACCTGGACACTTAACAAAACAGCTGAGAAATACATAAATGCCTTTGAATGTAAATATTACAGAAGAGTTCTTCAAATATCATGGACACAAAAAAGGATAAATATATCCATACTACAAGAACTTAATACTGAAGAAAGTTGGTTAGTAAGGAAGATTAAACAGAGACAACTTAAATAGTTTTGACATATTAAACGTCATGATAATTTAGAGAAGACAGTCTTGGACGGGTACATAATGGGAAAAAGAAAGAAAGGAAGACCAAGGCGAAGGTGACTGCAAGACATCGTTGATGATCTGCGAATGGACGGCATCACAGAAGACTCTTGCTTACAGCCGATAGGCCTACAGGAGAGCTGTTAAGGGGGCCAAGTTCCGTAAAGGGACATGCAAATAACTGACTGACTGATCCCAAGTTGAGAATCCCTGGTTTAGATGTTGTCCTATTTCGTGACTGTTCGCTGTGATCTCTTATCTGCGGCAACCCTCAGAAGTGAAAGCTAAGAGAAGATAAAGAGATCAGCAGTCACTGACGATCCAAACCAAAACTCAGACAAAAGATCATCAGGTTGTCTGTCCTTGTCAAGAAACACATGTTTGCACCATGTCCCTGATCAACAGATGATTAACATTGCATCAGCATTTCAGTATTCATATACATTCATGTTTATGAAGTTGACAGACAGACAGACAGACAGATAGATAGATAGATAGATAGATAGATAGATAGATAGATAGATAGATAGATAGACGGACGGACGGACGGACGGATGGTTGGATGGATGGATGGATGGACGGACGGACGGACGGACGGACAGATAGATAGATAGATATATAGATAGATAGATAGATAGACGGACGGACGGACGGACGGATGGTTGGATGGATGGATGGACGGACGGACGGACGGACAGATAGATAGATAGATAGATAGATAGATAGATAGATAGATAGATAGATAGATAGATAGATAGATTATGTAATTACCTGGCTGCCTGCAGTGAGTAAAATTCACTTCTGTGTTTCATATACTCCCTGGTTATTCAACAAGGGAACGGTCTAAATGTCATATAACTGACTTCTCTCCCGCGAGAGTATCTTGTTTTCTATTAATACAACGACAGCTCTGGGTACTCCAGAGAGCCTGGCAGCTGTGTCAGATATTCTACTTCTTATCAGTAACTGTTTCCTTGATCTGCACATGTTAGGTACCATTTTGCATAGCTGGGTTGAATGAACCCCTCTCTGGGATGACAGCTCTCTATCGACTGAGCTACCCCATCGCTTACCAAAGTTCAAAATATCATATGACTGAACTCTGACCTTTAATTCATTACCAAAGAACGGCAGTTTGGAAACGTAAGGTAATGTAAATATTAATTTTAATCTTCAAAGGTATTAAAATGTCTGTAAGTATGTAGGACAAAGTTTTTTGAAAGAAAATTATTATTATTATTTTCCCTCTTTTTCTTCTTCTTCCTCATCCTCATCCTCCTCTTCTTCTCCTTCATCTCCTCTTCTCCTCCTCATCTTCCTCTTATTCTTCTCCTTCTCTTTCTTTTCTCCTCCTCCTCTTCTTCTTCTACTACTCTTCCTCTTCTTCTTCTCTTCCAGTAAAACAAGTAAAGAATCTGTGGAGAGGAACAGACAGAACTACAAAAATAAGATTTTTAAGGGCATGCATCTTTCCCATCGCAGCATATGCCTGTGAGACCTGGACACTTAACAAAACAGCTGAGAAATACATAAATGCCTTTGAATGTAAATATTACAGAAGAGTTCTTCAAATATCATGGACACAAAAAAAGGATAAATATATCCATACTACAAGAACTTAATACTGAAGAAAGTTGGTTAGTAAGGAAGATTAAACAGAGACAACTTAAATATTTTTGACATATTAAACGTCATGATAATTTAGAGAAGACAGTCTTGGACGGGTACATAATGGGAAAAAGAAAGAAAGGAAGACCAAGGCGAAGGTGACTGCAAGACATCGTTGATGATCTGCGAATGGACGGCATCACAGAAGACTCTTGCTTACAGCCGATAGGCCTACAGGAGAGCTGTTAAGGGGGCCAAGTTCCGTAAAGGGACATGCAAATAACTGACTGACTGATCCCAAGTTGAGAATCCCTGGTTTAGATGTTGTCCTATTTCGTGACTGTTCGCTGTGATCTCTTATCTGCGGCAACCCTCAGAAGTGAAAGCTAAGAGAAGATAAAGAGATCAGCAGTCACTGACGATCCAAACCAAAACTCAGACAAAAGATCATCAGGTTGTCTGTCCTTGTCAAGAAACACATGTTTGCACCATGTCCCTGATCAACAGATGATTAACATTGCATCAGCATTTCAGTATTCATATACATTCATGTTTATGAAGTTGACAGACAGACAGACAGACAGACAGATAGATAGATAGATAGATAGATAGATAGATAGATAGATAGATAGATAGACGGACGGACGGACGGACGGATGGTTGGATGGATGGATGGATGGACGGACGGACGGACGGACAGATAGATAGATAGATAGATAGATAGATAGATAGATAGATAGACGGACGGACGGACGGACGGATGGTTGGATGGATGGATGGACGGACGGACGGACGGACAGATAGATAGATAGATAGATAGATAGATAGATAGATAGATAGATAGATAGATAGATAGATAGATAGATTATGTAATTACCTGGCTGCCTGCAGTGAGTAAAATTCACTTCTATGTTTCATATACTCCCTGGTTATTCAACAAGGGAACGGTCTAAATGTCATATAACTGACTTCTCTCCCGCGAGAGTATCTTGTTTTCTATTAATACAACGACAGCTCTGCGTACTCCAGCCTCCAGATAGGCTGGCAGCTGTGTCAGATATTCTGCTTCTTATCAGTAACTGTTTCCTTGATCTGCACATGTTAGGTACCATTTTGCATAGCTGGGTTGAATGAACCCCTCTCTGGGATGACAGCTCTCTATCGACTGAGCTGCCCCATCGCTTACCAAAGTTCAAAATATCATATGACTGAACTCTGACCTTTAATTCATTACCAAAGAACGGCAGTTTGGAAACGTAAGGTAATGTAAATATTAATTTTAATCTTCAAAGGTATTAAAATGTCTGTAAGTATGTAGGACAAAGTTTTTTGAAAGAAAATTATTATTATTATTTTCCCTCTTTTTCTTCTTCTTCCTCATCCTCTTCCTCCTCTTCTTCTCCTTCATCTCCTCTTCTCCTCCTCATCTTCCTCTTATTCTTCTCCTTCTCTTTCTTTTCTCCTCCTCCTCTTCTTCTTCTACTACTCTTCCTCTTCTTCTTCTCTTCCTCTTCTTCTCCTCCTCTTCTCTTCTCTTCTTCCTCTTCTGTTTCTTTTTCTTCTTCTTATTCTTCTCTTCTTCTTCTTCTTCTTTTCCTTTTTCCTCCACCTCTTTTTCTTCCCCTCCTCTCCGCTTCTCCTTCTCTTCCTTTTTCCTCCACCTCTTTTTCTTCCCCTCCTCTCCTCTTCTTCTTCTCTTCATTTTTCCTCCACCTCTTTTTCTTCCCCTCCTCTCCTCTTCTTCTTCTCTTCCTTTTCTTCTTCTTCTTCTTCTTCCTCCTCCTCTTCCTCTTCTTCTTCTAACTTGTTTATTAATTTGTCCTGCAAACTCCGACATTTTCCCAGGCTTTCCTATTACGTCAGTGGTTTCCCCCCAAAGTAATTCTTCTGTGGTATAAAGTCCGTTCCATCATCTCCAGCCATTCACATCAACTTGACCTGCTGCACGGCAAAACATGCACGGAAATCTGGTTATTGAAACCAGTCGCTTCCATGATAGCTGCTTACTGTCAAATGTGATTTTAATAAAATCAGCGACGGTTCTTAAGCTGTATGGTGTTCGTATGCATGTATGTGTAGTAAGTAATATACCTAATCATCCTTTCATCCTGCTATGCGTAGTTTAAACGTTGTGTGTGTATGTGTGTGTGTTTGTGTGTGAGCTCGCGCGCGGTTTTGTTTCCTAATTTGGAGTTCATAATTCTAACCTGTTACAGTGCTAAAATGTGTTCATAATTATAACCTGTTACAATGCTAAAATGTGTTCATAATTATAACCTGTTACAATGCTAAAATGTGTTCATAATTATAACCTGTTACAATGCTAAAATGTGTTCATAATTCTAACCTGTTACAGTGCTAAAATGTGTTCATAATTATAACCTGTTACAATGCTAAAATGTGTTCATAATTATAACCTGTTACAATGCTAAAATGTGTTCATAATTATAACCTGTTACAATGCTAAAATGTGTTCATAATTATAACCTGTTACAATGCTAAAATGTGTTCATAATTATAACCTGTTACAATGCTAAAATGTGTTCATAATTATAACCTGTTACAATGCTAAAATGTGTTCATAATTATAACCTGTTACAATGCTAAAATGGACGCACCAGCAGCAGCCGGGCATCTTGCTTATAATCGAGAGGCCTACAAGAGAGCTGTTAAAGAGGCAAAGTTCAGTAAAGGACATGAAAATGACTGACTGACTGACAGTGCTAAAAATAAACTTTGCGTCATTTCCCTGTACAACATGTCAGTGATTTTTTAAAAAAAATTACTGTTTAAATATATATATATATATTTGCATGTCCCTTGCGGAACTTTGCCTCCCTAACAGCACTCCTGTAGGCCTCTCGGCTGTGAGCAATATGGCCTGCTGCTGGTGCATTCATTTGCAGATCATCAACGATGTCTTGCAGCCACCTTCGCCTTGGTCTTCCTTTCTTTCTTTTTCCCATTATGTACCCTTCCAAGACTGTCTTCTGTAGATTATCATAACATTTAATGTGTCCTAAATATTTAAGTTGTCTCTGTTTAATCCTCTTTACTAGCCAGCCTTCTTCAATATTAAGTTCTTGTAGTATGGATATATATATATATATATATATATATATATATATATATATATTGTGTCTATAGCATTTACATTCAAAGGCATTTATGTGTTTCTCAGCTGTTTTGTTAAGTGTCCAGGTCTCACAGGCATATGTTGCGATGGGAAAGATGCATGCCCTTAGAAATCTTATTTCTGTAGTTCTGTCTGTTCCTCTCCACAGATTCTTTAGTTGTTTTACTTTCTGAAGAGTGATAGATGTCCTCCTTTTAATTTCCCTCATTGTATCTCCATTATTAGTTACTAGTGATCCAAGATATTCAAAGCTCTCCACTTCTTCCAATTTTTCCTCATTGATACATATTTCATCTGCCTTGTTTGTTTTGTCAGTTGTCATCAGTTTAGTTTTCCTCGCATTAAGATAGAGGTTTTGCTCTTCGGTGTTCTTGAATACTGACATAATTAGTTTTTTTTTCCATTCCTTTTTGTGTTGTGGACAGTAATACTGTGCCATCAGCATATCTAATCTCTGGTATTGCATAACCCCCAATTGTTATGGCATCGAAATATTCTTTGTCTACATCTTCTCTATCTATCTATCTATCTATCTATCTATCTATCTATCTATCTATCTATCTATCTATCTATCTATCTATCTATCTATCTATCTATCTATCTATCTATCTATCTATCTATCTATCTATCTATCTATCTATCTATCTATCTATCTATCTATCTATCTATCTATCTATCTATCTATCTCTCTCTCGTCTGATCCCATTAAGTCTTAAGAAAGTAAACCTGTTGATTCAACTAGAATTTATATAATCATGCACCTGAGGAGTGCTTTCTCGCTGTCTCATTCCGTATCAGCGACCTGTGATAGTAGATTCTGTTCAGCGTAACCGTTCTCATGCAAATCTTCAGACCATACAAACACTTTTTTTTCGCCATATATATATATATATTACTGGGAAATGACATTAGACCTACTTTTAGGGGCATTATCATAATCAGCCTGTACCCTGACCTACAGGGAAGTTTAGCTGCAGCGCCATCTTGCTTTGTTTTAAGTTTCCATTTACAACCTTCCCAAGCTGATTCCAGTTCATTGTGCGTGTGTGTGTGTGTGTCGTTCATCAGTCTACATTGTTGTGGATATTTGCACTTTATCTTCTACTTTTCCTTCTAGTATAGTGTTTTATTTAAGAGTAATTAAAAAAATTAAGAGTAAAATTAAATTTTATTTAAGAGTAATGTTCTAAGTGTACTTCCCTATGGAAGTGAATGCTGGAAGATCATCAAAACCATAGAAAACAGACTTATTTTCAGACTAAATGTTTACGAAGAATAAGAAGAATATTTTGGCCAAACACCATAAGAAATAACATCTTGTTGGCAGAAATGCAGATGAAGCCACTGACAACAATTATTGAGGAAAGACACAGGCGATGGTTGGAACATGTGCTCCTAATGACTGACAACTCACTATAAAAAATACCACTAAGATGGACACCACAGGGGAACAGAAGTAAGGGTAGACCAAAGGAGACATGGAGAAGAACATCAGAGAGGATGTTGAGCAATAGAGTGCTCACACGGGCAAGAGCAGAAAAAATGGCAAAGGACAGGCATTTGTGGAAAACTCTTGCGGAAGCCCTATGTGCTCTGGGCACTTAAGGTTCAGAGAGAGAGAGAGAGAGAGAGAGTTAGAGAGAGTTTTATTATTGTATTGTACCTATTGAAGCTGGATATGACAAGGGAAAGTTGATACGACCATAGTTTCTTTTTGCCTTCAGCTTTGATTGTATACGGGTCTAGTAGTCTTTGTCTAAAGAGGCTGACCTGGATGGCAGCAGGGCACATGTTATGATCTCCCGCTGTTTATTCAGTTATTCACAGCTGACCTCTGAATGTAGAGGTCACTCCACCACCCGCCACACGGTGGAAGCGCCTGGTGGAAGGGCAGGCTTATCTCCACAGGTTAGGTCCTCGAAGTCAAGTTTCTGAACAAGGAAAGCTAATTAAGTGATAAGAGAAAGCTACAGTCCCAAGTTACATGTCAAAAGTTACATGTGATGAGAAGACAGAAGTTAGAGAACTAGTAATCACTGAAAAATTCAATGGAAAAAAGGAAGAGAGGAAGGCAAAGAGAAAAAAAAATATATCTCAATGGACTAACAAAATGCCATGGAAAAAAAAGAAAATTAATCGGAAACACCAAGGACCGCACATGATCGCTAACACTCTCCGACGACACATATCATCATCATCATCATCATCATGTGCCGTTTCCAGAACGAATGTTGGTGGTAATGAATCTCCATTTCCCTCGCTCCTTCGCCTTGATGGTGCACTCAGTCAGGCTATATCCTGTCCATTTTCGTACGTTATCTTCCCATCTACATCTCTGTCTTCCTCTTGCTCTTTCTCCTTCCAGCTTTCCTTCTAGTATGATCTTCATTATATTGTTATGTCTTCTGATATAGCCAAAGTATTTTTGTTTTCTTCATATTTATTTCTTTGAGAAGTTCACATTGCGTTTGTAGCTGTTCTAAAATTTGTGCATTTGTTCTTTTCATTCTCCATGTTACATGACCTAGTTTTCTGTAGAACCACATTTCTGCTGCTTTAATCTTTCTCTCCATCTTTTTTGCTTAGAGTCCAGGTTTCTGCTCCATACAGTAAAACAGAGTAGATGTAACATTTTACAAATCTTAATTTTGTTTCTGTGGGCAGATTCCTGGATAACAGCACTGTCTTCATGGTATAAAATAACAGCACTGTCTTCATGGTGTAAAATAACAGCACTGTCTTCATAGTATAAGATAACAGCACTGTCTTCATAGTATAAAATAACAGCACTGTCTTCATGGTGTAAAATAACAGCACTGTCTTCATAGTATAAAATAACAGCACTGTCTTCATAGTATAAAATAACAGCACTGTCTTCATAGTATAAAATAACAGCACTGTCTTCATAGTATAAAATAACAGCACTGTCTTCATAGTATAAAATAACAGCACTGTCTTCATAGTATAAGATAACAGCACTGTCTTCATAGTATAAAATAACAGCACTGTCTTCATAGTATAAAATAACAGCACTGTCTTCATAGTATAAAATAACAGCACTGTCTTCATAGTATAAAATAACAGCACTGTCTTCATGGTGTAAAATAACAGCACTGTCTTCATAGTATAAGATAACAGCACTGTCTTCATAGTATAAGATAACAGCACTGTCTTCATAGTATAATATAACATCACTGTCTTCATAGTATAAGATAACAGCACTGTCTTCATAGTATAAGATAACATCACTGTCTTCATAGTATAAAATAACAGCACTGTCTTCATAGTATAAGATAACAGCACTGTCTTCATGGTGTAAGATACAGCGCTGTCTTCATGGTGTAAGATAACATCACTGTCTTCATGGTGTAAGATACAGCGCTGTCTTCATGGTGTAAGATAACATCACTGTCTTCATGGTGTAAGATAACATCACTGTCTTTATGGTGTAAGATAACATCACTGTCTTCATGGTGTAAGATAACATCACTGTCTTCATGGTGTAAGATAACATCACTGTCTTCATGGTGTAAGATAACATCACTGTCTTCATGGTGTAAGATAACATCACTGTCTTCATGGTGTAAGACAGCAGCACTGTCTTTCCTGCTGAACACCTTTACATTGGTCTTCTTGATATTGATCTCTAGTCCACATTCTTGGCTTGTGCTGTGTATCATATCTGTTAATTTCTGTAGGTTCTGTGGATTCTCTGATAGAAGGACTGTATCATCTGTATATCTTAAATTGTTGACAATCTCCCCCCCCCCCCCCCCAACATGTTCAGCCCCGGTAGTACACCTGAGTGTTTAATGTAACAACAACAATAACAACAACAACAACAACAACAGCAATAATAATAGTAATAATAATAATAATAATACAACAATAATAACAATAACAATAATAATAATATCTCTTGATATGTCTTAAATAGTTAAATGTCTGGTTTTTATGTTTCTCATTTTTTCTCTTTTTCAATAATTTAATACTTCCATGTTTGTTTATTTATTTGTCTGTTTGTTCGGTTTTTTTTTTTTTGGAGGGGGGGGGTATATTGTAATTTAAAAGCCGTGATCTTGAACTAAATCCTACGGAAGGAAAGGCGGTCGGGCAAGACGCTCTGCTCAGTGTCTCTGTTGTTTCCAGATTCTGCTTCATTACTGAGAAAGGGACTAAGAAAATATATGAGACTAATCTTATCTTCTGTGTGTCTCTAATAGGGGCTAATTTTATCTTCGTTATGTCTAGTAGGGGCTAATCTTATCTTCTGTATATCTCTAATAGGGGCTAATCTTATCTTCTGTATGTCTCTAATAGAGGCTAATCTTATCTTCTGTATGTCTCTAACAGGAGCTAATCTTATCTTCTGTATGTCTCTAACAGGGGCTAATCTTATCTTCTGTGCCTCTAATAGGGGCTAATCTTATCTTCTGTATGTCTCTAATAGAGGCTAATCTTATCTTCTGTATGTCTCTAATAGAGGCTAATCTTATCTTCTGTATGTCTAGTATGGGCTAATCTTATCTTCTGTATGTCTCTAATAGAGGCTAATCTTATCTTCTGTATGTCTCTAACAGGGGCTAATCTTATCTTCTGTGCCTCTAATAGGGGCTAATCTTATCTTCTGTATGTCTCTAATAGAGGCTAATCTTATCTTCTGTATGTCTCTATAATAAAGCAACCTTTTACCTTTTTTTTATTCTGGACGATGTAGCATCTATATGGCGTTCTAGCTACTGTGTTAAATGCTAGGGGGGTCACTGTGACTTTCAGTAGCGCATGGACTTCTCAGCCAGTGATTGGTTAAACATGGCTGATGCATTCAGATGTGCTCTGTGGAAGGTTGGCGTCCTATAGCTGCTTAGAGCTGGCTGTGATTTCCTCCCTTCTGAGGATATTTGCAGGAATGTGCGCATTCATCGTGCACGGATCACTTTTCGTCGTTGTGGGACAGTTCTTGTGCATTCCAGGAGATGTCACTGGCTTAGACGGCGGAGGAAATTATGGGATATTCTCATTTACTGATATGCCGAAACCGTACTAGACCTGAGCATTCATTCATTATCTATAGTATCTGCTAGTATCTATTACTGTGCTGGAGATATTATCTATGTGTTACTGTGCTGGAGATTCTATCTATTACTGTGCTGAAGATTCTGTATATTACTGTGCTGGAGATTCTACGAGATTACCGTGCTGGAGATTCTATCTATTACTGTGCTGGAGATTCTGTCTATTACTGTGCTGGAGATTCTGTCTATTACTGTGCTGGAGATTCTGTCTATTACTGTGCTGGAGATTCTGTCTATTACTGTGCTGAAGATTCTGTCTATTACTGTGCTGGAGATTCTATCTATTACTGTGCTGGAGATTCTGTCTATTACTGTGCTGGAGATTCTACGAGATTACCGTACTGAAGAATCGGTCTATTACTGTGCTGGAGATTCTACGAGATTACCGTACTGAAGATTCTGTCTATTACTGTGCTGAAGATTCTGTCTATTACTGTGCTGGATATTCTACGAGATTACCGTGCTGGAGATTATGTCTATTACTGTGCTGGAGATTCTACGAGATTACCGTACTGAAGATTCTGTCTATTACTGTGCTGGAGATTCTGTCTATTACTGTGTTGGAAATTCTACGAGATTACCGTGCTGGAAATTCTGTCTATTACTGTGCTGAAGATTCTGTCTATTACTGTGCTGGAGAGATTACTGTGCTGGAGAGTCTGTCTATTACTGTGCTGGAGATTCTATCTATTACTGTGCTGGAGATTATATCTATTACTGTGCTGGAGAGTCTGTCTATTACTGTGCTGGAGATTCTATCTAATAATATGCTGGAGATTCTATCTATTACTGTGCTGGAGATTCTATCTATTCATTCATTCCTTTGCATGTCCCTTGCGGAACTTTGCCTCCCAAACAGCACTCCTGTAGGCCTCTCGGTTGTGAGCAAGATGGCCTGCTGCTGCTGCATCCATTTCCAGATCATGAACGATGTCTTGCAGCCATCTTCGTTTCGGTCTTCCTCTCTTTCTTTTTCCCATTATGTATCCCTCCAATATGGTCTTCTCTAAATTATCATGACGTTTAATGTGGCCAAAATATTTAAGTTTTCTCTCTTTAATCCTCTTTACTAGCCAGCCTTCATCAATATTAAGCTCTTGCAGTATAGATATATTTGTTCGTTTTTGTGTCCACGATATTTGGAGAACTCTTCTATAGCATTTACATTCAAAGGCATTTATGTGCTTCTCAGCTGTTTTGTTAAGTGTCCAGGTCTCACAGGCATATGTTGCGATGGGAAAGATGCATGCCCTTAAAAATCTTATTTTTGTGGTTCTGTCTATTACTGTGCTGGAGATTCTGTCTATTACTGTGCTGGAGATTCTGTCTATTACTGTGCTGGAGATTCTGTCTATTACTGTGCTGAAGATTCTGTCTATTACTGTGCTGGAGATTCTATCTATTACTGTGCTGGAGATTCTGTCTATTACTGTGCTGGAGATTCTACGAGATTACCGTACTGAAGAATCGGTCTATTACTGTGCTGGAGATTCTACGAGATTACCGTACTGAAGATTCTGTCTATTACTGTGCTGAAGATTCTGTCTATTACTGTGCTGGATATTCTACGAGATTACCGTGCTGGAGATTATGTCTATTACTGTGCTGGAGATTCTACGAGATTACCGTACTGAAGATTCTGTCTATTACTGTGCTGGAGATTCTGTCTATTACTGTGTTGGAAATTCTACGAGATTACCGTGCTGGAAATTCTGTCTATTACTGTGCTGAAGATTCTGTCTATTACTGTGCTGGAGAGATTACTGTGCTGGAGAGTCTGTCTATTACTGTGCTGGAGATTCTATCTATTACTGTGCTGGAGATTATATCTATTACTGTGCTGGAGAGTCTGTCTATTACTGTGCTGGAGATTCTATCTAATAATATGCTGGAGATTCTATCTATTACTGTGCTGGAGATTCTATCTATTCATTCATTCCTTTGCATGTCCCTTGCGGAACTTTGCCTCCCAAACAGCACTCCTGTAGGCCTCTCGGTTGTGAGCAAGATGGCCTGCTGCTGCTGCATCCATTTCCAGATCATGAACGATGTCTTGCAGCCATCTTCGTTTCGGTCTTCCTCTCTTTCTTTTTCCCATTATGTATCCCTCCAATATGGTCTTCTCTAAATTATCATGACGTTTAATGTGGCCAAAATATTTAAGTTTTCTCTCTTTAATCCTCTTTACTAGCCAGCCTTCATCAATATTAAGCTCTTGCAGTATAGATATATTTGTTCGTTTTTGTGTCCACGATATTTGGAGAACTCTTCTATAGCATTTACATTCAAAGGCATTTATGTGCTTCTCAGCTGTTTTGTTAAGTGTCCAGGTCTCACAGGCATATGTTGCGATGGGAAAGATGCATGCCCTTAAAAATCTTATTTTTGTGGTTCTGTCTGCTCCTCTCCACAGATTCTTTATTTGTTTTACTTTCTGAAGAGCAATAGATGTCCTCCTTTTAATTTCCCTCATTGTATCTCCATTATTAGTTAGTAGTGATCCAAGATATTCAAAACTCTCCACTTCTTCCAGTTTTTCCTCATTGATACATATTTCAGTTGCCTTGTTTGTTTTATCAGTTGTCATCACTTTAGTTTTCTTTGCATTAAGATAGAGGTTCTGCTCTTCGCTGTTCTTGCGGACTGACATAATCAGTTTTTCCATTCCTTCTTGTGTTGTGGACAGCAATACTGTGTCATCAGCATATCTAATCTCTGGTATTTCATAACCTCCTATTGTTATAGCATCATAATATTCTTTGTCTACATCTTCTCTAACATTCCTCATTATATTTTCAGTATACAAGTTAAATAAGTAGGGTGACAATATGCACCCCTGACGGACCCCTTGTTTTATGTCAAACCAACTTGTTGTTTCACCATTTATTCTTACTGCTGCTTGTTGGTCTAAATACAGCAGTGATGTTAATTGTATCAAATGTGTTGGAAATCCCATTTTTTCCATTATTTCCCAAAGTTTCTGGTGTTGTACACAATCAAATGCCTTTGAGTAGTCTATAAAGGATAAATATAGATTCACATTAAACTCCCTGCATTTCTCTATTATTAATCTTAGATTGAATATATGATCTCTTGATCCTCTTCCTTGCCTGAAGCCAGCTTGGACCATATTGACTTCTTCTTCTATTTTCTATCTATTACCGTGCTGAATATTCTATCTATTACTGTGCTGGAGATTCTATCTATTACTGTGCTGGAGATTCTGTCTATTACTGTGCTGAAGATTCTATCTATTACTGTGCTGGAGATTCTATCTATTACTGTGCTGGAGATTCTATCTATTACTGTGCTGGAGATTCTATCTATTACTGTGCTGAAGATTCTATCTATTACTGTGCTGGAGATTCTATCTATTACTGTGCTGGAGATTCTGCCTATTACTGTGCTGGAAATTCTGTTTAAGAAATAAATCAGGTTATAATAGGATAATATGGAACAAAAGCTTCAGTAAAAAAAAAAAAAACTAGTCACGACCGCCAGATATTTGGACTGGTTATTGTTTCCTATTGTTCTGTCTCCATGGAATTGCGAGCTGGATATTCTTTGCAGTCGATGCAGTGATGATACTGAAGCCGTGTCGAAATGAGGGCGAGTTACGGCGGCTACCTTTTTTCAGACCCTGGATGAAGGTAACAAGCAAGGACTGTGCAAGAATTCTTTAACAGACTCCGCCACCATGGGGACTATGATAATCTCTGTCCCGTTAGCCAAGCTGGGACTGTTACTGGGGGTACCAACGTAGAGGTGGGACAGGGCCTAGGTCGATCTGACTCCCCAACCCTGCCAGGTCAGCTGTGGGTCGCCGTTAACCAGTCTGACAGACACTCATCCCAGCTGCGGGTCGCTGATAACCAGCCTGACAGACTCTCATCCCAGCTGTGGGTCGCTGATAACCAGTCTGACAGACCCTCATTCCAGCTGTGGGTCGCTGATAACCAGCCTGACAGACCCTCATCCCAACTGTGGGTCGCTGATGACCAGCCTGACAGACTCTCATCCCAGTTGTGGGTCGCTGATAACCAGCCTGACAGACCCTCATCCCAGCTGTGGGTCGCTGATAACCAGCCTGACAGACCCTCATCCCAGCTGTGGGTCGCTGATAACCAGCCTGACAGACCCTCATCCCAACTGTGGGTCGCTGATAACCAGCCTGACAGACTCTCATCCCAGTTGTGGGTCGCTGATAACCAGCCTGACAGACCCTCATCCCAGCTGTGGGTCGCTGATAACCAGCCTGACAGACCCTCATCCCCGCTATGGGATTAAGTAATGAAACATTGAATCACATCACATGAAAACATCTGATTATTTTGTTTAATTATTAATCCCTATCTGTTTTATTACGTGATTATGTTACAGATGAAATCGCCTGTTTCAGTGCACATGACCGGTCGCTGCAAATATTAAAAAAAAAACAACCAACATTACTCATTAGTATGCCAAGGCATGTTATAGTGATATTACAATAGGCAATGACAAAGCACTTTTTTGAAGGCTGCTTTTTTTTCTATATACGTCCCCCTCCAAGCAGGTGTCATGCAGACTTTGCAGTAAACGGAGCGTGCTATATATCTGGTAGTTATACAGATGTTGCCAAGACTAGTTTGTGTGATATGTACCACTTTAAGACTGAGTAGTGTGTGACATGTACCACGTTAAGACATGTACCATATCAAGATTGAGTGGTGTGGGACATGTGCCATATCAAGAATGAGTGTTGTGTGACATGTATCATATAAAGATTGAGTGGTGTGTGACATGTATCATATAAAGACTGAGTGGTGTGCGACACGTACCATATCAAGAATGAGTGTTGTGTGACATATACCATATCAAGAATGAGTGTTGTGTGACATGTACCACTTTAAGACTGAGTGTTGTGTGACATGTATCATGTAAAGACTGAGTGGTGTGTGACATGTATCATATCAAGACTGAGTAGTGTGTGACATGTACCATATCAAGACTGAGTGGTGTGTGACATGTACCATATCAAGATTGAGTGTTGTGTGACATGTACCATATCAAGACTGAGTGGTGTGTGACATGTACCATATCAAGACTGAGTGGTGTGTGACATGTGCCATATCAAGAATGAGTGGTGTGTGAATGTACCACTCTAAGACTGAGTGGTGTGTGACATGTACCATATCAAGAATGAGTGGTGTGTGACATGTACCACTCTAAGACTGAGTGGTGTGTGACATGTATCATATTAAGACCCCACGGGAAGTTTTGCCACAGGCAACCGAATATTCACATTTATTCCTATTATGAGCTTGCCCATACTTCGTTCCCGCGGACTGAGGACATTGTCTTCTTTTAAACGCAGTGAAGTATTCTGTTAAAAGTTTAGAGACACTTATCTGTCATAAAATGTTTAATATTCAGCACAAAAAGGATATTGCATACAATAGTACATTAATCTGGCGGACATTACCCATTTAATGGTGTTTCTTTTACATTTGTTTTATTTACGGAGTGTATCATCATCATCATCATGTGCCGTGCCGACTGGCGTTGGCTATTATGCTTCTCCAGAGTACACGATCCTTCATGCAGGCCATCAGCTCAGTTGATGATCTCCTCTCACACCATCCCGTCAGACTGTCCAGTATCATTTCTCTTGGTCTTCCTCTTGATCTTCTTCCTTCTATTTTTCCTGTTGTTATAATATTTTCAATGCCCCCTCTTCTCATTGCATGTCCTATGAAAGTACATTGTCTCTCTCTTATCTTTTTGACAAGGTTTTTTGTCTCTCCAGCTCTTCTCCTACATTCTTCATTAGTTATTTTTGCTGTCCAGGGGATTCGCAACATTCTTCTAATAAACCACATTTCTGCTGCTTCCAATGATTTTTGTGCAGACTTGCCTATTGTCCATGATTCACTTCCATATAACAAGATAGGTTCAATATAGCATTTTAGGACTCGTTTGTAAAACATCTATACTGGCAGCAAGAAGCAGCAGTTCGAGTTGAAAATAGAATTGGAAAATATCAACCTATAAAACAAGGGGTGCGACAAGGATGTGTACTATCTCCAGACCTTTTTTCTCTGTATAGCGAGAATATTCTAAGAACAATCATCACAGAACCAGGCATAAAAATTGGAGGATACAATATTAACGGAGTGTATATATATATATATATTTGCACCTGTCCCGCCCGGCAATAATTCCACCAGATTCACGTTCCCTGTACAGAATGAAAGATTATGAGATTATTAGACAAGCGTTATAATTTATTTGAGAGACTTCAGTCATGTCCTACGTCATTTCTTCACGTCTGTTTTACTGCCTCGTTTTTCTTTGTCGCTAAAACTTGCCAGAGCATTGACATCCGTACTTTACGTGAGTTTGAGCTGGTGGTTCTCTCACATACGTACAAGAGTATGAGCTGGTGGTACACTCATTCACATACCAGAGTATGAGTTGGTGGCACACTCACACGTACCAGAGTATGCGCTGACAGTTCTCTCTTATACCTACCTGAGTATGAGTTGGTGGTACACTCACACATACCAGAGTATGAGCTGGTGGTACACTCACACACATACCTGAGTATGAATTGGCGTTAGACTCATACACATACCAGAGTTTGAGCTGGTGGTACACTCGCACACATACCAGAGTATGAGCTGGTGGTACACTTACACACATACCGGAATATGAGCTGGTGGTACACCAAAACACATACCTGAGCTTGAGCCGGTGGTACACTTGCACATGCCTGAGTATGAGCTGGTGGTACACTCACACACATATCAGAGCATACCATCTCGAGATTGGAGTTCAACCAATGAAAGCGAGGCTGTCATTGTGAGACTAACATCTGTTTGTCATAACTCCACCTACTAAGCTCAGCGCTAACAGCTTCGCCGTCAGTGGAAACTATAAATTTATCCCGCAATCGACGCGTAAACGTTTTTTTTTTCTTTTATGAAGAATACGTTAATCTTACAACCTAGATATGAAGGTAAGTGCCAGGTATCACCCATTAGAAACCCCATTACGGACTCTATCTGTGCCGCCAAACGCTGACATCCCATTTGTGCCAAATTAAAAGCGCTGGTCTTGATCTGTATATGGGGTACAGTTGCAAAGTTGAATGTAATAAAGTATTTCCACGTTATAAGTATACATATTATACATCAAAATAGTTGTAAAAGTAAGAATGAAGAGTTTTTTTAGGAAAAAAAGTGATGTGATGATTTTAGCTGTTAACTGTGTCCTACCTACCATCGGGTAGGCCTACAGGCG
Source organism: Achatina immaculata (assembly GCA_009760885.1). NCBI lineage: Eukaryota > Metazoa > Mollusca > Gastropoda > Stylommatophora > Achatinidae > Lissachatina > Lissachatina immaculata. The sequence goes on from CM019699.1 coordinate 25,585,140, forward strand.
CAATATTTACCATCGGTGATGTCTAGATCTAACTGTAGCTTCACCCGATCTCGTCGTGTCATAGTATTTGGCATACTCAGTACAATGACGTCTGAAATAACCTTCTAACTACTTCTTCAGTCCGTTTTATAGGTCAAAATCTACTTAGGGCACATTTAAGAACAGTGGTCTGGTTGTGTGGCATGTCCGTATGCCTCAGAAATCACACAAAATATTGAAATTTCTCCATCAAAACACCCATTTTCACTCGGTTGTTAGGCACGCTTCGGACGGAACTATGACAGGTCACCGGACATGCGCAAATAAAACGTGTACAATTAAAAAAGTTACACCGAAACAAACATGGGCTACCGTAGTACCCGATGGCACTCTAGACACAAAACGGAAGGGCTACCCCAGTACCCTGAAACACGGAAAGTGTTTAAGGCCACTGCTATTATAATTATTTCATAAAATGAGGCAGATTACAAACAAACTAGAAGCAAAACAAATACATGTGTTTTACACATCTTCATCCATTCAGCTTCGGAACGACTCATTACCTCTTTGCTAGAAAAATGTGTATTAGTATGAGTATTTTCTGGGTTGTTTCTCTTGCTTCTTAGAATTATATTACTACCTAAGACTGCTTAGTTGCTCTCCTCGCGAAGCCTGGAGAAGTTTTCAGTTGTTATGGAAATGTAATTCTTGCACGGGGTGACTGAGTCTCGAGTGGGAACTCAATGGACATTTTTGAATTCGCTCTGGAAAAGCCAGAGAGGTAGAGCTTTAGTAACAGAAAAATACTGTAACTCAGAGGTAAGTCTTAGAGATAGAAAAATGTTGTAGCTTAGGACTGGAAAAGAGAGAAGTAGAGCTTTAGTAACAGAAAAATATTGTAACTCAGAGGTAAGTCTTAGAGATAGAAAAATGTTGTAACTTAGGACGGGAAAAGAGAGAAGTAGAGCTTTAGTAACAGAAAAATATTGTAAATTTCGACGGTAGAAGACAGAGATGGAGCTTTAGTGAGAGAATGATGTTGTAATTCAGGGTTACAGCTTTAGAGATAGAAAAATGTTGTAACTTAGGACGGGAGAAGAGAGAGGTAGAGCTTTAGTGATAGATAAATGTTTTAGCTTAGGAAAAAAAGAGAGATGGAACTTTAAAGATCGAAACATGTTTTAACTCAGAACGGCAGAAAAGAAAGTTAGAGCTTTGGAGATGGAATGTTTTAACTTGGGACTGGGGCCTTTTTCTGACTGCTTTCGAGTAATGACTTCTTAAAGAGTTTTTCCTAATATTTGCACTGTATAATGTTCCACGAGTAAGAGGTAGTTGGTGCCATCTTTGTCAGATGCCATCGTTATTTTTATCATTAAACGGCGCTGAATCGTTTAACGAAGTGCGATGACTTGGCACAAACTCTGGACTTGTCAAACCTGAAAATGTTGGATGATAGTCCACATGTACAGTTGTTGCTGTTATTGAAGTACGTCCAGACCTGCGACGTTTTATGTGTGCTGTACATCCTGTACTTAAAAAAAGTAATTCCTCTTTTCCAGGTGAGAGCTAAATTCTTTGTAGATCCAAGGCAGATGAGTTTTTCCGTGAGTTTTCTTGTCAAAGTAATTGTCTCGCGCGCTGTTGCAACACGCGTAAGACCCCGAGCCTTTTTCCTCAGAAGTTTGCCGCACATTTTTCAGCAGCTACGATTGCTTTCAAGTGGAGGTGAATATATTGTTAGATTTGGCGCTCAGCGATCCATAGCTGACTGCTGGCGTCAGGGTTGGCGAACCATAGCTGACTGCTGGGGTCAAGGTTGGCGAACCATAGCTGACTGCTGGCGTCAAGGTTGGCGAACCATAGCTGACTGCTGGCGTCAAGGTTGGCGAACCATAGCTGACTGCTGGCGTCAAGGTTGGCGAACCATAGCTGACTGCTGGCGTCAGGGTTGGCGAATCATAACTGACTGCTGGCGTCAGGGTTGGCGAATCATAGCAGATCAAGTGTCTCACCGATCCGCTGGTGCCCCCAGTAACAAGCTCAGCTTGGACAACAGGAAAGGGATCGCCACGATTCCTATGGGGGCGGAATCTGCTAAAGTAGCATTGCCCCTCCCCCCGCTCCCCATGGACGATTTGCGTTCGGGTCGAGGGGCGGACGACCTTGATCGAAACGTAATCGTCCACGAGACTTGTTAATGGGCCCGGGATTAGTGTGTGATTGTTCATTTTTCTTGCATCATTGTATCGGAGGCATGGCCGGGCGATGACGTGTTTTCGTTGTGCTTATAAAATGTCTGTAATTTTATATATATTATTGTGATAAGGACATCAGATTATTTAGTTATTTTCTGTCCGTGCCCTCCTCATTGTGGTGTAGATCTGTGTAGTGTGAATTAAACTGTGATGTAAGTTTCGAGTCGGTAAGCGTAGTGATGTAATTTGTGTGAAGGTTAACTTCTGCTAATAGTTATAAAGTTGTAATGAAACAGGATTTTATTAGAAAGTGATTGCTTATTAAATATGCTCTAATTTCATTGTGAGTATTATACATATTGACTAGGTGTTTGCATCAATATTGATTATATTAATGTATGTCATGGGTAGCTATGGCTGCGTAGATTAATGTGAGACTGCACACATATTTGAATGGAGGCCACATATAGGGGCCAAGAGAGTTTCAAGACATAAGTCCATAGAGTTCTTAATATTAATATTGTATACCTGTGATGGTTCATTATCATATGTTATTATGGTCGAATTATTTTGCATTTCATTGATTCGTTTATCCATTGTTCTTCCGTTATTGATTAATAATGTATTGTTGTCAAGTTGATTGCTAGTATGCCAGTTTGTATGCTGTTGTTGTGGTTAATTGTGAGATTAAATTGTAAGAAAAAACAGCTGCTTGATATGAACGATGTACAAGGGGTGATTGATAAGTTCTCGGCCTAAGCTACAACGGATTATTTGTGAACAATCTTGTTGGGTTATTTCTCAACATAGTCCCATTGCACGTTTACGCACTTAGTCCAGCGATCCTGGAGCATACGGATCCCTTCTTTGTAAAAGTCAGCATCTTGTGCTAGTAGAAAGTGATCTACAGCATGAATGGCGTCATCATCTGAAGCAAATTTACGACCACTGAGCTCCTTTTTTAGTTTGGTAAACAAGTAATAGTCCGAAGGGGCCAAATCTGGGGAATAAGGAGGATGTTCAAGAAGCTGGAAGCCGCATTCATGAATTGCAGCCATTGCCACCGCCGACTTGTGAACTGGAGCATTGTCTTGCTGAAAGATGACTCCTCTCGTCAATTTCCCTCTACGCTTTTCCTTCAATTTGACCCGCAGTTGCTTCACAAGATTAGCGTAATAGGCCCCTGTGACTGTTATGCCATTTTGAAGATAATGTACCAATGGTACACCTTCTGAATCCCAAAAGATGGAAACCATCACTTTGCCTGAAGACAGAACCGCCCTTGCTTTCTTTGGAGGTAGGGATTCATGGTGTTTCCACTGCTTTGACTGTTCTTTGGTTTCTGGTTGAAAATGATGAACTCAAGTCAAGTCTCACCCATAGTCACAAATTGCTGAAGAGACTTTTCAGGATTTGCAGAAAAATGGCCAAGATTGTCTCTTGACATGTTGAGACGCTGTCGTTCGTGATCAGCTCCAAGAAGTTGCGGGACCCAATGAGCAGAGACCTTTGTCATTTGAAGATCATTGAGAATAATGGCATGAACACGTTCCTGGGAGATGCCCAACTCAGTAGCAATGTACCGCTGTTAGTCGTTGATCCTCCATTATATGTCATGGATTCTGCCGTTGGTTTCATCGATGGTTACCATTCTTGGTCTTCCAGGACGAGGATAATCTTCTTGACTCTCCCTTCCATGTTTGAATTGACCTGCCCATTTCTTCACTGTGCTGTAAGAAGGGGCACTCTCCCCCAGAGTTTCTACCATATCCTCATGGATCTCCTTCGATGATAAGCCCTTGATGTAGTGAATGACTGCTCTATGAGAAATGTTATCCATTTTCTCAATTTCTGCCACCCCCTACCACTTCAGTAGCCTGTTAAAAAAATTGATTGCAGTTAATTCCTTGAAACTTGGTATTTAATCTTACATTAACCTGATCTACAAACGCACCTAATATTATCAACTGTGTGTTTCTAGTATTTGTATCTTAGGCCGCGAATTTTATCTATCATCCCTCGTATTCCTACGAAGTTTGTCTCTTTCAACAATATCATGAAGTCTTTCATTTTTACGTATGACAGAGGAGGAGAAACCCGTCCTTAAGATCATTTATCATAGTTATCTTTAGTGATATCTGAACATTGTTTCTTTCTTTCTTTTGGCCTAGAGGCTGCTGGTGTATCCACATCTCGTAGCTCTAGTTCTGTCCTCGTTTTCTCCACTGGAACACCACGAAGTGTCACTGGAGGATCCAGCTGTTCTGCAGCTTTCAAGAAGTTTAGAGAATACTATGAGAAGAATTTCATGAAAAAATTCCTGGACCTGACAAGCTTGAGATAAAGAGAATAAATAGTTTGATTTTCTAAGCTTTCTGTTTCTCATAAGTTACATCATATCATCATCTAATCGAGTAGCTCAACAGTTACATCATATCATCATCTATTCGAGTAGCTCAACAGTTACATCATATCATCATCTACTGAGGTAGCTAAGAGCTCAGTGTACTCGCTTCTCACCTGTAAATCGATGACTCAGCTCCGGCCAGAGACGTCCCAGTTATCAACCTGTAGAGACGGGTACCTCGTATTTCTGGAGCGGGAAAAAAAAGACAGCTTTGTGACTTCCCATAACTCTCTTGTATGTCGAGAGGTCAAGGAAAGTCTTTGTGACTTCCCATAACTCTCTTGTATGCCGAGAGGTCAAGGAAAGTCTTTGTGACTTCACATCACTCTCTTGTATGTAGAGAGGTTAAGGGAAATCTTTGTGACTTCACATCACTCTCTTGTATGTCGAGAGATCAAGGAACACCTTTGTGACATCACATCACTCTCTTGTATGTAGAGAGGTTAAGGAAAATCTTTGTGGCTTCACATAACTCTCTTGTATGTCGAGAGATCAAGGAAAATCTTTGCGACTTCATATCACTCTCTTGTATGTCAAGAGATCAAGGAACATCTTTGTGACTTCACATCACTCTCTTGTATGTCAAGAGATCAAGGAACATATTTGTGACTTCACATCACTCTCTTGTATGTCAAGAGATCAAGGAACATATTTGTGACTTCACATCACTCTCTTGTATGTCGAGAGATCAAGGAACATCTTTGTGACTTCGCATCACTCTCTTGTATGTCGAGAGATCAAGGAACACCTTTGTGACTTCACATCACTCTCTTGTATGTCAAGAGATCAAGGAACATCTTTGTGACTTCACATCACTCTCTTGTATGTCCAGAGATCAAGGAACATCTTTGTGACTTCACATCACTCTCTTGTATGTCAAGAGATCAAGGAATATCTTTGTGACTTTACATCACTCTCTTGTATGTCAAGAGATCAAGGAACATCTTTGTGACTTCACATCACTCTCTTGTATGTCAAGAGATCAAGGAACATCTTTGTGACTTCACATCACTCTCTTGTATGTCGAGAGATCAAGGAACATCTTTGTGACTCCGCATCACTCTCTTGTATGTCGAGAAGTGAAGGGAAAAAGGGCACTAGCACCGTACCCCAGGGTAGGACTCTGTGGTAAAGGCTTCCTTTCTGGACTCGCTTCTGGAGCGATAAAACTGGTTACTGTAAGAGTCCTTTGATGTAAGGAAGCGAAAAGAATTGGGGAACTTGACTGAACTCCGTTCATTCTTCTGATGTTCCTTTCTCTTAAGAAAACAGAAACACCAGGCCTAAGTGGCTATTCAGAAATGTATATACAGAAAAATATACTGAAGCGGACCTCAGTAAAAGCGTTTAAAGATGGACATAAGGTGTATACAAGTAACTTCGCAATATTTCGGCAAACATTGTATTTTGGATTACTGTATTCTCTTCATTTATATGTGCTCATCTTACTTTCCGCCATTCTTGTTCCCGTTTACTTTTCATAATATTTCTTTCTTTTTTTTTAAACAACCATACATCTCTGTGTATCTTTATTACTGGAACCAGTTTTACCGCAGTTGTCAGTTCTTTTATCTCTAAGAATAACTTAACGCTGCTGAACTCTTTCACACCCTGAATTATTTTTCATGATATGTCAGAATTTTCTTTTTTTTTCCCCTAGAAATTTCGGTATAATGAAACTGCAAGGAAGTTACTCTATAATCTTAAAAAATATTGTTTGGGTTATAAATGTCTTTGTTTCTATTTTATGTAGATTTGACCTAAATGTGACGCTGAGCATTGATTTGTAAGGCACGCAGAATCTATGAAAGCTGCCAGCCTAGAAGCAGGATAGTTAATATAAGACCAGCTCTACTTTATGAAAAAGGCTTCTTCCTTTTCTGACAAAATAAAGTAACTATCAGAGGCTAGCGACGAAAACGAACTATCACTTTGCTAGATCACGCGCCTGTTTATTGCGATTTTATGCCAAGAATCTCTGGGTCTTCATATTTGCCTGGAGTGTTTCTGTAAGACTGTCTTCGCTTGGCTCTTCTGTAATGTATCTAAGCGTGGTCAAGCATTTAGCCTTTCTCGGCACTGCATTTGTAAACGATAAGAAGAATAGGTAAGAGAGAACATATGAGTATATCGACTTTTCACAGATCTTTATATCCTTGAATTGCCGATTCAAGCAATAGTTTTGAATATGCAACCATGCCTGGAGTGTTGAGACAAGATCGCTACATTGAGAAGCTAAGAAGACTAGCTGATCAACACAAAACTGGTCCTGATAGTCGCCAAACGCTGGTGGAAATACTGAAGATGGGATCCGATCGCTTATGGACTAATCGTCCGATGTGCAATGAAGATGATCCATCGACAAAATAATATCTTTACTTTTGTCGATATTCTGAAACAGCTTTTCTTTGATATTTCAGGAAGAATATACGAATACAGCTTATCTGATCATGTTCTACATGAAAAATAACTTTCCAATGGTAAGACAATAATAATACAAGAGGTATATTGTAGATTTAGGAAGCTTTTTCCAGATTTAAGAAACATTACACTGTAGATTTAGCCAGAGTTTTCTATATTTAATAAACAGTATACTGTAGAGACACGCTTTTTCTATATCTGAGAAACAGTGCTATATCATCTTCATTTTGAAGGTTGTTCATAGTACAGCCTCTATTTAGTGAAAATACCATAAATGGCGACGCTGTTACTTATACAGATGGATTGGTGGTTCTGGACAAGAGGTGTGCATGGGCCTTACAGTCAACTCAGATAATAGAACATTGAAAGAAGCCAGCTTCTAGAAAGCCCATAAATAAGCAAGCATATCTGGGACGCCATGGGAACGAAAATGGGTCACAGTTATGCTTGCTTATTTATTGGCTTTCTGGGGGTCAAATTATGGGAAAAATATTCTGACAGACTCCCAGAATTCTATAAAAGATACATCGATGGTGGCATTGGAGTCACGAGTATGCCAAAGGATGAGCTAATTTTTTTAAAAATTGAAGTTCCCAAATAGCTTAACAAGAACATCAAATTCATTTATGAAATTTCTGACACGTCTATCAACTTTATAGATCAGTTCAATAAATTATTAGAATTTTTCCATCATCGCCACTACCCAGAAAATGTCCTTCGGAAAACATTTAACCGCATCCAACTAGTGAGCCGCAAAGAAGCATTCAGGGGAAAAAACCCTGTTATCCCTTCTGGCAGAGTTAAATTAGTACTTCCTGTTCACTCACGTGGTCAGATGATTAAGAAAGTTCTTTATCGCCATCTGCCACTAATCCAACTGGACCCCGACATTCGCGACATTTTCTCTGATCCTCCCTTATTAGCCAAACGGGAACCAAATCTTAAGGACATCCTCGTCCATAGCAACCTGAAGCGAAACCTTGCATATGTCGGCAATAGAAAATGTTACCAGTCCTGTGGTTTGGGAAACAAAAACTATCACCTTTCCCAAATCTGTCCTCACTCTTCATGAGAGATTCACATGCGAGTCCCGTCATTGTATGCAAAAGATGCAGGATAACTTATATTGGTGAAACTAGTCTCAGATTAGGGGACTGCATGCAGAAACATCTGTACGATATCACCCAGCATGCGTCGAAGCAAGTCCCTAATCATTTCACTGAGGCTAAATGCACTGGAATAATACTTCATAATTCTGGTGTGCTAAATGCATTGGAAAAATACTTCACAATTCTAGTGCGCTAATTGCACTGGAATAAATACTTCACAATTCTGGTGTGCTAAATGCGCTGGAATAATTACTTCACAATTCTGGTGTGCTAATTGCACTGGAATAAATACTTCACAATTCTGGTGCGCTAATTGCACTGGAATAATTGCAGCTGCTCCTGATCTCCAGACACGGTTTGCGACATATATATTATCCATACGAAAGAGGCCTGATGTACCTTTGTATGTTCCCATCCAAATCTGACGACAATCCCTGAATCAGCTAGACTCTCCAATAATACGATAAGGACATACTCCACGGCATACGATGATTTTCACAATACATATGTTTAATACGGGGCGGGCATGCCAAGTATTAATTAAAGTGCACTCAGCCGCCATTGCCTCTATGTTTTTTTCTGCTCCCTGTAAAACCTTTTCCTATATACCAGGTCTTCACGTTCGTCACGTGGCAAGACTCGTGCGGACAGACTTGCTCTATTTCTGAGCACGCGGGTCGTTGACACTAGCTTAGCTAACGAACCAGAGATCGCTGTAGTCCCCATGGTAATGGAGTCTGCTAAAGAAGCATTGTACTCCTACTTTCTAACTCCATTCAGGGACTGAAAAAAATAGACGCCATAACCTGCTCCCAATCCGACACAATGCTGTAGCTCAATATCTTCATCGCATCGACTGCAAAGAACATCAGTTTACAGTTTCAGGGAGACTGAAGAAGAAGAAGAAGAAGAGGAGGAGAAGGAGGAGGAGGAGGATTATCATGACGTTGGAAGGGTACTTAATGAGAAAAAGAAAGAGAGGAAGACCAAGGCGAAGATGGCTACAAGACATCGTTGATGATCTGCTGTTGGACGCATCAGTAACAGGGCATCTTGCTTACAACCGAAAGGCCTGCAGGAGAGCTATTAGGGAGGCAAAGTTCCGCAAAGGACATGCAAATGACTGAATGTTAAGTTCATTGTTCTTTCTAGCTCTCAGTTCTCCACTGTTGGTATCCTTAATGGGCCAAAAGATTCTTCTTGGGACCCTGTTCTCAAAGACCTACAGTTGTTGTTCATCTTTCTTTGTTGTACTCCACATTAATGTTACATAGTTTACCTCCAACAATGTAAAGCACTGAAGATGTGAAAGAAAGAACAAATAATAAGAAAGTGATCGTGACGGACTCCGTCAAGAACGATACGTCCCATTCTAACTGTACTGCACTAGTACCAGGTTTACGGCTGTTATCATCGCATTTATCTTTCAGCTTTTCAAGAGTTTTCTGGTCTTATGTTACTTAAATGCTATCTTTCTCCTGAAACTCCATACAAGGCGTTTCTCAACTTGCTATATACAACTGAATTATTGTTAAAACAGTACAGTTATTAGATTTCAACATTTTTCATCAGTTGATAATGTGAACATAAAACGTATGTTGTATTTTATACATGACGTCATTTGCTGTGATTCTATAGAGTTTAGAAATTAAATTATAACCTTTAACATAAAGTTTAAAAAAATAAAGACTTATCATTAGCTTAACGAGTGTAATAAAGCACCAGTGTTGTAGCATCTCCGAGAGAGAAGAAGAGGGGAAGAGAGAGAGAGAGAGAGAGTCGTATCAAAGAACCAAACCTTTACTATGAAATCTGGCTGTCCTGTGATTTTATGCTGTTAAAATTGGCACATATAAACAGGCATAGAATGGCAATATTAATATGTTCCTACCTGTACCAGTTTCCATGCTCTTGTATATGGAGTTTCTTACGAGTACATATTATATAGACAGTGATCGGGCTAGCGTTATCTGAAACCGATACAGCTATACCCGTCTTTCTCTTTGCATGAAGTAACACAAGCCGCCTGTCACTTGAGAACCGCTGCAATCAAAATTCTGGGACGCTAGAGCCACACGGGTTAAACTCGCTGTTCAGCTACACTTAACATTCTCTTAAATCATCATAGTACCTCTCTACTAAGCTCCACCCCCTTCTTACTTGTCACACATGGTTCAAAGCCTCTTCACAACACCACTTTGCAACCCCTCTTCCCTAATTATCTATTTCACCTTCTCCTGGCTAGGTAAATATTGTATCACTCTCTCTCCCCTCCCCGATTCCCCATCCACCACCCCCAGTTACAACTCACCGACCACATGTCACAGGTCTCCATTTAAACAGTTTCCACGTTCTACTAAATCCATTCCTGACACACACCGCCGGACAAGTCACATCTTACAATTTACAGCTAAGTACTCTATTTCATTAAAAATAGTATTTATGTAAATCTATACTTTATCTCCTCTCTCTAATTCTTCGTCCTGTATGTTTTTGTATGATTAAGGCTCACGCCGAAACGTCACAACTTTATAATCGTTGAGTAATAAAGCTGCTCCTACTTTTTTTTCCTAGTTCATACATTCTGTGTGCATGAAGTAAAGTGTTTTCCGAAATACCGGTTTTATCAATGCACCCTTCGGTACTTCATCATCATAATCATCATCATTATTATTATTATTATCATTATTATTATTATTATTATCATTTGTCGTGCCTGGGTATCTCTGACGATCATGCTTCTCCATCTTGTCCGGTCCTTCTTGTTTCCGATTAATTCTTCCATGCCACTTGGTCACTCCACTGATATTTTTTTCCTTCTCTTGATCTTCCTCTTCCCACTGAATCTTTCAGTCATTACCGGGTCCTCTTAACGTCTGTCTTCTCATCACCGGGTGCGTCCGCCGGGTGGCGAATGGTGGAACGGCCTCTAGGTATGAAGGTCAGCTGTGAATATCCGAATAACCAGCTGTAGACCAAAACAGGCACCCCTACCTCCTTAAGGCTCTGTCTTTTTAGACAGAGGCTAGGGGAGAAAACCCTACACAGAAGGGAAGCCAAAGATAAACTACTGGCCTACCATCGTTCCCTTGTCAAATCATACTTCGGTACTTTATACTTTTTAAAAAATTTTTTACATGTAAAATTAAACATACTTTACAGACTTCAGCGTAGAGCAGAAGTTTTACAAACTTCAGCGAGGAGTAGAAGTTTTGCAAACCTCAGAGAAGAGTAGAAGTTTTATAAACCTCAGAGAAGAGTAGAAGTTTTATAAACCTCAGAGAAGAGTAGAAGTTTTATAAACCTCAGAGAAGAGTAGAAGTTTTATAAACCTCAGAGAAGAGTAGAAGTTTTATAAACCTCAGAGGAGAGTAGAAGTTTTACAAACCTCAGAGAAGAGTAGAAGTTTTACAAACCTCAGAGGAGAGTAGAAATTCGTGTGCACGTCTTTTTAAAAATCTTATTTGTGACGTGCTTTAATCTTGACAAAATACACGCTGACCCAAAGTTAAAACTGACTGATTCTCCTCCGCGCAGTCACATCATCATCATCATCATGTCTTCTGGCCATGTTATCCTCCAGCCGATTTCGCTGGTTGCTTTTTTACTAGGTTTACGACATATAAACCGGCTACAGCAACCGACGACCTTCACAGGCTTCGTTTTTCTTAATCGGCAATTTACAAGGCAGCTGAAATATGTATCAATGAAGAAAAACGGGAAGAAGTGGAGAGTTTTGAATATCTTGGATCACTACTAACTAATAATGGAGATACAAAGAGGGAAATTAAAAGGAGGACATCTGTCGCTCTTCAGAAAGTAAAACAACTAAAGAATCTGTGGAGAGGAACAGACAGAACTACAAAAATAAGATTTTTAAGGGCATGCATCTTTCCCATCGCAACATATTCCTGTGAGACCTGGACACTTAACAAAACAGCTGAGAACCACATAAATGCCTTTGAATGTAAATGCTACAGAAGAGTTCTTCAAATATCATGGACACAAAAAAGAACAAATATATCTATACTACAAGAACTTAATATTGAAGAAGGCTGGCTAGTAAAGAGGATTAAACAAAGACAACTTAAATATTTTGGACATGTTAAACGTCATGATAATCTAGAGAAGACCGTCTTGGAAGGGTATATATTGGGAAAAAGAAAGAGAGGAAGACCAAAGAGAAGATGGCTGCAAGACATCGTTGATGATCTGCAAATGGATGCGTCAGTAGCAGGCCATCTTGCTCACAACCGAGAGGCCTACATGAGAGCTGTTAAGGAGGCAAAGTTCCGCAAGGGACATGCAAATAAATGAATGAATGAATGAATGTCGGTTAACGTGATAACTGATATTATAAATGGAAAAGTTCCAGCCTCTTTGTGGGGTCAGAGAAGAAAAGGTGGCCGGGTGTAACGCTGATTATACTGCTCTGTGGTGTGCCGACACGTCAAGGAAAATATAGGCACTAGCACCAAATCCCGTAGCGTCTCAATATCATCATCAGAGACTCTGTACTCCCAAAGGAGCTATAAGACATCGACGAAGGTTCTCCATACAATCCTGTCTCGAGTAAGTCGGGATACCTCAGACCGTGTCTTTCCCGCTTCCTTTAGTTCTTCCTGTATTGCTTGTCTCCATGCCCCTAAAGGCCTGCCCCTTTTTCTTTTCCATTGAGGTGTCCAAGTCAAGGCGGTATAGGGGTGTTTTTTTCCCCATTCGTGGCATGTGGCGTCTCAGTACCTTACATCATTCCTGTGCCGTTAAACGTCATATAGGGCTCTCGTGGCAGTTTGCCATGTTTTCGGCCAGCTTTTCTGGCCTCTCTTAACAATGTCCTCTTTAGAGTTTCACGTGGCCGACCTCTTTTTCTTCGGTCTCTTGTGTTCCACTTGATATTCTGCTTTAACAAAAGCAAACAGCTTGCCACAAGAAGACAAAGACACCAACAATATGCCACGTTGATTCTGTTTGTCTGTCTTTCTCTCTCTCTGGTCCATGTCAAGTAGGTATTAGTGGTCACTGATTTCCACAACCATTTATCTTTTGTGTTGGACCGTGCTTCATGCCACTCTTTTAGTCTGTCAAGTATCTTGTTTCTTTGTCTTCCTATGCCCCTTTGCCCTCCAGTTTTCCCGTTGTCAAAAGGTGTTCTAGTCTCCTTCCTCTCAAAACACGTCCTGTGCGGTGTTTCTCATCATACTGAAACATTTCTCTCAACACTTACCATTTACAATAAACAATGAATTCACTTAACATTCACAGTAAATTATGAATTCACTTACCTTTCACAATAAACAATGAATTCACTTACCATTTACAAGGCAGCTGAAATATGTATCAATGAAGAAAAACGGGAAGAAGTGGAGAGTTTTGAATATCTTGGATCACTACTAACTAATAATGGAGATACAAAGAGGGAAATTAAAAGGAGGACATCTGTCGCTCTTCAGAAAGTAAAACAACTAAAGAATCTGTGGAGAGGAACAGACAGAACTACAAAAATAAGATTTTTAAGGGCATGCATCTTTCCCATCGCAACATATTCCTGTGAGACCTGGACACTTAACAAAACAGCTGAGAACCACATAAATGCCTTTGAATGTAAATGCTACAGAAGAGTTCTTCAAATATCATGGACACAAAAAAGAACAAATATATCTATACTACAAGAACTTAATATTGAAGAAGGCTGGCTAGTAAAGAGGATTAAACAAAGACAACTTAAATATTTTGGACATGTTAAACGTCATGATAATCTAGAGAAGACCGTCTTGGAAGGGTATATATTGGGAAAAAGAAAGAGAGGAAGACCAAAGAGAAGACGGCTGCAAGACATCGTTGATGATCTGCAAACGGATGCGTCAGTAGCAGGCCATCTTGCTCACAACCGAGAGGCCTACATGAGAGCTGTTAAGGAGGCAAAGTTCCGCAAGGGACATGCAAATAAATGAATGAATGAATGAATGTCGGTTAACGTGATAACTGATATTATAAATGGAAAAGTTCCAGCCTCTTTGTGGGGTCAGAGAAGAAAAGGTGGCCGGGTGTAACGCTGATTATACTGCTCTGTGGTGTGCCGACATGTCAAGGAAAATATAGGCACTAGCACCAAATCCCGTAGCGTCTCAATATCATCATCAGAGACTCTGTACTCCCAAAGGAGCGATAAGACATCGACGAAGGTTCTCCAGACAATCTTGTCTCGAGCAAGTCGGGATACCTCAGACCGTGTCTTTCCCGCTTCCTTTAGTTCTTCCTGTATTGCTTGTCTCCATGCCCCTAAAGGCCTATCTCTTTCTTTGCCATTGAGGTCTCCAAGTCAAGGCGGTATAGGGGTGTTTTTTTTCCCCATTCGTGGCATGTGGCGTCTCAGTACCTTACATCACTCCTGTGCCGTTAAACGTCATATAGGGCTTTCATGGCAGTTTGCCATGATTTCGGCCAGCTTTTCTGGCCTCTCTTAACAATGTCCTCTTTAGAGTTTCACGTGGCCGACCTCTTTTTCTTCGGTCTGTTGTGTTCCACTTGATATTCTGCTTTAACAAAAGCAAACAGCTTGCCACAAGAAGACAAAAGACACCAACAGTATGCCACGTTGATTCTGTTTGTCTGTCTTTCTCTCTCTCTCTGGTCCATGTCAGTTAGGTATTAGTGGTCACTGATATACACAACCATTTATCTTTTGTGTTGGACCGTGCTTCATGCCACTCTTTTAGTCTGTCAAGTATCTTGTTTCTTTGTCTTCCTATGCCCCTTTGCCCTCCAGTTTTCCCGTTGTCAAAAGGTGTTCTAGTCTCCTTCCTCTCAAAACACGTCCTGTGCGGTGTTTCTCATCATACTGAAACATTTCTCTCAACACTTACCATTTACAATAAACAATGAATTCACTTAACATTCACAGTAAATTATGAATTCACTTACCTTTCACAATAAACAATGAATTCACTTACCATTTACAACAGACCATAAATTAGAAAAATACTTTGAAAACCAGGGGGGGTTTTTTAAAAACTTTATTTACGTTTTAAAAATTGTAAAATTGTAAAACATATTTGTTTTGTCTCAGATATAAAGAAAAAAAAAGCAAACTATAAATCGTGATGAGTCTGTCTTGCATTCTAATACGAAGCTGAAAAAATAGAAAATGAAGAAGACCGTAGTTGATAATATTGTGGGAACACTGTGTTGGTTTCGTAAAAAAAAACCGCTGTTACACATTCTACGTCAGAATAACTCTCCAAGTGGTACCGAGCTGGTCTCAACGATCCTTCTCCCTTGTTCTGTGTCTCCCTGGAACTGCGAGCAAGATGGTCTTTGCAGTCGATGCAGTGAAGATGCTGTGTACAAGCATCGTGTAGGATGGGAAGTGGGTTACAGCGGAAAGGCTGCAGACCCGGTGTGGAGCTAAAACGCAGGACAAGTGGAAGGCTTGACAAACTACATCGGAACCGCATTGATCCCATCTCAAAGACCAGTCTCAGACTGTTACCTTATAGATCCCTGCCTCGTAGACCAGTCACAGACTGTTATCATATAGATCCTTGCCTCGTAGACCAGTCTCAGACTGTTATCATATAGATCCTTGCCTCGTAGACCAGTCTCAGACTGTTACCTTATAGATCCCTGCCTCGTAGACCAGTCTCAGACTGTTATCATATAGATCCTTGCCTCGTAGACCAGTCTCAGACTGTTATCATATAGGTCCCCTGCCTTGTAGACCAGTCTCAGACTGTTATCATACAGGTCCCCTGCCTCGTAGACCAGTCTCAGACTGTTACCATATAGGTCCCCTGCCTTGTAGACCAGTCTCAGACTGTTATCATACAGGTCCCCTGCATCGTAGACCAGTCTCAGACTGTTACCTTATAGATCCCCTGCCTCGTAGACCAGTCACAGACTGTTATCATATAGATCCTTGCCTCGTAGACCAGTCTCAGACTGTTATCATATAGATCCTTGCCTCGTAGACCAGTCTCAGACTGTTACCTTATAGATCCCTGCCTCGTAGACCAGTCTCAGACTGTTATCATATAGATCCTTGCCTCGTAGACCAGTCTCAGACTGTTATCATATAGGTCCCCTGCCTTGTAGACCAGTCTCAGACTGTTATCATACAGGTCCCCTGCTTCGTAGACCAGTCTCAGACTGTTACCATATAGGTCCCCTGCCTTGTAGACCAGTCTCAGACTGTTATCATACAGGTCCCCTGCTTCGTAGACCAGTCTCATACTGTTATCATATAGATCCTTGCCTCGTAGACCAGTCTCAGACTGTTATCATATAGATCCCTGCCTCGTAGACCAGTCTCAGACTGTTATCATATAGATCCCCTGCGTCGTAGACCAGTCTCAGATTGTTATCATCCCCTGCCTCGTAGACCAGTCTCAGACTTATCATATAGATCCCTGCCTCGTAGACCAGTCTCAGACTGTTAACATATAGGTCCCCTGCCTTGTAGACCGGTCTCAGACTGTTACCACACAGATCTCTGCCTCGTAGACCAGTCTCAGACGGTTACGATATAGACCCCTGCCTCACAGACCAGTCTCAGACTGCTACCCTACAAATCCCTGCCTCGTAGACCAGTCTCAGACTGTTACCACACAGATCTCTGCCTCGTAGACCAGTCTCAGACTGTTACCACACAGATCTCTGCCTCGTAGACCAGTCTCAGACTGTTACGATATAGACCCCTGCCTCACAGACCAGTCTCAGACTGCTACCCTATAAACCCCTGCCTCACAGACCAGCCTCAGACTGCTACCCTATAAACCCCTGCCTCACAGACCAGCCTGAGACTTACCGAAAACAACGAAGATGGAGAGGATGTTGCGGTCGCTAACCCTAGCAAGTCAACACTCACTCGAAACCAGTATTTCCTAGGCTTCTTCGGGCTGACACATCCCGTCCCAACCCACTTATATACTATTACTACATTGGACTATTAAATTAGGATATGCATTACACAACTATAAACTTCAGCAACAAATCAATTTAACAATATGAGCTAGTACATTTATAACTCACCTACTGCATTGTTTTCTCAATATTTTACGTGATGGGTGAGTTTCATGTAGGGACACACGTTTCTCAATATCAGGTTGAAAAATGCCAATAGTTTTTTTCTGCATTACTGTATTACTTTTCTGTATTACTGCCACCATCTAAGAAGGATGATACTACTGAACCCCATCTGAGAAGGAAGGTATTATTGACCCCCATCGAAGAAGGAAGGTATTACTGACCCCCATCTAAGAAGGAAGGTATTACTGACTCCCATCGAAGAAGGAAGGTATTACTGACCCCCATCGAAGAAGGAAGGTATTGCTGACCCCTATCTAAGAAGGAAGATATTACTGACCCCCATCCGAGAAGGAAGGTATTACTGACCCCCATCTAAGAAGGAAGATATTACCGACCCCCTTCTAAGAAGGAAGGTATTACTGACCCCCATTTAAGAAGGAAGATATTACTAACCCCCCATCTAAGAAGGAAGTTATTACTGATCCCCATCTAAGGAGGAGGGTATTACTGACTCCCATCTAAGAAGGAAGGTATTACTGACCCCACCTGCTGGTTTGTTTTCCCTCCCACTGTCCCCTTTTCTTCAATACCCCCCCCCCCACACTCCTCTTCTTCCACCGCCCCCGGTCCTTTCCAACGCCTCTCCCCCACTGCCCCTTTTTTTCTACCGCCCCCGGTCCTTTCCAACGCCCCCTCCCCACTGTCCACTTTTTTCTACCGCCCTCAGTCCTTTGCAACGCCCCCTCCCCACTGTCCACTTTTTTCTACCGCCCCCGGTCCTTTCCAACGCCCCCTCCCCACTGTCCACTTTTTTCTACCGCCCCCGGTCCTTTCCAACGCCCCCTCCCCACTGTCCACTTTTTTCTACCGCTCCCGGTCCTTTCCAACGCCTCTCCCCCACTGCCCCTTTTTTTCTACCGCCCCCGGTCCTTTCCAACGCCCCCTCCCCACTGTCCACTTTTTTCTACCGCCCTCAGTCCTTTGCAACGCCCCCTCCCCACTGTCCACTTTTTTCTACCGCCCCCGGTCCTTTCCAACGCCCGCTCCCCACTGTCCACTTTTTTCTACCGCCCCCGGTCCTTTCCAACGCCCCCTCCCCACTGTCCACTTTTTTCTACCGCCCCCGGTCCTTTCCAATGCCCCCTCCCCACTGTCCACTTTTTTCTACCGCCCCCGGTCCTTTCTAACGCTTACAGGGGGGGGGGGGGCGTTATAGCCAACTTTGGGAAACACTTCCCTAAACTTTCATCTTCTCCCGGCCAGAGCAATATTAATATAAACTAGAACATGAAATCATCATCTTCATCATAATCATCATCATCATCATCATCTCGTGCCGTCTCTCCACGGAAGTTTGGCTGCAATGAATCTGCTCTGTTTCTTGTCTTCTTAGAACACTCGGCCAAGTTGTTCCCTGTCCATCTCTTGATGTTGTCCACCCATCTCTTGATGTTGTCCACCCATCTTTTGATGTTGTCCACCAATTTATGTCGCCGTCGTCCTTTTGTTCTCTTCTCCTCGATCTTGCCCTCAAGAAGTGTCTTCAGTATAGTATTATGCCTTACGAAGTGCTCGGAGTATCTTAGCTGTCTTGTTTCGTGATTTTCAGTATCTCTCCTGTCGCTTCTAGCCGGCTTAGCACCTTTTTCACTCGTTTTCTCTTCTGTCCATGGAATATGCGCTATTTTTCTGTATATCCACATTTCAAAGACCTCAGTTTTCTTTTCTGTTGTCCTAATCAAGATCCAGGCTTCCACACCATAAAGGAATACTAAGTGCATGCAGTGTTTTACGATAGATGATCTCAGGTACCAACAAGAAAACAAAGTTACGTTTACTCATAGAGCCTAACACTTCCAAGAAATGCTTAATCGATCACACCAAATGAATCAATAAATCTTGAAACCGATTTACCAGTCCCACAACTAAATCTCAGCCTAGATGAAATTACATTGACTGAAATTGAAACAGCAGTGAATCTAATGGCTAACAACAAAGCTGCAGGTGAAGATGAAATAACATCCGAAATGTTAAAAGCTATTAACAGTGACAACATGAGCCAACTACAAAGAATATTTAATAAAGTTTGGAAAGAAGAAAATGTCCCTTCTAAATGGAAAAAAAAGAATCATTGTTAAAATACCAACAAAAAAGGCAACCTTACCGATTGCAATAACTGGAGAGGAGTAACTTTACTATCAATTGTGTCAAAAGTATATTGCAAAGTCAATCCGAATAGACTTAAAGATATTGTGGATACCGCAATGAGAGACGAACAAGCAGGATTTCGAAAAGGGAGAAGCTGTCTTGACCAGATCTTTCTTATCTTATATCTTATATCCTTCCCGTGCCGTTAGACGTCACATAGGGCTCGCAAAGTAGTTCGCCAATGTTTCTTGTCTTCTTAGAACACTCGGCCAAGTTGTTCCCTGTCCATCTCTTGATGTTGTCCACCCATCTCTTGATGTTGTCCACCCATCTTTTGATGTTGTCCACCAATTTATGTCGCCGTCGTCCTTTTGTTCTCTTCTCCTCGATCTTGCCCTCAAGAAGTGTCTTCAGTATAGTATTATGCCTTACGAAGTGCTCAGAGTATCTTAGCTGTCTTGTTTCGTGATTTTCAGTATCTCTCCTGTCGCTTCTAGCCGGCTTAGCACCTTTTTCACTCGTTTTCTCTTCTGTCCATGGAATATGCGCTATTTTTCTGTATATCCACATTTCAAAGACCTCAGTTTTCTTTTCTGTTGTCCTAATCAAGATCCAGGCTTCCACACCATAAAGGAATACTAAGTGCATGCAGTGTTTTACGATAGATGATCTCAGGTACCAACAAGAAAACAAAGTTACGTTTACTCATAGAGCCTAACACTTCCAAGAAATGCTTAATCGATCACACCAAATGAATCAATAAATCTTGAAACCGATTTACCAGTCCAACAACTAAATTCTGCCTAGATGAAATTACCTTGAACGAAAGTGAAACAGCAGTGAATCTAATGGCTAACAACAAAGCTGCAGGTGAAGATGAAATAACATCCGAAATGTTAAAAGCTATTAACAGTGACAACATGAGCCAACTACAAAGAATATTTAATAAAGTTTGGAAAGAAGAAAATGTCCCTTCTAAATGGAAAAAAAAGAATCATTGTTAAAATACCAACAAAAAAGGCAACCTTACCGATTGCAATAACTGGAGAGGAGTAACTTTACTATCAATTGTGTCAAAAGTATATTGCAAAGTCAATCCGAATAGACTTAAAGATATTGTGGATACCGCAATGAGAGACGAACAAGCAGGATTTCGAAAAGGGAGAAGCTGTCTTGACCAGATCTTTCTTATCTTATATCTTATATCCTTCCCGTGCCGTTAGACGTCACATAGGGCTCGCAAAGTAGTTCGCCAATTTTTCCTGTCTTCGGCGAGTCTTTCAACCTCAACAAAGGATTTTATGCCTGTTAACTTGGCCTCTCTTAATAATGTTCTCTTCAGAGTTTCACGCGGTCTGCCCCTTTTTCTTCGGCCTGTTGTGTTCCACTTGATAGCTTGTTTTGGGATTCTCTGCTCATTTCTTCTCATCAAGTGGCCAACATATGTCCATCTCCTTTTCCTGATCACCCATGAGACTGGTTGTTATTCAGTCATCTGTCTTATCTCTGCATTGTTCTTGAATTCA
This sequence comes from Achatina immaculata, assembly GCA_009760885.1. Classification (NCBI taxonomy): domain Eukaryota; kingdom Metazoa; phylum Mollusca; class Gastropoda; order Stylommatophora; family Achatinidae; genus Lissachatina; species Lissachatina immaculata. The sequence goes on from CM019699.1 coordinate 25,605,955, forward strand.
TTCCACTTGATGCCGAGTATTTTCCTTAGGCATTTGTTTTCAAAAGAGTCTAATTTCTTTTCTATTTCTTTAGTTGTTTTCCAGCTTTCGCATGCATAAATGAGGGTGGATATTACATTTGAATTGAATAGTCTTAACTTGGTTTTTGTGCTTATAACTTTTGAATTCCATATGTTCTCAAGATTCTTGAAGATTGATGCTGCTTTTGCAATTCTGATCCTAACTTCCTTTCTAGTGTCACCATCCTGGTCTATGTAGATGCCAAGGTATGCAAATTGATTGACTTCTTCAATATCTGTCCCTTCTATGTGTATTTTTCCATTCTGACCAGATCTTTACTCTAAGAATAATACTTGATGAACATATCGAGAAGCAAAAACCATTAATCTGAACTTTATAGACTTTAAAAAGGAATTTGATAGCATACACAGAGATTCATTGTGGAGAATTTTAAGACTATATGGAATACCATCTAAAACTGTCAACATCATTAAGGACCTCTAAAATGGATATGTTTGTGCAATCAACACAGAAGACGGAATGAGGGAATGGTTCCAGATTGAAACAGGCGTGAAACAAGCATGTATATGTTCTGGAAAGGACGTGTCACACGAATAGAGGGACAGCGTTCTGGAAAGGACATGCCACATGAATAGAGGGACAGCGTTCTGGAAAGTACATGCCACATGAATAGAGGGACAGCGTTCTGGAAAGTACATGCCACATGAATAGAGGGACAACGTTCTGGAAAATACATGTCACATGAATAGGTTCTGGAAGGGACATGCCACACGAATAGAGGGACAGCGTTATGAAAAGGACATGCCACATGAATAGAGGGACAGGGTTCTAGAAAGGACATGTCACATGAATAGAGGGACAGCGTTCTGGAAATGACATGCCACGTGAATAGAGGGACAGCGTTCTGGAAATGACATGTCACATGAATAGAGGGACAGCGCTCTGGAAAGGACATGCCACATGAATAGAGGGACACTTTTCTGGAAAAGACATGTCACATGAATAGAGGGACGGCGTTCTGGAAAGGACATGTCACATGAATGAATGAAATCTCAGCTGATGTGACATTTGTTTTGATGTAAGGATCTTCCTAATTCTACTGAAGTTGCGTGCGTGCGTGCGTACGCATGTCTGTGTTTTTGCCATTCCTATTCCTCCGTTTAATGTCCATTTCACATTTTCCATCTTCTGTTATCACGTGCCCTAAATACCTACAACTTTTGACCTGTTTTAAGGAATTCTTTGGTTTGTTTTTTTTTTTCTTCTATATTTACGGCTGGGTTTATTTCTTCGCTGCAGAGAAGAGCAGAGAACCTGAGCCAAAAATGGAATCGGTGAATTGCTGAATCTTTACTGTTTCTATAATATTTTATTACTGGAATAAACTGAGACTTTGATCAAATGTCAAACTGTCTCCTCTTCAGGCACTCATCGGAAGGGGGGGGGGGGGGAGAACACGTAGCAGGTGAGAAGTCGCCCATATCACTTTCCCCTCCCACTGATCTATTTAAATAGCAAGGCCTTTTCTTGGCACTGACCTAGTTCAGCGGCCACCGTCTCTGTTTCCATGGCAACGAGCGTGTCTGAGGGAGGTTTCGTTGTTTCTTCCTCTATCACCACCTCTGCATTTTTCAGAAGAAGTTCTTCGGCTCTGATATTTCCATCACCCGGGGTAGCCTCCTTCTGAGCGTCCTCGGCTTGCTCCTGCAGACAGACAGCATGTCAAAAGTAGCCTTGACTATCAGAGAAAGCCAGGAAAGAGATGACAGAATAGAAGAACTAATAAATGTTATTTCCAGAAGAACTAATTACATGTTATTTCCAAAGGGTGAAAAACTGGCAGCCTGAGGTTCTTCCCTTTATGTCCCATCTAACTCGAACGCGGGATTCAGTTTAGTACATGTATATAGAACCATAGCGACAAGTCTGACGAAAACCTTTACGTTCAACGTTTCAACCAAATGTTCAGTGATATCGGGTAGCTAATTATATGAGGTATTATAGTTTTTTTTCTCATTTTTCTTGGGATTACTTGCATTTATATCTGTAAATGTTATAAGTTATTAGAATTATTTTAACCAAAAGGAGGGTCGAATAGAGGGAGGGAGGGAGAAAGTGGGGGAGGAGGAAATAGGCAGACAGTACATTTGTATGTCCCTTGCTGAAAGTTGCCTCCCTAACATCCCTCCTGTAGGCCTTTCAGTTGTAAGCAAGATGCCCTGCTGCTGATGCGTCAATTCGCAGATCATCAACTGTGTCTTGCAGATAGATAAACCATAGTTTATTTTAAAAGGGGGAATAATTAAGCTCACGGGCCTGTCTAATATTTTTTTCCTCTCACATAGCTTCAGTAGAAGTCAGGTACCCATTTCTACGGCTTGCTTGACAGGAGCAACAGTCGGATGATAGGAGTGTCAGTTGGATGTTTTATATTTATTTTTCTTCTGTGCGGTCTTTCAGTTCTTTCACTCAGCTTTCTTTGACTCTTATCAGCCACCGTTCTGTGTTATCTTCATTTTTCATATTTAACTCTTATCCCACGGATATGAAAAGACAAAAATCAAGGGACACACAAGCATCTTCGCAACACTGCTCAACACATATTTTGGTGCCTCAAATGTTAGACTTGTTTCTGGGTATATTTGACCTGCTGATTCCAAAAATGCACCAGCTTTCCCCTATCAGCTCTAGTTTTTAAGATACAGAACATATACCATATACCACTCTTCACTCTGCTCGCCTATAACAAATCAGGATATTTTAATGTAGTGTTTTGATTTATACCTTTTAAGCTATAAGGAAACATATTAAAAATGAAAATAAAAGTGTACTAATGAAAATCTATTTATTTCATACCAAACACACACGTTTATGATACAAACTTTCCACTCATTCGACAAACATGAAGCTTCTTTTCTAAGACTTCCCAGAGTTGGATTTGCCAGGACAATCCCATATAAGATTCCAACAATAGTCCACCATCATGTGTGCATCCCATCTTCCTTGGTATCTAGCTCCCATTATTTTTATGTCTTGGTGAAATCTTGTGTAGTTGTCTGCCTTCTTGTTGACAAGAAAGCTTTTCACTACAAGAACATGTGAAGACTAGGCATATGATTCGATTTCATTCATTGATGCTATGAAATGTGGATCTTTTATAAGTTGTCTGATCTGTGGACCATCGAAAATTTCTGCCTTCAGTTTTTTTCCATGGTAAGTCCAGGTAACTTATGCACTATGTATTCAATGCACGACCCGTCTTTATTCAAAACCTTTACAGATTGTTTCATCATACCTAGCTTTATATGTAGTGGTGGCAGTATGATTCTATCTCGTGCTACCAAAGGTTCATTGATTACATTTTGTCCTCCAACCACCATATATTCCCTCGGAGGTTAAACTTTTCCTGCCCAGTGTTCATGTTTGATTTTACTATTCCAACAGCATAAAAAGCAAGGATACTCTGTGCAGCCACTTTGTTGACCAAGAAGAAAATTAACCATCTTCAAGTCTATACAAATCACCAGTTGATGTTCTTGGTAATTTATCTTTTCCAAGACTAAAGAGATGGCCTTGTACTCTTCTTTCATCCTGGTGGAATGACCGATTGGAATAGAACCATATTTGTTGCCGTTATTTAAAAGAACTTATTTCAAACTACGTTTTTAACTGTCGATGAAAAGAAACCACACACTTGGGTTATATTCTAAAAAAACAATTTTCTTCACAAGGTTTCTGATGTCATTGCAGAATACTAAGTTGTTGTCTTCGGTAAAGAATGGCAGCAAATCCTTTTCTCTCCTTCGATAAAATGTCATTTTCGCTCCAGGTTGAAGTACATTCTTGTCTTTTAGTCTGGAGGCACGCAATTCAGAAGACTCCTTGGAAAGATTTAAGTCCCTCATCAGATCACTCACTTCATTCTGATCAAAACGACCACTATGTGAAGTTGTTTGGAACTCACTGTCACTGCTCCCACTTTCTTTACCTTGTGTGATATCAGACATGCGAGACTCATCCTCTGAGGGCTGTGGCAGTTATCAAGGAAAGGTGGAACAGGTACAAGATCCGAGTATGGACCAGGTCTCCTGGCTGAAGGTAGGTCAGGGTAAGACAACTTGTCACGATTATTCCGATTGATGCCTATGATATTAACAATACAAAAATAGCAGTCATCAAAGTGGTTTTTCGGTTCCCTCCAACCACTGATGCTCAAAATATCAGGGCAGCTTCTCTTTCTATTTGTCCACTGGCGCAAATGCTCCGTACAAGTTTTGCATACAATATGAGGAGCCCATGGCTTATCTTGACCTCCAAGCTTGACACCAAAATAATCTACAAATGCTCTTTTTTTTTTACAAACTCAGAAACAGATTTCCTGCTTGCTTTCAGCGTGTACTTCCCACAGATATAACAAAATACGTCAGGATGATTCAAGCAGCTCCGTACTGAAGTAGCCATAACCTCTACGGTGTTCCATTTGCAAAAATTAAATGACATGAGCAGGAATATACACACACCTCCTATACGATCGTAACTGTTATACAGAGCAACTGTTTTAAAGCAAATCAAGTTGAGAAACCTTTGAAAGACAAATTTATATAGTCTACGAAAACCATGATTTAGCATTTTAATATGTTGCACATAATTATGTAAATAACGAAACAAAAGCGATTTTGTCTTTTAAGCTATACATTTTTTATGCCAGTGTGCATTATAGGAAAAGGAAGGAGACGAATAGTTGTGAAAAAGATCATTGTATAAAAAAAAATGTGGGTAAATACAGAAATTTCCCATTCAAATAAGACAGCTTGTTATGACATCCCAATTCTGCAGAACAGATTTCTTAAGAGCGGACTAAAATTGTATACATTCAATCTTATCTAAGAAACTAGAGCTGATGCGGTCTCTCCAATGCAATTTTCTGAATCAGGGCCCCAAATAACCCCAGGAACAGGCCTAAAAAACCAAGGCACCAAGAAAATAAAATGGGGGTGGGTTGGTGGGGAAGCTGTTAAACACATCCGCCATGATTTACAGGATATGGCGTCACTTATATCGCTAAGTTAACGTGTCAAAGCAAGATAAAAAGGAGTGTTCTGGCCAGATACCATAAGTAGTGACCTCTTGTTAAGAAAGACAGATATGACACCGCTGTCAACAGTGATTGACAGGAGAAGGTGGCAATGACGCGGCCACGAATCCTTGCTAGAAACAGCTTTGATGTGGACTCCACGGGGTAAAAGGGTTATGGAAGGAGCTAAAGAGACATGGAGACGTACGTCAGATATAATGCTGGTAAACAAAGGACTGACATGGGAGACAGCCAAGAAGATAGTGAAAGACCAGCAGAAGTTCAAATCTCTTGATGCCGGCAAGTCCCACGTATCTTCGACTCTTATAGGAATAGACAGACAGGCAGGCAGACAGGCAGGCAGACAGATTGATGGATAGACAGAAAACAACAAACGTTTACATATAAGAGCGTCTTCTCATTTCTGTCTTTTTTTCTTGAGAGTTCCTCTCACCTCCTCCTCATCCAACTTCACTGCCAGAATTGCCTCCAGTGATTGTGTACTTCTGTTCATCTCTCGCTCAGATATCTTATCATTGACGTCAGATATGGCCTTTCTGATAGCAGCGATGGCTTCGGCATCCTCTGTACAACAGAACAACCACCATGAAAGTAAACTTGTACTCTCAGCACGTTTATTTCTCTCACAGCCTAGAACTCTTCGCTTAAATCTTGACGGCATCTAATAAAGCTCTTTATGAATCTCGTGGAAGCAGGTTTAATACTCAGAAGAAAAGAGTCACTTGATGTTATCTTCTAATGGGACACAAGAAAGCATCTAAGAACAAATAGTTTTTGCTTTTTTAGAAATTAAATTCATCATCATCATCATCATCATCATCATCATCGTTGTTCACTCCCCCGAGAGCATAGGCCAAGGATAAAGGCTCTCCAGTCATCCCTGTTCTTAGAATTATTCTCCGCTTCCTTCCATGTGCATCCCTTGTCTCTGAACACTGTCATCATTTCTCTTCTCCAAGTAAGTCTGGGTTTCCCTCGTTTTCTATTCCCTTGTCTCTGAGCACTGTCATCATTTCTCTTTTCCAAGTAAGTCTGGGTTTCCTTCGTTTTCTATTCCCTTGTCTCTGAGCACTGTCATCATTTCTCTTCTCCAAGTAAGTCTGGGTTTCCCTCGTTTTCTATTTCCTTGAGGATTCCATGTTACTGCTGTTCTTACTTTCCTAGGTGTCTTAAGTGTGTGGCCAATCCACTTCCATTTCCTACACATGATTTGTAAGTTCATAGGCTCTTGTCCTGCACTTTCCCCAGATCTGATCTTGTCCTGCCATTTAATGTTTAAAATCCTCCTCAGGCAGTAGTTCACGAATGTTTGTATCCTCTGTTGTACTGTCTTGGTCATAACCCATGTCTCTGAACCATACAGCAGGGCAGTCTTTATGTTTGTATTAAAAAGCCTAAGCGTGGTTCCTGTTTTGATGTCCATTGATGGCCGTATTTTGTTAAATGCCGTCATGGCCTTGGTTTTTCTACACTTAACATAATTTTTCATTTATTCCTCCGGATTTATGCTTTTAGCATCATGATTAATTATAAATTCATGTAAATTGTATATATGCTTTTACCATATAAAGGCAAAGATGGACAACATGCTGATCTCTGAACTTTATGATTGACGAGTCACGTGACTAATTTTTTTTTATTTAAAATTTTTACAGTCGGGGAAGGAAAAAAAATCCAGTAAAATTACTGCAGCTGTTATTATAAATATTTTACATTATAATAAAGCAGGATGGATTCCAACATGAATTTTCTGATTTGTTCGTTGGTTGGTTAGTTTATGGGTTAGTCGATCACTCTGTCGGTTGTTGGCTGATTAGTTGGTCGGTTTAGTTGGTTGGTTTTGTTTGGTTCGTTAGTTGGCTAGTCAGACAGTCGGTCGGTTGGTTGGTTGGTCGGTTGGTTGGTTAGTTGGATAGTCAGTTAGACGTCTAGTCGGACAGTCAGTTATACGTCTAATTGGACAGTCAGTTAGACATCTAGTCGGACAGTCAGTTATACGTCTAATTGGACAGTCAGTTAGACGTCTAGTCGGGCAGTCAGTTAGACGCCTAGTCTAACGGTCGGTCGATCGGTCGGTCGGTTGGTTGGTTGGTTGGTTGGTTGGTTGGTTGGTTGGTTGGTTGGTTGGTTGGTTAGTCATACGATCGGTTGGACGGCTGACTGAGGTAGCTAAAAACCTGAATTCCTGGGTGATCCAGATCTTTGTTCAGATCAATTTTTAAAATTTAAAAAACAAGCTTTAAAAAAGTGAAAACAAGCATCAAATCGTTAAATAGAGTGAGCTATTGCGGTTTCCTTTAGCTCCTGGAACTAACATAAGAAATACTCTTTCTCAATAGCTCCGCTACCTACTGAGACCACGCCAAATCCTTTCATAATGAAATGTGAAAGGCGATGATGATGACGATGATTGATGATGATGATGATGATGATGATGTGGGGGGGGGGGGAGAGAAGAACGGATGGAATATTGTCTTGTCTGGAAGTGACTTCAGGTAGTGTCTTGTTTGACAGTGGCTCGATGTAATGTCTTGTCTGAAAGTGGTTCGATGTAATGTCTTGTCTGAAAGTGGGTCGATGTAATGTCTTGTCTGAAAGTGGCTCGAGGTAATGTCTTGTCTGAAAGTGACTCGAAGTAGTGTCTTGTCTGAAAGTGACTCGAGGCAGTGTCTTGTCTGAAAGTGGCTCGAGGTAATGTCTTGCCTGAAAGTGACTCGAAGTAGTGCCTTGTCTGAAAGTGACTCGAGGCAGTGTCTTGTCTGAAAGTGGCTCGAGGTAATGTCTTGCCCGAAAGTGACTCGACGTAGTGTATTGGCTGAAAGTGGCTCGAGGTAATGTCTTGTCTGAAAGTGACTCGAGGTAATGTCTTGTCTGAAAGTGACTCGAGGTAATGTCTTGTCTGAAAGTGACTCGAGGTAATGTCTTGTCTGAAAGGGACTCGAGGTAGTGTATTGTCTGAAAGTGGCTCGAGGTAATGTCTTGTCTGAAAGTGACTCGAGGTAATGTCTTGTCTGAAAGTGACTCGAGGTAATGTCTTGTCTGAAAGTGGCTCGAGGTAATGTCTTGTCTGAAAGTAGCTCGTGGTAGTATCTTGTTTGATAGTGGAATGGAAGAGTGTCTTGTCTGAAAGTGGCTCGAGATAGTGTCTTGTCTGAAAGGGACTCGAGGCAGTGTTTTGTTTGAAAGTGGCTAGAGATAGTGTCTTGTCTAAAAGTTGCTCGAGTTAGTGTCTAGTTTGAAAGAGACTCGAGATAGTGTCTTGAATGAAAGAGACTCGAGATAGTGTCTTGAGTGAAAATGCTCCATTGCCCTGATAATATTGCCTCGTTAATACAGTTAATTTTTTAGAACAGTTTATTGACATTTAAGAAACAATGATAATGAACTTTGCAGTATTGGTTTAATATATACATAGATATGGATTTTAAAGTGACTATTTTCTTGAATAAAAAAGGACTTTGAAACGAGAGGACTAAACTTCATAGTTCTTCCTCGTTACTTTGAGACGCGAGTTTTGATTAGCTAGAATAAAATTTACACTCTTCTCTCGTCATTTTGTGGTGGGCAACATCTAATCCCCTTATAAACAATGAATTTGTTGTATGAAGCAACTCACTCAACAATCCTGCTATCTCCACGGCTCGCTCAAAGTTGATCAGCGATGAGGACAAGCGACCAGATTTGACTGTGATGAATGAAAAAAAAAACACAGGTTTGACCACTGGAACATTGATGACACAACTGCTGGATGAGAAAAGGAAACGTTATTACACTTAGCTTAAAGCATGTGCACGACAGGATTGCGGATTCGGATTTAGAGTTGGTGGGAATCTATTATTTATGGTGGAATCATCAAAGATAAGAAAAAGATAGTCTAATTTTAAGCAGATCTGGATTTGACACAAGTGAAACATTTATGACGAAACTGAGGCTCACAGTCAGAAACTGAGTCGGGATCGATTGAATTCTAACATTTATGAAGGATTTAGAGAGCCAAAAGCTGAGTCGGAATTGCTAGATTTCTTAACATTTATGAAGAAATTAGAGTCGGACATGGGAAATGCATAATGGCAGACAACTTCCAGGCACACTAAGCGACTATCGACCCGGCAGAGACACAATGAGCAACGCGTCCATACTGACATATGATGTATGTGAAGGGTTTCAGAGGAAAGAAGAGGCGGCAGTTGTTGCACTGGACCCGGAGGATGCTTATAACAGAGGTGACTACACAACACTCCTGTGCCTTATGACGGAAATAAGGGCACTGATGCCTAGATAGTGTGGTGGGTAGCCTCAGCGCTTCTAAAGAGAACTGTGGCATGCGATATGAATCCTGGTCCTCGGGGCCTAGGATCATTGCGCCAGGGCTACCTCAAGGCTCTCCACTATCACCAGTGCTTTTCAACATATACACTGCTGGGATTCCACAACTACACCAGACTGGACCTGGTCGAATACTTACATATGCATACGACATCTACATGGGAATTCTAGACAGAGGATATTTACCAACACGCAGGAAAATATCGACCACATCATGGGTTGGCGTGAGGACAACAGCGCAGTGATAAATCCCACCAATCCCAAACTCCTGGGGTGCTCATTTAGACAAAAGATCTCTGAAGACAATCCTCCCTGCACTGCAATGCAACAGCGAAACCATCAAGAGGGAACAATGTCTGAAACACCCCGGGATCACATTTGACAAGACGCCGTCTTTCAACCGCCACGTGGACATGGTCGTTCAGAAGGCAGAGAAAGGGCTCAGTGCATGAAGACCATGGCAAATGCTGGTCTGCCACAACGGACACTCTTCCTGCTGATGCAGGCGTTGGCGATGTCGGTGGTTGAGTATGGCCTCGGCCTTCTGACTTTGTCCACGACCCAGATAATCAGGCTTGAAAGAATCCAAAATGAGGCCATGAGAGCAGTTTTGGGGTGCACCAGGGATACTTCGATCACGGCCATGACCTACTTGCTGGATATGCCCAGCATGAAAGTAAGGCAAAAGTATGCGCAAATGAAGATGTATCTCAGAACTGGCGGCACAGCAAACCACCTTCTACTACCAGAGCTGAACTCACCAAAGGGCAAGCATAACAAGCGGGGAGGTTCGTGGATGGCAAAGCAGAAGAAACACTGTCAGGTTCCGATGACCCAGAGCATATCTCTCTAGAACCGGAAAAGACTAAAGTGTCAAACACGCAGAACCTAATCAAGGTCGTGATCAAGCTTGGTCGTGACTGGGCCCAGGGTAGAAGAGAAGTACAGGCGCAGGAACAGGTTCAGCAACACTCCGAACGACATGGTTCTGTGATCTTCACTCTGAACCACATGGCTCTGCGATCTTCTCTCCCAACCATATGGCTCTGTGATCTTCACTCTGAACCACATGGCTCTGTGATCTTCACTCTGAACCACATGGCTCTGTGATCTTCACTCTGAACCACATGGCTCTGTGATCTTCAATCTGAACCACATGGCTCTGTGATCTTCACTCTGAACCACATGGCTCTGTGATCTTCACATGGCCATGTGGTCTTCTTGGACGGGTCCGTGGTACGAGGCTTAAAGACTGGATGGGGCTGTGTTGCATACCGTAACGGCAAACTGGTTGCCAGTAAATCAAGAGCCCATGCAGCCACCACTTCCAGCATGAGAATGGAGGTGCAGGCAGCATCAGAAGCAATTTCCTTCTTGGTGGAGCAGGGCGACTCTCATGGGGTCAGTGTGACGGACTCCCAAAGTATGTTAGGGAGAACTGAGAACCAGTTTTATTTTCCGCAGGGAGTGGGTCCAGCTTCTAGAGGGCTCTCATTTACCCAGTCTAAAGTGGATCTACTGCCCAGGTCATGCAGGAGTCAACGGCGATGAGAAAGCGGACAAGCTAACAGTGAGTTAGGGTATCGTCAGAATCGATAAAGAGGAGATTGAAATAGACTTAGGCTGTATATGGAGGGACGACATCCTACTGAATTGATAGCAATCACATCAGGAGGATGATCGAGTTGAGTGAGGAGAGGGGAAGTGGACGCTTTTTCCAAACAGAGTAGATTTAGCGCGCGTTACCCGCAACCAGTATGTGGCTGGTTCCATCAACAGGCGCACGCTTCAGTGCGTGTTGGAACGGAAGGCGGAGCATTATGGGAATTCCCGGAGAGCGGGGACGCCGGTCAGAGAGAGAGAGAGAGAGAGAGAGAGAGAAAGTCGGGCAGTCAAAAAACCGAGTCCAAATTTGTAGAACTCTTAACACTCTTGTGAAGGAATTAAGAGTTGGGCAGTGAAAAGACTTGGGAGTTTGAGAATTTGTGACAAGTAAAGAAAATCGCTCACCATCCAAGTCTGCTAGTACATGAGACAAGAATAAACCGAGAAAAGCCTACTAGTATATGACACAATAATAAACCGAGCAAGGTCTGCTAGTACATGATACAAGAATAAACCGAGCAAAGTCTACTAGTATATGACACAATAATAAACCGAGCAAGGTCTGCTAGTACATGACACAAGAATAAACCGAGCAAAGTCTACTAGTATATGACACAATAATAAACCGAGCAAGGTCTGCTAGTACATGATACAAGAATAAACCGAGAAAAGTCTGCTAGTACATGATACAAGAATAAACCGAGCAAGGTCTGCTAGTACATGACACAAGAATAAACCGAGAAAGTCTGCTAGTACATGATACAAGAATAAACCGAGAAAAGTCTGCTAGTACATGATACAAGAATAAACCGAGAAAAGTCTGCTAGTACATGATACAAGAATAAACCGAGAAAAGTCTGCTAGTACATGACACACGAATAAACTGAGCAATGTCTGCTAGTACATGATACAATAATAAACCGAGAAAAGTCTGCTAGTACATGATACAAGAATAAACCGAGAAAAGTCTGCTAGTACATGATACAAGAATAAACCGAGAAAAGTCTGCTAGTACATGATACACGAATAAACCGAGAAAAGTCTGCTTGTACATGATACAAGAATAAACCGAGAAAAGTCTGCTAGTACATGACACAAGAATAAACCGAGCAAGGTCTGCTAGTACATGACATAAGAATTAACTGCGCAAAACTATTTCACAAAATATATAATCATCAGTACGTTTTAAATACACAAAGAAAATAAAAGAAAAGATAAGATAAGAAAAGAAAAAATAAGATAAGATAAAGGAAAAGAAAAGAAAAGATAAGATAAGATAAAAAAATAGAGGGTAAGAATTTCCCCAGGAAGATCTTTCTTTTAAAAAGTAAAATTATGTGGTCGTCTTTCTTGCAAAAAGGATACCAGAAGAGATAAGTGTTTCATTCTCATCTACGTATTTTTCGTGTTTTTATCTGTTGTGTTGTTTTTTGTATGTGATCCTTTATAAAGGCATTTGCTGAAATATTGGATTGTTGTATGTTCTTCATTTATATGTGTTCATCTTTCTTTCTGCCAGTTTTACTCTTGCCTATTTTCCTCACTCTTTCTATCTTTCTGTAAAACTGATCCATCATCTATCTCATCCTTTTATCTAAGATTCACAAACCAGGCAAACCAGGAAGGCCCATAGTGTCCGCTTGTTCCTGCCCTATGGAACAAATCTCTGACTTTCTTGACAGCATCTTTCAACCTCTGGTCACTAGTCTGCCCACTTATCTTAAGGACACCAATCATGCTCTCATTGCTTTCGAGACCCTTACACTCCTGCCTGGTCATACCTACCGTATCTTCACTCTTGATTTAGTGTCCTTATACACATCCATCTCGCACGATCAGGGACTTCAGGTCATCAAGTTCTTTCTGAACAAAAGACGCAATCCCTCTATTTCTACGTCTACTATTCTGCGCCTTACACGACTTGTCCTCCAACTCAATTCTTTTGAATTCAATGGCCGTTACTTCGACCAGATTAGTGGTGTAGCCATGGGTACCAAGATGGGCCCCAGCTACGAGTGTCTGTTCATGGGCCACTTCGAACACAAGGTTCTGAGAGCCTTTAGAAGCCCATTTCCCGCCTTCTATAGACGCTACATAGATGACGGCATTGGGGTCACATCAATGCCAGAGGAAGATCTTGACAACTTTATCAGTTTTGTTAAGGAGTACAATCCTGTCATTTCTTTCACCTCCCATATCTCTGCTACTTCCGCTAACTTTCTCGACATTGCCGTTACTATCGGCCCTTCCGGGCTTACTACTTCTATCCACTATAAACCTTCCTGTACTCTTCCTTCCATCTCAGATCGTGTAAGGACTATTCCTTTTTCCCAGCTTCTTAGGTTACGACGTTTGTGTAATGAGGATTTGGATTTCCAGGATCAAGGCCATAAAATGCTAGATTTCTTCCGTCAACGCGGCTATCCAGACCACGTTCTCTCGTCGTCTTGGAACCGCATCAGCCATATATCACGGCAACAAGCCCTCACTCCTAAACCGCAATGTAGCTCGGACAGAGTTAAACTGGTACTCACGCACCACCCTCATAGCTTGGCAGTTAAAAACATACTGTTTCCCCATCTCCATCTCCTCCAGACCGAGCCTGATACACGTGAACTTTTTGGGGAACCCCCCACTGGTAGCCCACAGACGGGACAAGAACCTCAGGGACCTTTTAATTCGTAGTCACCTTAAGACAGATGACACTTTTTATGGTACCAGACGTTGCGGACGCCGTAGATGCAACACTTGTCCGTTTGTTGTCGAGGCTAGCCAGATCTCCTTCCCTAAGTCCACGTTATAAGTTCAGGAGGGTTTCACCTGTACTTCACGCAGTGTTATTTATGCTATGATGTGCAAACGTTGCGGTTTGAAGTACATAGGGCAGATTGGTTTACGCTTAGGAGATCGATTTCGCCAGCATCTTAATGATATTTCTAAGAGGGCCTGGACACCTGTGGCTAAACATTTTTGCCTTAGCAACCACAGGGGAAAACAGGACATTTCTGTTAGTGCGATCCGCTCTTGTTCTGCTGATGTACGATCTCGGAGGGTCCTAGAACAGCGCCTTATTTTCCAGGCTGGCTGTCTCCACGCAGCTGAAATTAACAATGTCTTCAGCTTTCTGTAACTTCTTTGGTTTTCCATTCTCCCTTTTTTAAAACTCTCTTTCTCCTAGCTACCCCTCCCTACCGCCACCCTCTTTTCTTCTCTGGCAACATATTGTTGTTTATAGGGTCTTGTCCTATTCACCAGTTTCACATTTTCTCCCTGCATGTGTTTATGTTCTCCATTCATTATCTCTCTGCTTCCCCTTTTCCCTCCCCCCCCCCCCGACACCTCCTCTAGCGGATATCATGTTTCTATTGCCTTTCTCCCCCCCCCCCACCTCTTTCTACTACTTGTTTTCCTCCTCTCTCTCCACCTCTTCTTTACGATCGGCTCTATCGGGTATCCTTTGTGTGGTCCTCGTGGTCCTTCTAAGACACACACTTCTCTGTTTCCTAATTCTGGAGGAGGCCACATTAAGATAAGTTCTTCGTTTCTCTCTTTTTTTTGTCTCGTTGTGCATGTAATCCTCGAAAAAAGGCTCACGCCGAAATATCAGATGTTGTATGTTTTTTATTTATGCATTCTCATACTTTCTATTCGCTTTTTCTCACTTTACTCACTCCCTCTCTAACTTTGTAAAACCACACCATACACTTCTATCTACCTTCATCATCTATGTCTACCATTTAAAAAATAGCTTCACTGTCCAATAACCTTTTCATAACTGAAATGTGTGTAATCAGATCTTTAAAATAAACAGAAACATCACAAATAGAAAATCATTCACAAGAAGTGACTTTTCACCACAGCAGCACTCTCACTCTGTCTCTCTCTTTCTCTCTCTGACTTTCTCTGTCTCTTTCTCTCTCTGTTTCTCTGTCTGTCTGTCTCTCTTTTCTCTCTCTGTCTCTTTCTCTGTCTCTCTCTCTCTCTGTCTTTCTATGTTTTTCTCTCTTTCTCTCTCTGTCTCTCCGTCTCTCTCTTTCTCTCTCTCGCTGTCTCTCTCTGTCTCTGTCTCTCTCTCTCTCTGTCTGTCTCTCTCTCTGGTCCATACCGATCAGCCGCTAGTCGCCCCTGATCCCCACAACCACCAATCTTTGCTCTTTCTGTAGGACATGTGTTGGGCCGTGCTCATGGCCCACTCTTTTGGTCCGTTAATTTTCTTGTCTCTTTGTCTTCCTCTGTCCCTTTCCCCCCATAATTATCACTAGTCAAGCAGAATAATAGTCCTTTAAATACTAAACCGGAAGTCAGCATATACACTTCACAGAAACAACAACAATACACACCGTCGGCCTGAGATATGAGAACATACGCATGAAGCCGCCATCTGTCATCTTTGATCTCCTCTGCCGCCGCCAGGGACCGCTCTCCATATTCCCTGGCCACGTGAGAGTTGCCCAGTTCCAGGTAGCAACGTCCCAGTTCATGACACAACCAGGTAGTTTCCAGCTCCCCTCTACTCAGTGGCAGTTTTCTTTCCCACCTGTAAAAGCAAACATTCTAAGACCCCCTTTCAAGAGGAGAAAAAAAAATGGTTACATTATAGCATTCACCTAAGTGTAAGACGTAGTTTTTATAAAAAATATGCCTAAAAAACCGAATGCCTCTTAAACTCGTCCAGCAAAATTCGAAGCTGAATTTTAATTATTTGCTGGAGAGCACCAAACTCAGGCTTCTCATCAGAAACATAAAGATTGTCCTGATGTATGGTTCAGAGACATGGGCTATGACCAAGACAATACAACGGAGGATACAAACATTCATGAACCACTGCTTGAGGAGGATTTCAAACATTAAATGGCAGGACAAGACCAGGAACGAGGTCTGGGAAAGGGCAGGACAAGAACCTATGAACCTACAAATCATGTCTAGGAAATGGAGGTAGTTTGACCACACTCTGAGAAAACCCGACACCAGCATAGCAAGACAGGCACTGAGATGAAATCCTCAAGGAAATAGAATACGAGGAAGACCTAGACTTACTTGGAGAAGAGAAATGATGACAGTGCTCAGAGACAAGGGAAACACATGGAAGGAAGCAGAGAATAATTCCAAGAACAGGGATGACTGGAGAGCTTTTATCCGTGGCCTATGCTCTCAAAGGAGTGAAAGGCGATGATGATGATGATGATGATGATGATGGCGTGCATTTATATAAGTACTATGTGTAATTCACGTCAATTTGTCGTAAGCAGTTATAAGTGAACAATTTCCACGTGCTTTCTGCGTTGTGAGGTGAATAGTTTCTAGCTTGCTTCGTTACAGCAGTGAGAAGGAACGTTCCAGTTATGTTTGATGCACTCCAACTTACCTGTCTAGCGAAACACAGGGACTGCTCCAGTTACTTATATGTCAGTGGAGGCAACTGTGTTAACAAAACTGGTTTTTACCAGTAAAAATAAAAGTTAGTCTCATAGCAAATGCCGTAGGGGATTAAACGTTAGAGACCTCATTATGCTGGGCCATCAGCTTATAAGGTAGGGTGGCCAGTTCCTTTCCTCGCTGCTTTTCCTTCCCAGATTTTCTCTGGTACCCATTTTAGGGGGCTGAGTCGACCTCGGGACCGTATTGGGGAAAAAAATTTCCCCCTCGGCTGGAGATTCGAACCCTCCACCATTCGGTTGCTAGACGAGTGCTCTAAACACTGCGCTAGTCGTTTTACCAGTGCAATCCAGAAATTTGGATATTCCAGTATTTTAAGATATGTTTTTTTACTGACCAGTAGCTTAGAAGCAATACAGACGATGCAGCATTCAAACAGCTTCACTTGAACAATAACAACCAACGAGTATACATCAGTGCTAAAATACGGGTATACATCAGACTTTTTTAAAAAAACAGGTACATTACAGGGCTAAAAAACGCTATACATCAGGCTAAAAAAACGCATATATATCAGGACTAAAAAAGATATATATATCAGAGCTAGAAACGGGTATATATATATCAGAGCTAAAAACGGGTATATATCAGGGCTAAAAACGGGTATATATCAGGACTAAAAAGGGTATATATAAGGGCTAAAAAACAAAAAATGGGTACATATCAGGGTTAAAAAACGGATATATATTAGGGTTAAAAACGGGTGTATATCAGGGCTAAAAAACAACAAAAACGGTATATATCAGGACTAAAAACGGGTATATATTAGGGCTAAAAACATGTATATATCAGGGCTTAAAAGGGGTATATATCAGGGATAAAAAATCAACTTACATTTCAATAGCTTTCTGGTACTTGCCACTTCTGGCATACACACGGCCAAGATTATCAAGGGCTCTCAGCTCTGCTTCATCAATGTAACTGTGAATCATTGCATAAACAAAATGGCAGGTCGCTATGTTAGGGACAATGCAAAAACTTAAAGCGATAAGGGCACAGATAGTAAGGCTGATATTGTAAAGACAATGCAAAAGTTAAAGCGATAAGGACACATATAGTAAGGCTGATATTGTAAAGAAAATGCAAAAGTTAAAGCGATAAGGAAACTGATAGTAAGGCTGATATTGTAAAGACAGTGCAAAAGTTAAAGCGATAAGGACACTGATAGTAAGGCTGATATTGTAAAGAAAATGCAAAAGTTAAAGCGATAAGGACACAGATAGTAAAGCTGATATTGTAAAAACAACGCGAAAGTTAAAGCGATAAGGACACATATAGTAAGGCTGATATTGTAAAGACAATGCATAAAGTTAAACAGATGAAAAAAGTTATCTCAAAGAAAATTTATCGGTGTATTATTAGTTAAATTGGTCCAGTTTTTATCAGTAGATTATGCCGTAGAACAGAGCTAAAGATTAAGCTCAGTATATACGAGGGTCATACTGAAAGTCGTGAGCAATTTTTTTTAATCAAAATGTATAAATAGAGAAATATATTACCTTAATTTGCTTCCTTTGCACTTCATTTAGAGGTTACATGACGCCACCATCATGTGTCACGTGACCATGCGGAGCATAAACAAAATAGCAGGTGCTGAAGTTTAGTTTCGTTAAAGTGCTGTTACTTAGTTCCTCGTTAAAGAGGAAATCCCCGCTGCTGAAATTCACCAAAGTCTTCAACTTGATTATGGAGATGTGTGTATGGGTGCTAGCAGTGTTAGGAGGTGGGTGAAACATTTCAAAGATGAAAACACGAACATCCAAGATATGCCTCGCAGCGGTCGCCCTCGAACTGCCTCCACTGAACGCAACGTGGAAAGGGTTGTAGACATTATTAAAGAAGACAGACGTCTCACAGTTTCTGAAACCGCTGTAAATCTTGGAATAGGACACAATGCAGTACAGGAAATGATTGAAACCCTAGGCTATAGAAAAGTTTGTGCCAGCTGGGTCCTACATGAGAGAACGCCCAGAAAGCAGTGCGTCTGTGCCGTCGGTCAGCTGGAACGGAATTCTACCAGGAGGGTATTTTCAAACTTGCAGAGTGATGGAAAAAATGTATGCAGAGAAACGGAGATTATGTTGAAAAGTGAAGAAAAGGATGCAGTTAAGGTGATACATTTATATTCTCTATCTATAAATTCTGATTTTTAAAAATAAATTTGCTCACTACTTTCAGTATGACCTTCGCATAGTTCAAGTTGAAATTTAAAAAAAAAGGATTAAACTTTGATAAAAGCATTAGACTTATTTGATAAGATATATTAAGAATGAAAATGGAATATTTATTATGCTGAAATAATGACAGATTTAACTCTTTCACATCTAAATTGATTTTCAAGCTCAGCCAGAATAAATTTTGATCTGAAATTTTGACAGAAAGAAACTTAGCGGAAATTACTCTCTTTGTCCCGTGGAATTTGCATGCCACAATGTTAGTGTCTTCACATTTCTAGGTCACCAGAGCATTTAAGAAATGGATGCCAGCACCTGTCATCGCTGCCGTTTTTTTTTTTTTTCCCCACGAAAACCCCAGATACTCATTTTTTTTCTTTTTTCCCGACTGAGTTGATCCCGATGCCAGTCGGTCGGAAAAAAAATTGGGCAAGATTGCTAAATCGAAACTGGAACTTTCCAATCCACAGGCAAGTACACTAAATGCTACATCACCGCAGAACCAAAACAATATAGGAAAAATATGGGTTGAGTTAGAAATGCGTTATTTTTCATTAGACTTTACCTAAATATCAGTCTCAGCACAGATGTCGCACAGATCTACGAACATTGCCAGCGTTGTTTGGAAATGAAAGAGTTAACTGACAAAGCAGTAATATACACGACTATGTATATACATATATAGCCAAGGTTGATACGACTTGGTAATAAACCTGTATCATGAAACATTAGGCAGATAATAATAACAAATACTTATCTTACTTCTCCTCACCAATAATAAGATCAAGATGATGGTGCTTCTCTGCGTTTTCAAAGTCATCGAACTGAAGGTAGGCGTTGCCCATGATGCTGTTGACAGCGGCGGCGAAGGTCATCCTGTTGGAGAGCTGGGTGTCCGTGCAGAGGCTGAGCACTTTCATGACCTTTTTTGACCTCTGCAAGGCCCCCTGGTAGTTTTCTTCAGCCATCACTGAGATTAGTGATAAAACAAAGACACAAGATGTAAGAGATAATGATTTAAAAAAAAATTACAAGAAGATCACAAAAACAAAGCATGAAGTGATGCTCAGAAACCGACATGCAACATTTGCCATTTACCAGTTTTGTCATGTTGGTTCATGAACTTAAGTTCATTCTGAATGTCTGAAGACACTTGTGTCTGAAGATGGCGTTACGTGCCACTTACGAGGGTCATAGCGAAAGTCGTGTGGAAAACGTTTTTAAAAATCGTAATTTATAGACAGAGAAAATATAAATGTATCAGCTTAATCTGCATCCTTTGCACTTCATGTAGAAGTCACATGACATCATCATCATGTGTCACGTGAACACGAGGAGCATAAACAAAATGGCGGGTGCTGAAGTTTCGTTTCCTCAACGTGCTGTTATTGGGTAGGTAGGTAAAGGTAATCCTGCTATGACTTAGAGGCCCATAGGAATATGGCCATATTTTCCTTGACCTGTCAGCACACTAGAGGGTGATATGGTCAGTATCACGCCTGGCTGCCTTTCCTTCCCCAACTCCAGAAGAAGTTGGGTACCTATTTCTACAGCTGGGTGACTGGGGTGCCTCCGACTGAAGTCGAACCCCCGACCTTCGCTATGAGAGACCACAGCACTAACCACTTCGCCACTCAGGCACCCGTGCTGTTAATGAGTTCCTCGTTAAGGAGGAAATCCCCGCTGCTGAAATTCACCAAAGTCTTCAACTTGCTTATGGAGATGTGTGTATGGGTGCTAGCAGTGTTAGGAGCTGGGTGAAACATTTCAAAGATGGAAACATGAGCATCCAAGATATGCCTCGCTGTGGTCGATCTCGAACTGTCTCCACTGAACGCAACGTGGAAAGGGTTGATGAAATCATTAAAGAAGACAGACGTGTCACAGTGTCTGAAATCGCTGTAAATCTTGGAATAGGACACAATGCAGTACAGGAAATGATTGAAACCCTGGGCTGTAGAAACGTTTGTGCCCGCTGGGTCCTACAGGAGAGAACGCCCAGAAAGCTGCGTCTGTGGCGTTGGTCAGCTGGAACGGAATTTTACCAGGAGGGCATTTTCAAACTCGCAGAGCATTGGGAAAAATGTGTGCATGAAATGGAAATTATGTTGAAAAGTGAAGAAAATGGTGCAGTTAAGGTGATACATTCATATTTTCTCTATCTATAAATTCTGGTTTTTAAAAAAAAAATTGCTCATGACTTTCGGTATGACCCTCGTACTTCTATGAAATGACACCGGTGTTTTATGATGAGATTATGCAATCTTACCTGCATTTATAAGACACCACACAACACCTACCTGCATGAGAAGACACTTATGTCCCACGATGACGTCACGCAACATCTTCTTCTTCTTACATCTTACATCCTTCCCTTGGATTATGTCCAAACAGACGTCACATAGGGCTCGCATGGTAGCTTGCCAAGATTTCCTGTTCTGAGTATTGTTATTGTATATATGTTTTGAGTATTGCTTTCTTGTGTTGGCTTTTCAGTTTTAATCTTATTTTCCCTATACACAGATTGTGTTCACCGTTGACATCTGCACCTCTATATGCTCTTACACATATCAGAGATGTTCTGAATTCCTTTCTAATACAAAGATGATCTATCTTATTTCTGGTTCCATCATCTGTAGATATCTATGTTGTTTTGTGTATCTCCTTGTGTGGAAATACTGTTCCTCCAATGACCATGCCATCTGTTAGATATAGTTCAATTAATCTTTCTCCATTCTGATTTACTGTATCAATTCATTCTTTCCCTATTACTTTTTTCGACGTCGGTGTTATCTTTTCCTATCTTGGCGTTGAAGTCTCCCATGATGTCGTGCTTAGAGACTTTGTTAATGAGTTGTTGTAGTTGGCGATAGAAATTGTCTTTTATTTCGTCATCTGCATCGTTCGTGGGTGCATAGCATTGTATGAGTGTCATTCTTCCGTGCCTTATTTGGAATTCTGCTCTTAATATAAGACTGTTCACTGGTTCTCATTCTGTAAGGCTCGTTGCTGTTACGGTGGACATAATTATAACCACTCCTTGATATTTCCCATCGTCTCTGCCCGAACGTATGATTAACTTACGGTTTTCCGTAGATTTTTTCCCTGCTTCTGGCAATCGCATTTCACTGATGCCCAGTGCGTCTAGGTAATATTTATCCATTTCTTGGATTATCTGAGCAGTTTTTTTTATGTTGCAGCCATTGTTCTTACGTTGCAGAATCCGATCTTTGTCACATATTTGGGGCCGATGAATGTGTTCTTTCGGTTGCTGTCTGCGCTCGTAGGAGTTGGTATCCCTGATGCTCAATTGATTGTAGACACAACACCTACCTGCAAGAGAAGACACTTGTGCCCAACGATGGCGCCACACAACATCTACCTGCATAAGAAGACACTTATGACTTATGTCCCATGAAGGCGCCACACAATATCTACTTGCACAAGAAGACACTTATGTCTTATGTCTCATGATGGCGCCACACATCTACCTGCACGAGAAGACACTTATGGCCCAAGATGACGTCACATGACACCTATCTGCATAAGAAGACATTTACGTCCCATGATGGCGCCACACAACATCTACCTGCATAAGAAGACACTTGCATCTCACAATAACATCACATAACACTTACTGTATTCTATTCTCTCAATTTCATTCAGCACATAATCATGAGGTGATATCTTCGGTGCTCTGCCCCTGTTCAAAGCCAAACGACTCTCATATTTTCTGGCATATATCGGCTTCACCTATATAAGAAATACAAGTTACACTACGGAACCCAAATAGTTTCTCTTTGTTAAACTATTTCTCTCTGCTAACTTTTAAACTATTTTTCTCTGTTAACTCTTAAACTATTTAGTCCTGTTAACTCTTAAACAACCATTCATTCATTCATTCATTCATTTGCATGTCCCTTGCGGAACTTTACCTCCTTAGCAGCACTCCTGTAGGCCTCTCAGTTGTGAGCAAGATGGCCTGCTGCTGATGCATCCATCTACATATTATCAATGATGTCTTGCAGCCATCTTCGCCTTGGTCTTCCTCTCTTATTTTTTCCATTATGTACCCTTCCAAGATTGCCTTTTTAAACTGTCATAAATGCTAAATATAAGCACTGCACCCTTTTCCGGTAAAACATTGTGTCCATGATGAAAGTTAAAAAAGTGTTAATACATCATAGGACTGTTAAAACACAAAACAAAACATATCATAGGGTTGTTAAACACACAAAACAAAACACATCATAGGATTGTTAAAAACACAAAACAAAACATAGCATCGAATTATTAAACACACAAAACAAAAAATATCATCATCATCATCATGTGCCGTGCCGACTGGCGTTGGCTATTATGCTTCTCCAGAGTACACGATCCTTCATGCAGGCCATCAGTTCAGTTGGTGATCTCCTCTCACACTGTCCCGTCAGACTGTCCAGTATCATTTCTCTTGGTCTTCCTCTTGATCTTCTTCCTTCTATTTTTCCTGTTGTTATAATATTTTCAATGCCCCCTCTTCTCATTGCATCTCCTATGAAAGTA
This sequence comes from Achatina immaculata, assembly GCA_009760885.1. Taxonomy (NCBI): domain Eukaryota; kingdom Metazoa; phylum Mollusca; class Gastropoda; order Stylommatophora; family Achatinidae; genus Lissachatina; species Lissachatina immaculata. The sequence goes on from CM019699.1 coordinate 25,629,160, forward strand.
CATTGTCTCTCTCTCTTATCTTTTTGACAAGGTTTTTTTGTCTCTCCAGCTCTTCTCCTACATTCTTCATTAGTTATTTTTGCTGTCCAGGGGATTCGCAACATTCTTCTAATAAACCACATTTCTGCTGCTTCCAATGATTTTTGTGCAGGCCTGCCTATTGTCCATGATTCACTTCCATATAACAAGATAGATTCAATATAGCATTTTAGGACTCGTTTTATAACATTCACTGATAAGGATGTGTTGATTAATATGTTTCTCATTCTCTGAAATGCAGTCTTTGCTTGGCCTATTCTGTTCCTAATTTCTGTTCTGCATTTCCCATCTGAAGTTATTACTGTTCCAAGGTATTTGAATTTCTGCACCTGCTTTAGAATAGTTCCGTTTAATTTAATACTGCATGCTGGTGGATTCTGTTTCTTAGATATAACCATAGTCTCTGTCTTTCTGATGTTCAAAGTAAGGCCTTTCTGTTCACTTTCTTTGGCGACTTTATCCAAGAGATTTTGCAGGTCTTGTTGGTTCTCAGCTATCAGTACTGTGTCGTCAGCATACTGAAGTTTGTTAATATTGTATCCTCCAATTTTTATGCCTGGTTCTGTGATGATTGTTCTTAGAATATTCTCGCTATACAGAGAAAAAAGGTCTGGAGATAGTACACATCCTTGTCGCAACCCTTGTTTTATAGGTTGATATTTTCCAGTTCTATTTTCAACTCGAACTGCTGCTTCTTGCTGCCAGTATAGATGTTTTACAATCCTCAGGTCTTTGCCGTCTATATTGATGTCTTCAAGCATTTTAATAATTTCATTATGTTTCACCTAAAAATATCATAGGATTGTTAAAAGCTTCCCGTGCCGTTAGACGTCACATAGGGCTCGCAAAAGTAGTTCGCCAGTTTTTCCTGTCTTCGGCGAGTCTTTCAACCTTATCAAGGGATTTTATGCCTGTTAATTTGGCCTCTCTTAACAATGACCTCTTCAGAGTTTCACCCGGTCTGCCTCTTTTTCTTTGGCCTGTTGTGTTCCACTTAATAGCTTGTTATGGGATTCTCTGATCATTTCTTCTCATCAAGTGACCAACATATGTCCATCTCCTTTTCCTGATCACCCATGAGACTGGTTGTTGTTCACTCATCTGTCTTATTTCTGCATTATTCTTAAATTCGTTCCACTTGATGCCGAGTATTTTCCTTAGGCATTTGTTTTCAAAAGAGTCTAATTTCTTGTCTATTTCTTTAGTTGTTTTCCAGCTTTCGCATGCATAAATGAGGGTGGATATTACATTTTAATTGAATACTCTTAACTTGGTTTTTGTGCTTATAACATATCATAGGATTGTTAAAAACACAAAACAAAAAAAGTATCATAAGATTGTTAAACACACAAAACAAAACATATCATAGTATTGTTAAAAACACAAAATAAAACATATCATAGGACTGTTAAAAACATAAAACAAAACATATCATAGTATTGTTAAAACATAAAACAAAACATATCATAGTATTGTTAAAAACACAAAAAAACATATCATAGTATTGTTAAAAACACAAAACAAAAACATATCATAGTATTGTTAAAAACACAGAACAAAACATATCATAGGATTGTTAAAAACACAAAACACACTGTAGTTCTGAAGATCGTCTTTTATTAGTATTTTTAAAACTTTTTTTTCAAATGTGAGAAAAATTTACTGTCTCTTTTTCTGAACTTAAGATCACCAACACTGCGTCCAGGACTAATATTCCCTCTAAGCTGCGCTAGCGTGCGTTGGCGCACATATTTTTGACTCAGAGCACAAGCATGTGATAAAACGACCAGATTTGTTACGTTATTTCTGACACACCTTTAATGCTGGTAGTTCTTTTAGCTCACAAAGTAGAATTTAGTTTTCCTCACAAAACTCTTCACTTTAGATGATAATATCTCAGAACAAGCCTGTAGGAGCTCTCTTCTCCTCTTCATCGTGTAGCGACTGATTACATCAAGTTTTGCGCTGATTTACGGATTTCTGTCCCCTTTACTCGGCGATCATGTTGAACTCCAAGTTCTTCCATCCTGAGCAACGATGCTGGATCAGCGTGTGCTGCCATTTCCCGTCTTAACGGCTTCTACATCAGCAATGTCTGCCAGGTCAAACTTCTGCCACACTGGCACCGGTTGGGCTAACAAATCTGCTCTTTTATTTCTGCTAAGATTATCTCGCTCAAAATACAAGGATATGTTGTAACCGCTCCTCTAGTGTAGGCAGTGTTGGTAAGTTTTAGAGCACTGGTAGCGTCGCCTCTCTCTCTCTCTCTCTCTCTCTCTCTCTCTCTCTCTGAAGTGATGACCTCCGTTCAGATAAGCAACCGAGTTTCTTTCACATTATGTAAAAAATCACCAATTGCAAATAATAACCAAGCCCAGAGTTGACGATACATGGAAGCAATTTAAAGGGTGGAACAAGATGATGATAGAAATTTGATGAATGAAAGGTACATTGAGTGATTATATGAAAACCTGAGAAATCAGGCCACTGAACTGGTAGGTCAGTTACAATCCACACATCAACTGGTAGGTCAGTTACAATCCACACATCAACTGGTAGGTCAGTTACAATCCACACATCAACTGGTAGGTCAGTTACAATCCACATATCAACTGGTAGGTCAGTTACAATCCACACATCAACTGGTAGGTCAGTTACAATCCACATATCACCTGGTAGGTCAGTTACAATCCACACATCAACTGGTAGGTCAGTTACAATCCACACATCAACTGGTAGGTTAGTTACAATCCACACATCAACTGGTAGGTTAGTTACAATCCACACATCAATTGGTAGGTCAGATAAAATCCACACATTAACTGGTAGGTTAGTTGCAATCCACACATCAATTGGTAGGTCAGATACAATCAACACATCAACTGGTAGGTCAGATACAATCCACACATCAACTGGTAGGTCATTTACAATCCACACATCAATTGGTAGGTCAGATACAATCCACACATCAACTGGTAGGTTAGTTACAATCCACACATCAATTGGTAAGTCAGATACAATCCACACATCAACTGGTAGGTTAGTTGCAATCCACACATCAATTGGTAGGTCAGATACAATCCACACATCAACTGGTCGGTCAGATACAATCCACACATCAATTGGTAGGTCAGATAAAATCCACACATCAACTGGTAGGTCAGTTACAATCCACACATCAACTGGTAAGTCAGTTACAATCCACACATCAATTGGTAGGTCAGATAAAATCCACACATCAACTGGTAGGTCAGTTACAATCCACACATCAACTGGTAAGTCAGTTACAATCCACACATCAATTGGTAGGTCAGATAAAATCCACACATCAACTGGTAGGTCAGTTACAATCCACACATCAACTGGTAGGTCAGTTACAATCCACACATCAATTGGTAGGTCAGATAAAATCCACACATCAACTGGTAGGTCAGATACAATCCACACATCAACTGGTAGGTCAGTTACAATCCACACATCAACTGGTAGGTCAGTTACAATCCACACATCTTGGAAAACAAATCTTAGGACCAGACATCACGGCGTTCTAACTTTCAAAGCTCGCATCAAGGTCCCAAAGCTGACAGCGACAAGCACAGAAATCCGCATCGGTCAAGCGTCCATTCAATTCTCTCTCAGCTTAGCACATCTCCCAACATTTATAGCTTAATCCCCATCAGTCCCGTGCTGTCTGTTTCATGGACTCAGCCCAGTCATTCAGGTAAGCGACTCGCTTAATCACAATTTTTCTGCTATTTATACTCTACTTTCTTGTTTCTTTCTCTTAGATCCCCCCCCCCCCCTTACCGCCACCTTCTCTTCTTCTCTGGCTGCATATAAGTGTTTTTCCCCTCCGGATGTTGTCCTATTCACAAGTTTCACATTATCTCCCTGCTTCCCTGCTGCTTCTCTAGCGGTTTACAGGTGTCTTTTGCCCTTATCCTTTTTCTTACCCCCCCCCCCACCTGTTTCCTGTTTCTCTCCCTTTCTCCCCCTCTTCTCTCCGATTGGCTTCATCTGCTTTCTTTTGTGCCCCTCCCCCCCCCCCCCCCCCCCCCGCTGGTCTCTATACGTCGTCTATGGGATACGCATTCTTGTGTTTCCTACTTTCTGGAGGATGCCACTAAGATAAGCTTTTCGTTTAGTTATGTTTTGTCTTATTTGTGCATGTAATCCTCGAAAAAGGCTCACGCCGAAATATTGGATGTTGTATGTTTTTCATTTATACATTCTCATCGTACTCTCATATTTTCTATTCGTTTTTTTTCCTCACTTACTCACTCCCTCTGCCGCCTTGTAAAACTACACCATGCACCTCTATCTAACTTTATTATTTGATCCAGTTTTACTGCAGTCGGCTCCCTTTTATCTGTCGCTTAAACACGGACTCGGCCCAGTCACTCAGGTAAGCGACTCATTTCACAACACAAAAAACACTAAATCATGGGCATCGACACCAAAAAGCGTTATGGGGTAGACGTAGGTTACGTGTGTGTACAGGTTACGTGTGTGTATAGGTTACGTGTGTGTACAGGTTACGTGTGTGTACAGGTTACGTGTGTGTATAGGTTACTTGTGTGTATAGGTTACGTGTGTGTATAGGTTACGTGTGTGTATAGGTTACTTGTGTGTATAGGTTACGTGTGTGTATAGGTTACGTGTGTGTATAGGTTACTTGTGTGTATAGGTTACGTGTGTGTATAGGTTACGTGTGTGTATAGGGTACGTGTGTGTATAGGTTACTTGTGTGTATAGGTTACGTGTGTGTATAGGTTACGTGTGTGTACAGGTTACGTGTGTGTATAGGTTACGTGTGTGTATAGGTTACTTGTGTGTATAGGTTACGTGTGTGTATAGGTTACGTGTATGTATAGGGTACGTGTGTGTACAGGTTACGTGTGTGTATAGGTTACGTGTGTGTACAAGTTACATGTCATGCTGCTGATTAGTATGTGATATTCAACGTTAAAAAAAACAGACCAGCTCACTGAGAACACATGTGTCTGCTTTCATCATACACATGAAATTACACGTTAGAAACATTTTAAAGGTTTTAGGCTCGAGCCAGGTAAAGTAAACTAAAATCCCTGTTTCAACGCCATTAAGGCATATTGGGGATAAGGTGTTAGGTCCTGTTTCAACGCCATTAAGGCATATTCGGGATAAGGTGTTAGGTCCTGTTTCAACGCCATTAAGGCATATTCGGGATAAGGTGTTAGGTCCTGTTTCCACGCCATTAAGGCACATATTGGGATAAGGTGTTAGGTCCTGTTTCAACGCCATTAAGGCACATATTGGGATAAGGTGTTAGGTCCTGTTTCAACGCCATTAAGGCACATATTGGGATAAGGTGTTAGGTCCTGTTTCAACGCCATTAAGGCACATATTGGGATAAGGTGTTAGGTCCTGTTTCAACGCCATTAAGCCACATCTTGGGATAAGGTGTTAGATCTTATTTCAACGCCATTAAGGCATATTCGGGATAAGGTGTTAGGTCCTGTTTCAACGCCATTAAGGCACATATTGGGATAAGGTGTTAGGTCCTATTTCAACGCCATTAAGGCATATTCGGGATAAGGTGTTAGGTCATGTTTCAACGCCATTAAGGCACATACTGGGATAAGGTGTTAGGTCCTGTTTCAACGCCATTAAGGCACATATTGGGATAAGGTGTTAGGTCCTGTTTCCGCGCCATTAAGGCACATATTGGGATAAGGTGTTAGGTCCTGTTTCCACGACCTTCGGTACATGAAAGGCTTTTACCTTCCCAGATTTTTATGATACCCAATTTCAGAGGCTGGCTGGACCCCGGGGCCTTCCTGGCGAGGTGCTACCAGGAAGAAAATCCCCCACTGCTGGGACTTGAACCCAGTACCACTGGATTAGTAAACCGAGCGACTAACCACTCAGCTAATCAGACCAGGCCTTTTCTGTACAGTCCAGCCAAAACGAGTTGAAAATGGCATCTGACACACTTCTATTAGGCCACACCTGTAGCGAGGTTAAGAGCCCGGACTGCATGATGGACAACTAAGAAGCACAACCCCTACAACATTTCCCATGTCCGTGGCATGGAAGTTCTGCAGGTACCTTTTTTTTCTTTTAAAAACTGAATTAAAATTAAAACAAAACAAAACAAAACAACACACAGGCACACAAAACAAGTAAACAGAAGAAGAAATTGAGCAGCTGATACAACCTGTTCCCAGAATTCTGAAAGAGAATCCAGGTGAGACATGCCACTGTCTGCTAAGTTAGTAACTCTCTTGCCCGTAAACGTTTTGTTGTCTGCGAAAGACATTTTGTTTAAAGACATGGTTTAAAAAAACGATAATCTGTTATGGGAATTGCTACTCAAGCAAATACAATAATTTAAACATTAAATGCCAGGACAAGATCAGGAACGAGGAGTTCTGGGAAAGGGCAGGACAGGAGCCTAAGAACCTACAAATCATGTCTAGGAAATGGAGGTGGATTGGTCAGCATAGCAAGACGGGCACTGACATGAAATCCTCAGGGAAATAGAAAACGAGGAAGACCTAGACTTACTTGGAGAAGAGAAATTATGACAGTGCTCAGAGACAAGGGATGCACATGGAAGGAAGCAGAGAATAATTCCATGAACAGGGATGACTGGAGAACCTTTATCCTTGGCCTATGCTCTCAAGGGAGTGAAAGGCGATGATGATGATGATGATGATGATGATGATGAAATACAGTAAGAAATCATAGTTTAACATAGAAACATTTAAAGACATGCTAAATATACCGTGTACAATGACCTCGCTAATATGCAAGAAATCAAAGTGAGCTCTCTACCAAGAGGATTAAACTGGTGGCTAACGGTTCGCAAACGGTCTGCTTATCTCTATAATTGCTTTGTACCTGCCTCGTGCATTGCAACACTCATTCTGAGAATCACGTTAGTGGAAACTTTCCGGGAAAGTTGTACCAGTTTGTAACAATTTTAAATACGTCATCATATCTAGCCACGATATTAGAAACTATAAAAGTGGTTCTATTTATTGCTTTATATAGATTAATAAATTCTTGATTAAATTTTTAATGTTAATATTTCCTTCCATTGTTAACTTTTTAAAAAAAATTAAAGGATTCGCTTTTTATTCCATGACTGCATGCAATGTTCGCTTTTAATTAGTAGTAGTAGTAGAAGTAGTAGTAGTAGTAGTAGTAGTAGTAGTAGCGGTAGTAGTAGTAGTACTGGTGGTAGCAGTAGTGGTGTGGTAGTAGTATTAGTAGTAGTAGTAGTAGCAGCAGCAGTAGTAGTAGTAGTAGTAGTAGAAGTAGTGGTAGTAGTAGTATCAGTAGTAATGGTAACAGTAGTAGTAGTAGTAGTAGTAGTAGTAGTAGTAGTAGTAATGGTAGTGGTAGTAGTAGTAGTAGTGGTGGTGGTAGTGGTAGTGGTAGTAGTAGTAGTAGTAGTAGTAGTAGTAGTAGTAGTAGTAGTAGTACATGAAATCTGCAACACGTCTTCTACCTATTTCTCTGAGAATCTTCTCCAGATACTTTCTGTCTCCGTACAGTTCCCCCAACATCTGTTTAAGAGTCTTTTCGTTAATAAATTTCTCTGTGGGTCGTTTTCTCTTTGGTATGGTCGGCTGTTTCTGGGTGCACAACGCCCCCTTTCTTTTGCTTTTTTTCTGCCGAAAACAATGATCAACCTTGAATTACTGGTAAATCTGGCCAGTTTCCTATAGATGTTTACTAAGAGAACGTACAGATTCTAAACAACCCTCTCAGGGAAAATGGAGATCGAACCAAAGCAATAAAATATGGAAAGTGAATATACCATAGGCAGGGAAGGCAAAGACTGACTAACCACTCAGCTAATCAGACCAGGCCTTTTCTGTACAGTCCAGCCAAAACGAGTTGAAAATGGCATCTGACACACTTCTATTAGGCCACACCTGTAGCGAGGTTAAGAGCCCGGACTGCATGATGGACAACTAAGAAGCACAACCCCTACAACATTTCCCATGTCCGTGGCATGGAAGTTCTGCAGGTACCTTTTTTTTCTTTTTAAAACTGAATTAAAATTAAAACAAAACAAAACAAAACAAAACAACACACAGGCACACAAAACAAGTAAACAGAAGAAGAAATTGAGCAGCTGATACAACCTGTTCCCAGAATTCTGAAAGAGAATCCAGGTGAGACATGCCACTGTCTGCTAAGTTAGTAACTCTCTTGCCCGTAAACGTTTTGTTGTCTGCGAAAGACATTTTGTTTAAAGACATGGTTTAAAAAAACGATAATCTGTTATGGGAATTGCTACTCTAGCAAATACAATAATTTAAACATTAAATGGCAGGACAAGATCAGGAACGAGGAGTTCTTGGAAAGGGCAGGACAAGAGCATAAGAACCTACAAATCATGTCTAGGAAATGGAGGTGGATTGGTCAGCATAGCAAGACGGGCACTGACATGAAATCCTCAAGGAAATAGAAAACGAGGAAGACCTAGACTTACTTGGAGAAGAGAAATTATGACAGTGCTCAGAGACAAGAGATGCACATGGAAGGAAGCAGAGAATAATTCCAAGAACAGGGATGACTGGAGAGCCTTTATCCTTGGCCTATGCTCTCAAGGGAGTGAAAGGCGATGATGATGATGATGATGATAATGATGATGATGAAATGCAGTAAGAAATCATAGTTTAACATAGAAACATTTAAAGACATGTTAAATATACCGTGTACAGTGACCTCGCTAATCTGCACGAAATCAAAGTGAGCTCTCTACCAAGAGGATTAAACTGGTGGCTAACGGTTCGCAAACGGTCTGCTTATCTCTATAATTGCTTTGTACCTGCCTCGTGCATTGCAACACTCATTCTGAGAATCACGTTAGTGGAAACTTTCCGGGAAAGTTGTACCAGTTTGTAACAATTTTAAATACGTCATCATATCTAGCCACGATATTAGAAACTATAAAAGTGGTTCTATTTATTGCTTTATATAGATTAATAAATTCTTGATTAAATTATTAATGTTAATATTTCCTTCCATTGTTAACTTTTTAAAAAAATTAAAGGATTCGCTTTTTATTCCATGACTGCATGCAATGTTGGCTTTTAATTAGTAGTAGTAGAAGTAGTAGTAGTAGTAGTAGTAGTAGTAGTAGTAGTAGCAGTAGTAGTAGTAGTAGTAGCAGTAGTAGTAGTAGTAGTAGTAGCGGTAGTAGTAGTAGTACTGGTGGTAGTAGTAGTGGTGTGGTAGTAGTATTAGTAGTAGTAGTAGTAGCAGCAGCAGCAGTAGTAGTAGTAGTAGAAGTAGTGGTAGTAGTAGTATCAGTAGTAATGGTAACAGTAGTAGTGGTAGCAGTAGTAGTAGTAGTAGTAGTAGTAGTAGTAATGGTAGTGGTAGTAGTAGTAGTAGTGGTGGTGGTAGTGGTAGTGGTAGTGGTAGTAGTAGTAGTAGTAGTAGTAGTAGTAGTAGTAGTAGTACATGAAATCTGCAACACGTATTCTACCTATTTCTCTGAGAATCTTCTCCAGATACTTTCTATCTCCGTACAGTTCCCCCAACATCTGTTTAAGAGTCTTTTCGTTAATAAATTTCTCTGTGGGTCGTTTTCTCTTTGGTATGGTCGGCTGTTTCTGGGTGCACAACGCCCCTTTTCTTTTGCTTTTTTTCTGCCGAAAACAATGATCAACCTTGAATTACTGGTAAATCTGGCCAGTTTCCTATAGATGTTTACTAAGAGAACGTACAGATTCTAAACAACCCTCTCAGGGAAAATGGAGATCGAACCAAAGCAATAAAAATATGGAAAGTGAATATACCATAGGCAGGGGAGGCAAAGACTGAATGAATAGAATCTAAGAAAGCAGAGGTTCATTCATTCATTCACTCATTCATTCACACATTCATTCATTCACTGAGTGCGGTGTCTGTCATGATTCTCTGTTATATAGTCCTAGGCATTTCTAATCAGACCCGTTCCTCTTAGTTTCCTATCCTACCGTATCAGTTCGATTACGTTTCCACTTCGTCTCTTTCTTGAGTTTTGCAGTGACTGTCTGGTTCTGTTAACCTGTGTCTTCTCATGGCATGTCCAATGAATTTTGGTTGTCATTTCTTCATGGTTTAATGTGTTCAAAGCTTTTGCACTTTCTCTGAGACCGTGTTCAAGGACACACCGCTTCAATTTATACAGATATAAAGCAGGACAACGTGGTGGCTGCTTTGATCGCATTCTTCTAATTTGTGCAGGCAGAATAAAGTGGAGGCTGATTCGATGACAATCTTTCATTAGCTGTAAGCATTCCTCATTCCAGTCACTGCCGTAATAAAGATCCCCAAATTCTAACATTCTTTTGGGAGGCGGATGGGGAGCAGGTACACACAAGAAGTTGAAATAGGCAGACAAAATTTAAACGTATGGAGAAACAGTTAGCATCTTCCCCAACATATGAATTAAAATTGACTTGTTTAAAGACAAAAATTCATCCCAAGGTCAATGTATTTTCATCTGTAAGAGTTTCTCCGTTGTCTGAGTTCATTCAAGCGAAGAAACCAACTTATAGTGGTTCGGGGGGGGGGGGGGGGTTACAGCCAGCAGGGCCACGAGACTAGGTCTGGTCGGGTCAAGATTATCTTCTTGCGTGCTCTGGCACTGTCTGTTGCTTCCTTTAGCATCTCCAAGGGTAGTGATCAACGTACGCAGCAAGATTTCTTGGCTGAACACATTGAATTAAAGCAACTCCCCATAGCCTGACCTCCACTCCGGTCAGCTCTCTGCCTTGTGGTTCAAGATCTCCACTCTGGCCAATTCTCTGCCTTGTGCTTCAAGATCTCCACTCTGGCCAATTCTCTGCCTTGTGCTTCAAGATCTCCACTCTGGCCAACTCTCTGCCTTGTGCTTCAAGATCTCCACTCTGGCCAACTCTCTGCCTTGTGGTTCAAGATCTCCAATCTGGCCAACTCTCTGCCTTGCGCTTCAAGATCTCCACTCTGGCCAACTCTCTGCCTTGTGGTTCAAGATCTCCAATCTGGCCAATTCTCTGCCTTGTGCTTCAAGATCTGTACTCCGGTCACATTATGTCTGACCATATGCAAAGGATGGTGAATCAGGCCCCAGAAAATAACCCAAGCTGAAGTCGGACGTGTTGGGGTCGAAAGGCGCATAACTGCGACACAACGCAAGCGAACGCTGAAGAAGAAGAAAAAGAAGAAGAAGAAGAAGAAGTAGAAGAAGAAGAAGAAGAAGAAAGTTTAAAAAATTAGGTGACACCGGAGACCAAGTTTCTTATTTATACATATGGTCATGCATAGCATAACGTCCATTCAAACAACGTATGTCCTTGTTGCCATAGTGTTGTAACAGAGCTGAAAAATCCTTTACGGACAACGAAGCAAAGCGGACGTAGAGAACTCAACAGCTTCCCCATCTATCTCATGTTTCATGTAAACAAGGCGTATAACACGGTACAGCAGAGGTGCACTGCTTTATTCCACATAGGTTTGCTAAGAATATATACTATAGTGTTCGCACAACGTCCAAATCACTAACTTACTATGCCACATAATGTATTGTGGACCTTACGCGGTGCATGATTGTTTACATATGCTAATGAACTGGAAGCAGATGTTTATAACCAATGAGAAGAGAGTACTAACGTTTATAACCAATGAGAAGAGAGTACTAACGTTTATAACCAATGAGAAGAGAGTACTAACGTTTATAACCAATGAGAAGAGAGTACTAACGTTTATAACAATGAGAAGAGAGTACTAACACGCAATGTACCTCTTCTTGAGCGGTAAAAAATGACAAGTCCCCAGTCATATTGAGCTTCACTATATCTGGTGCTGTGGGATGAAAAATTAATAAGTTAAAGATGAAGAAAAGTGGAGTGGGACAGAAAAAGAGAGAGAGAGAGAGAGAGAGAGAGAGAGAGAGAGAGAGAGAGAGAGAGATGAAGACAAATCCATAACTTGGACATTACAGAAGACAGCAGTAATTACGATGGCGAATCAAAAGGTAACAACAAATAAGGGACGTAACCATTGACAAATACAAATATGCTTTTCACTGATTACATCTCTTGATTTTCGGCAGCCGTATGACCCGGACTTGTACTTCTTCAGCTTTCCAAGCCATTAAGGTTCATCGCTGCAGATAAAGTTCGCCTCCATTCCGCTCTATTCCTAATCTTCTCTTTCCGGCTGGCAAGTTTCCTTTATATCTTCTTCTACGTTGTCTTTCCATCTCTGTCTTGGTCTACCCATTGTTCTTGTTCCCTCATCTCTTGTACATACAGCATTTTCATTTGTCTGTTCTCTTCCATTCTTTCTACATGGCCCAACCAGCGTAGTCTGTTCAATTTCAAGATGTTTATAATTCGGTGGGATTTAAATAAGCTGTTCAGTTCAGTGTTCTTTCTAGCTCTCCATTCTCCACTGTTGGTATCCTTTATGGGCCCAAAGATTCTTCTTAGGATGTTGTTCTCAAAGATCTGCAATTGTTGTTTATCTTTCTTTGTTGTGCTCCGCGTTTTTTTTTATCCTTATACAGAAATATTAAATACATAGCCAATCTTTACTGCGTGTTTAAATGGGAGATAGCATCAACTTTCATTGGAAGTTTAATAACAGAATTTCAAATGTAATAATCACCGCTATAAAACTCGTACAGGATGACTGATTTTACTTTCGGCAGGACAAAAGCTGGCATCTATACAGAGACAAAACTCTCTACGCGATTTCTTGACAACAGGCCGTGCGCTGAAAATTAAAAAAAACTAACTCCGCAGACACACGAGTTGCGTGTTATAAACGAATGAAAAGTGAAGAATAATGCGAGGAAAAAGTTGGCAAACTATGGCTAAAAGTCTTAGAGAAAATTAAGAGTTAAATTCATGGTGAAAGCAAAATCAATTATCAGAATAGCTACACGACAAACAGTTAGATGCTTTGTGTCTATTAATTACACGACAAACAGTTAGATGCTTTGTGTCTATTAATTACACGACAAACAGTTAGATGCTGTGTGTCTATTAATTACACGACAAACAGTTAGATGCTTTGTGTCTATTAATTACATGATAAACAGTTAGATGCTTTGTGTCTATTAATTACACGACAAACAGTTAGATGCTGTGTGTCTATTAATTACACGATAAACAGTTAGATGCTTTGTGTCTATTAATTACACGACAAACAGTTAGATGCTGTGTGTCTATTAATTACATGATAAACAGTTAGATGCTTTGTGTCTATTAATTACACGACAAACAGTAGATGCTTTGTGTCTATTAATTACATGATAAACAGTTAGATGCTTTGTGTCTATTAATTACACGACAAACAGTTAGATGCTTTGTGTCTATTAATTACATGATAAACAGTTAGATGTTTTGTGTCTATTAATTACATGACAAACAGTTAAATGGGTTGTATCTATTAATTATAAACAGTTAGATGTTTTGTGTCTATTAATTACACGACAAACAGTTAGATGCTTTGTGTCTATTAATTACATGATAAACAGTTAGATGCTTTGTGTCTATTAATTACATGATAAACAGTTAGATGGGTTGTATCTATTAATTATAAACAGTTAGATGCTTTGTGTCTATTAATTACATGATAAACAGTTAGATGTTTTGTGTCTATTAATTACATGACAAACAGTTAAATCCACTGTGTCTATTAATTATACGACAAACAGTTGGATGCCTTGTGTCTGTTAATTATATGATAAACAGTTAGATGCTTTGTGTCTATTATTTATACGATAAACAGATGTCTTTATGTTTATTAATTATACGATAAACCGTTATATGCTTTGTGCCTATTAATGATACGATAAACAGTTATATGCTTTGTGTCTATTAATTACGCGACAAACAGTTAGATGCTTTGTGTCTATTAATTATAAGACAAACAGTTAGATGCTTTGTGTCTATTAATTATGAGACAAACAGTTTGATGGTTTGTGTCTATTAATTATACGATAAATAGTTAGATGCTTTGTGTCTATTAATTATACGATAAAGAATTAGATGCTTTGTGTCTATTAATTATAAGACAAACAGATAGATGCTTTGTGTCTATTAGTTATACGATAAATAGTTAGATGTCTTGTGTCTATTAATTATACGATAGACAATTAGATGTTTTATGCGGTTAAGACCTATTAATTATACGATAAACAATTAGATGTTTTATGCGGTTAAGACCTATTAATTATACGATAAACAATTAGATGTTTTGCGCGGTTAAGACCTATTAATTATACGATAACAATTAGATGTTTTATGCTGTTAAAACTTACTAATTATACAATAAACAATTAGATGTTTTGTGCGGTTAAGACCTATTAATTATACGATAAACAATTAGATGTTTTGCGCGGCTAAGACCTATTAATTATACGATAAACAATTAGATGTTTTATGCGGTTAAGACCTATTAATTACACGACAAACAGTTAGATGCTTTGTGTCTATTAATTACACGACAAACAGTTAGATGCTTGTGTCTATTAATTACACGACAAACAGTTAGATGCTTTGTGTCTATTAATTACATGATAAACAGTTAGATGCTTTGTGTCTATTAATTACACGACAAACAGTTAGATGCTGTGTGTCTATTAATTACACGATAAACAGTTAGATGCTTTGTGTCTATTAATTACACGACAAACAGTTAGATGCTGTGTGTCTATTAATTACATGATAAACAGTTAGATGCTTTGTGTCTATTAATTACACGACAAACAGTAGATGCTTTGTGTCTATTAATTACATGATAAACAGTTAGATGCTTTGTGTCTATTAATTACACGACAAACAGTTAGATGCTTTGTGTCTATTAATTACATGATAAACAGTTAGATGTTTTGTGTCTATTAATTACATGACAAACAGTTAAATGGGTTGTATCTATTAATTATAAACAGTTAGATGTTTTGTGTCTATTAATTACACGACAAACAGTTAGATGCTTTGTGTCTATTAATTACATGATAAACAGTTAGATGCTTTGTGTCTATTAATTACATGATAAACAGTTAGATGGGTTGTATCTATTAATTATAAACAGTTAGATGTTTTGTGTATATTATTTACACGACAAACAGTAGATGCTTTGTGTCTATTAATTACATGACAAACAGTTAGATCCACTGTGTCTATTAATTATACGACAAACAGTTGGATGCCTTGTGTCTGTTAATTATATGATAAACAGTTAGATGTTTTGTGTCTATTAATTATAAGACAAACAGTTAGATGCTTTGTGTCTATTAATTATGAGACAAACAGTTTGATGGTTTGTGTCTATTAATTATACGATAAATAGTTAGATGCTTTGTGTCTATTAATTATACGATAAAGAATTAGATGCTTTGTGTCTATTAATTATAAGACAAACAGATAGATGCTTTGTGTCTATTAGTTATACGATAAATAGTTAGATGTCTTGTGTCTATTAATTATACGATAGACAATTAGATGTTTTATGCGGTTAAGACCTATTAATTATACGATAAACAATTAGATGTTTTATGCGGTTAAGACCTATTAATTATACGATAAACAATTAGATGTTTTGCGCGGTTAAGACCTATTAATTATACGATAAACAATTAGATGTTTTATGCTGTTAAAACTTACTAATTATACAATAAACAATTAGATGTTTTGTGCGGTTAAGACCTATTAATTATACGATAAACAATTAGATGTTTTGCGCGGCTAAGACCTATTAATTATACGATAAACAATTAGATGTTTTATGCGGTTAAGACCTATTAATTATACGATAAACAATTAGATGTTTTATGCGGTTAAGACCTATTAATTATACGATAAACAATTAGATGTTTTATGCGGTTAAGACCTATTAATTATACGATAAACAATTAGATGTTTTATGCGGTTAAGACCTATTAATTATACGATAAACAATTAGATGTTTTATGCGGTTAAGACCTATTAATTATACGATAAACAATTAGATGTTTTGCGCGGTTAAGACCTATTAATTATACGATAAACAATTAGATGTTTTATGCTGTTAAAACTTACTAATTATACAATAAACAATTAGATGTTTTGTGCGGTTAAAACCTACTAATTATCTGTAAACAATTAGATGTTTCGAGGAGTAAGAGCCTTTAACTATACGATAAAGAATTAGATATTTGTACAGTAAAAGCATGTTACAAACAGACATTTTGCTCAGTGAGATCAAGTTACATGCGGTAAAGGACCGTTAACTGTACAAGAAGCACTGAGATATTTTGCGCGGTAAATACATAAATGACTGTTAGCCTAAATGAACATTAAAACAACACGGCTTTGGCAAGGGGAACAACAAGCCACTTACATCCAATGCACTTGTATATAACTTCCTGGGCCTTCTGTATACCGATGCGGAAACAGAGCATCTCTGGGCGCAACTTGTTCCCGCGGTGATAAAACACAAGAGCCATCTCGAAGTCCCCTTTGTTGAACAAAGCTTCGGCCTTTTGAAACATGCCCTATACAACGTTTTTAAACAAGCTTAAGTTTCGTATATGTATCAGTCAATCAAACAACCAATCAATCAAATGCCGCGTGGCCTAGGCGATCATTTCTCTCCACAATTCCTTGTCTTTAGACTTGATTATGAGATCCGCTGGTGACTTTATTCCTAGCCACACTGACAGCCCATCCAGTAACTTCTCTTTCTGTGTCTTCCTCTGTCTCTTCTTCCCTCAATTTTTCCAGTTGCCATAATGTGTTCCAACTTTCCTCTTCTCAGAAAATGTCCTACAAATCTCGATTGTCTGCCTTTGCTGTAATTTGCCTTTTTAACTCTAGCCTCTCTTAAGACTTCTTTGTCGGCTTTCTTAGTTGTCCATAGTACCTTCAACATCCTTCTTGTGAACCACATTTCCATGGCCTCCATTTCTCGCTGTACTCTCTTATTCATAGACCATGCTTCACATCCATTAAACAAAATTAGCTCGATGTAATACTTAAGTACTCGGAATCATGTTTCCATTTGTATGGATCTGTTGCACAATATGTTTCAAAGAAGAAGATAGATTACAAGTATATGTATGGCATAACTAAAACTTTGGGAGTAACACAGTGTTCTCTGCAAGCTGCAGCAATGAATGGTCCATGGGTGTAAATGGTACGGTCTAACAGAAGCGATTCTCTTCGGTTTTTTAAACATTGAAATCTATCCTTTAAAACTGATACTGTTAAGGTATACATTCTTCTAAAATATACTCCTGCAAATTTGTGCGTTTAACAGCGTCTTTGAACATACAGCAGGATGACTTTTAGCAACTTGTTACAGTTTTCCAGACTGATCAACCAAAGCTGAACACAAGCCTGACACAACCTGCGAACCTGGAACTGCTCTACATCTTACATCTGATCTTCTTCTATCGCCCTGGAACTGTTCTACAATCTTACATTTGATTTTCTTCTATCGCCCTGGAACTGTTCTACATCTTACATCTGACCTTATTCTATCGCCCTGGAACTGTTCTACATCTTACACCTGACCTTATTCTATCGCCCTGAAAATGTCCTACAAATCTCGATTGTCTGCCTTTGCTGTAATTTGCCTTTTTAACTCTAGCCTCTCTTAAGACTTCTTTGTCGGCTTTCTTAGTTGTCCATAGTACCTTCAACATCCTTCTTGTGAACCACATTTCCATGGCCTCCATTTCTCGCTGTACTCTCTTATTCATAGACCATGCTTCACATCCATTAAACAAAATTAGCTCGATGTAATACTTAAGTACTCGGAATCTTGTTTCCATCTGTATGGATCTGTTGCACAATATGTTTCAAAGAAGAAGATAGATTACAAGTATATGTATGGCATAACTAAAACTTTGGGAGTAACACAGTGTTCTCTTCAAGCTGCAGCAATGAATGGTCCATGGGTGTAAATGGTACGGTCTAACAGAAGCGATTCTCTTCGATTTTTTTAAACATTGAAATCTATCCTTTAAAACTGATACTGTTAAGGTATACATTCTTCTAAAATATACTCCTGCAATTTTGTGCGTTTAACAGCGTCTTTGAACATAAAGCAGGATGACTTTCAGCAACTTGTTACAGTTTTCCAGACTGATCAACCAAAGCTGAACACAAGCCTGACACAACCTGCGAACCTGGA
This sequence comes from Achatina immaculata, assembly GCA_009760885.1. Lineage (NCBI taxonomy): Eukaryota > Metazoa > Mollusca > Gastropoda > Stylommatophora > Achatinidae > Lissachatina > Lissachatina immaculata. Next base: position 25,647,358 of record CM019699.1, read on the forward strand.
ACTGTTCTACATCTTACATCTGATTTTCTTCTATCGCCCTGGAACTGTTCTACAATCTTACATCTGATCTTCTTCTATCGCCATGAAACTGTTCTACATCTTACACCTGACCTTATTCTATCGCCCTGCAACTGTTCTACATCTTACATCTGACCTTATTCTATCGCCCTGGAACTGTTCTACATCTTACATCTGATCTTCTTCTATCGCCCTGGAACTGTTCTACATCTTACATCTGATCTTCTTCTATCACCCTGGAACTGTTCTACATCTTATATCTGATCTTCTTCTATCGCCCTGGAACTGTTCTACATCTTACATCTGATCTTCTTCTATCGCCCTGGAACAGAGAGCTGGTCTTCTGTGCAGCCGAACGTGTAGAAGATGTTATGGCACAACATGGTGTCGGCTTGGGAGCGTGTCATGGCGGCTATTTTTTTTTCAGTTCCTGAGTGCAGCAAAAAATCAAAGGGTGTGCAGTACTTCTTAAACAGACTCCACCGCCCTGGGGACGATACCAACCACTGTCTCGCCTGTTACTGGAGATACCAACGCAGATGTGGGGCAGGCTCCTATGGTGTAAGGAGTATTGCCCATAGTTAAAGGGATACGACTCGTGTAAACCTGAGTGAAATGAAATTATTTTTAACTCCCCCTGAATACTAATGATTATGTAGTCGAGAACATTCTGCATGGATCATGGCTGTAAGAAGGTCCAGCCGGTGGAATTGTTAGACAGGTGATTAAATTTTGATCAGTTTTGTTAGGTTTTGTCATATTATGACGTACTGTTTTAGTTAGTAACGTAACTGTAGAGCTAGTGATTGTTAGCGTCGGTTAGAATGTTTGTGATAAAGAGTTTCCTTGTGTATGAATAGTGTCATATTTCATGTAGCATTCCGTGACGGCTGTCTTTTATTGAGATGCAGGTCGTCTGGATTTCTTGTTCTTGTTTTGCTGATCAGTTTGAAACATCACTTAAAGGAGTTATGTACGAACGGCCCACAAGTCAGAAGTACCATGGCGTAGGCGATCATTTCTCTCCACAATTCCCTGTCTTTAGACTTGATTATGAGATCCGCCGGTGACTTTATTCCTAGCCACACTGACAGCCCATCCAGTAACTTCTCTTTCTGTGTCTTCCTCTGTCTCTTCTTCCCTCAATTTTTCCAGTTGCCATAATGTGTTCCAACTTTCCTCTTCTCAGAAAATGTCCTACAAATCTCGATTGTCTGCCTTTGCTGTAATTTGCCTTTTTAACTCTAGCCTCTCTTAAGACTTCTTTGTCGGCTTTCTTAGTTGTCCATAGTACCTTCAACATCCTTCTTGTGAACCACATTTCCATGGCCTCCATTTCTCGCTGTACTCTCTTATTCATAGACCATGCTTCACATCCATTAAACAAAATTAGCTCGATGTAATACTTAAGTACTCGGAATCTTGTTTCCATCTGTATGGATCTGTTGCACAATATGTTTCAAAGAAGAAGATAGATTACAAGTATATGTATGGCATAACTAAAACTTTGGGAGTAACACAGTGTTCTCTTCAAGCTGCAGCAATGAATGGTCCATGGGTGTAAATGGTACGGTCTAACAGAAGCGATTCTCTTCGATTTTTTTAAACATTGAAATCTATCCTTTAAAACTGATACTGTTAAGGTATACATTCTTCTAAAATATACTCCTGCAATTTTGTGCGTTTAACAGCGTCTTTGAACATAAAGCAGGATGACTTTCAGCAACTTGTTACAGTTTTCCAGACTGATCAACCAAAGCTGAACACAAGCCTGACACAACCTGCGAACCTGGAACTGTTCTACATCTTACATCTGATTTTCTTCTATCGCCCTGGAACTGTTCTACATCTTACATCTGATCTTCTTCTATCGCCATGGAACTGTTCTACATCTTACACCTGACCTTATTCTATCGCCCTGGAACTGTTCTACATCTTACATCTGACCTTATTCTATCGCCCTGGAACTGTTCTACATCTTACATCTGATCTTCTTCTATCGCCCTGGAACTGTTCTACATCTTACATCTGATCTTCTTCTATCGCCCTGGAACTGTTCTACATCTTACATCTGATCTTCTTCTATCGCCCTGGAACTGTTCTACATCTTACATCTGATCTTCTTCTATCGCCCTGGAACAGAGAGCTGGTCTTCTGTGCAGCCGAACGTGGCGAAGATGTTGTGGCACAACATGGTGTCGGCTTGGGAGCGTGTAATGGCGGCTATTTTTTTTCAGTTCTTGAGTGCAGCAAAAAATCAAAGGGTGTGCAGTACTTCTTAAACAGACTCCACCGCCCTGGGGACGATACCAACCACTGTCTCGCTTGTTACTGGAGATACCAACGCAGATGTGGGGCAGGCTCCTATGGTGTAAGGAGCATTGCTCATAGTTAAAGGGATACGACTCAAGTAAACCTGAGTGAAATGAAATTATTTTTAACTCCCCCTAAATACTAATGATTATACAGTCGAGAAAATTCTGCATGGACCATGGCTGTAAGAAGGTCCAGCCGGTGGAATTGTTAGACAGGTGATTAAATTTTGATCAGTTTTGTTAGGTTTTGTCATATTATGACGTATTGTTTTAACTGTAGAGCTAGTAATTGTTAGCGTTGGTTAGAATGTTTGTGATAAAGAGTTTCCTTGTGTATGAATAGTGTCATATTTCATGTAGCATTCCGTGACGGCTGTCTTTTATTGAGATGCAGGTCGTCTGGATTTCTTGTTCTTGTTTTGCTGATCAGTTTGAAACATCACTTAAAGGAGTTATGTACGAACGGCCCACAAGTCAGAAGTACCATGGTGTAGTGAAGATTGAATACATATATATATATATATATATATATATATATATATATATATATATATATATAGCGCCTTCTACAGTAGTACAAGTGAAGTAGAGAAAACGAAAATGGCAATAGTATCATTCGTATTTAAATAAATCATCATAAGTTTCAATCAACAGCTTCTGTATCAATCAGTGCGACAAATACAAATATACAAAATAAATATGCACAAAATATTCTTTCAACGGTTCGCCGAATTAATATGATATGTGCTAACCCTGGAATCTTATATCTTATATCCTTCCCGTGCCGTTAAACGTCACATAGGGCTCGCAAAGTAGTTAGCCAATTTTTCCTGTCTTCGGCGAGTCTTTCAACCTCATCAACGGATTTTATGCCTGTTAATTTGGCCTCTCTTAATAATGTCCTCTTCAGAGTTTCACGCGGTCTGCCTCTTTTTCTTTGGCCTGTTGTGTTCCACTTGATAGCTTTTTTTTTTTATGAAACATATGATAAAGAAAGTCCAGAGGGCAGAAGATTAATGAAACATATGATAAAGAAAGTCCAGAGGGCAGAAGATTAATGAAACATATGATAAAGAAAGTCCGGAGGGCAGAAGATTAATGAAACATATGATAAAGAAAGTCCGGAGGGCAGAAGATTAATGAAACATATGATAAAGAAAGTCCGGAGGGCAGAAGATTAATGAAACATATGATAAAGAAAGTCCAGAGGGCAGAAGATTAATGAAACATATGATAGTCCTGGAATAACGGGGCAGTTTTAATATGATATGTGTTAGTCCTGGAATAACGGGACATTTTTAATATGATATGTGTTAGTCCTGGAATAAAGGGACATTTTTAATATGATATGTGTTAGTCCTGGAATAACGGGACATTTTTAATATGATATATATTAGTCCTGGAATAACGGGACATTTTTAATATGATATATGTTAGTCCTGGAATAACGGGACATTTTTAATATGATATGTGTTAGTCCTGGAATAACGGGACATTTTTAATATGATATGTGTTAGTCCTGGAATAACGGGGCATTTTCATTTTCACTGATCATCATGAATTGTTAAAATCATATGAAGTTTTGATGGATTGAAATTCACGTATATTTTCATGCCATTCATCTTTATTATGTTCGATATCATGTGTTCATTCATAACTTGTGTGCTTATGCTTCATTCATCATTATAGTCATTAATTGCCATCAAAACAAGTTGTGTCCTTGATGATGTGTATGTTTGTGAATTGTTTGTGTTTGTTATGGGAATTAAAATTGATACAAATGTCATGAAGTTCATAATCTTTGAATTGTTGAACTCATGTCCATGTTAGTTGTGTGAGTGTTTGCATTTTTGTAAAGTTTAGAACTTTTGTTCATCTCAAGCAAAGATTTAATTCACAACCATGATGAGCCACGAAAGTTCTGGGGGCAGAAGATTGATGGAACATATGATAAAGAAAGTCTTGGGGGCAGAAGACTGATGAAACATATGATAAAGAAAGTCATGTGGCAGAAGACTGATGAAACATATGATAAAGAAAGTCTTGGGGGCAGAAGATTGATGAAACATATGATAAAGAAAGTCTTGGGGGCAGAAGATTGATGAAACATATGATAAAGAAAGTCTTGGGGGAAGAAGATTGATGAAACATATGATAAAGAAAGTCTTGGGGGAAGAAGATTGATGAAACATATGATAAAGAAAGTCTTGGGGGCAGAAGATTGATGAAACATATGATAAAGAAAGTCATGTGGCAGAAGACTGATGAAACATATGATAAAGAAAGTCATGTGGCAGAAGATTGATGAAACATATGATAAAGAAAGTCATGTGGCAGAAGATTGATGAAACATATGATAAAGAAAGTCTTGGGGGCAGAAGATTGATGAAACATATGATAAAGAAAGTCTTGGGGGCAGAAGATTGATGAAACATATGATAAAGAAAGTCTTGGGGGCAGAAGATTGATGAAACATATGATAAAGAAAGTCTTGGGGGAAGAAGATTGATGAAACATATGATAAAGAAAGTCTTGGGGGAAGAAGATTGATGAAACATATGATAAAGAAAGTCTTGGGGGAAGAAGATTGATGAAACATATGATAAAGAAAATCATGAGGGCAGAAGATTGATGAAACATATGATAAAGAAAATCTTGGGGGCAGAAGATTGATGAAACATATGATAAAGAAAGTCTTGGGGGCAGAAGATTGATGAAACATATGATAAAGAAAGTCTTGGCTGCAGAAGATTGATGAAACATATGATAAAGAAAGTCTTGGCTGCAGAAGATTGATGAAACATATGATAAAGAAAGTCTTGGGGGCAGATAAGCGAGTGTCTTGTCTTGTGCTATTTCCCTGTAACTGCGAGCTAGTATTCTTTGCAGCCGATGCTGTGGATGTGTTGAGGTACAGCATCGTATCGGAGTCGGAGAGGGTTATGGCAACTACTTTTTTAGTCCCGGAGTACAGATAAAAACAGAGGGTGTGCAATACTTCTTTAGCAGACTCCATCACCATGGGGAATATGGCGATCCCTGCCCGCTTAGCCAGGCTAGTGTGAACGATCACGCAAGGCTGACCAGGTGTACGATGGTGGGTTGAGAGTTATCGTTCATGTGATCCGGGGGGGGGGGGGTGGCAGGTCTCATATATATATATATATATATATATATATATATATATATATATATATTGCGAGGAAAGAGCAGAAGAGAAGAGTTTGAGCTAGAGGAATATGGCAGGGCAAGTCAATCTTGTCTGTGTTGTGATTTATATGGAATACATCGCCCCAGCCGTCCTCATATTGTATGTTCTTATATCTGTGTAACGTGCAGAAATGTGCATGTTGAATTCATGATCATATGAAGAAATATCTCGGTGATTCATGATGATTATTGGCTGTTGGCGAGATTTTTCAGTTGCCGTGCGTGCAGCGGTGCTCCTCCCGGCCAAAGAAGAAAGGTGCAAATGAGGTTGCCCCGCAGCATTACCGCGGAAAAGGTGGTAGAAAGGATAAAGCGAAGCAAACGGTCAAATCACGGCACCTCTGGCCTGGAGGTCGGCCACGTCCTGAGTGCAGTCATATCGGGTGAAATGCATGAACCGGCTTGTCCCAGAGGTTAAGACACTGCTGGCGAGACTCTTCAAATGCCGCGCGTGGAGTGAAGCTCCTCTCGGTCAAGGAAGAAATGTGGAAAAGAAATAAAGGTTGCTGTGCGTTGCCGATGGGAAAGGTGGTGGAAAGGATAAAGTGAAGTTTAATCGGTATGTCCAGTAGTATCGCTACGAGAGCTATACATACCACGGCACCTCTGCTCTAGAGGCCGGCCACGTCCGAAATACACCTACACTGGTGAAATATGCCTAAACCAGCACACACCAGGGGTGGAACTTGATGGCTAGACATGTCATGCCACCTCCGCTCTAGAGGTCGGTCACGCCCAATATACACCCATACTGGTGAATTTTGCCTAAACCGGCTCACACCAGGGGTGAATCTTGAAGGCTATGCATGTCACAGTACCTCTGCTCTAGAGGTCGGTCCCGTCCCAAACACGCCTATACTGGGATAATATGCCTAAACCGGCTCAACCCAGGGGTGGAAGTCACTAGTGGCGAGGATTCGTCCTCCTGGACAAAAGCTCCATCCTGGTCACAACTAGGAAGGGTAGCGGCCACGACCGGAAACACTGGACCAGGGCAGTCTAGATAGGCAACCACCTCTCACCCGGCGGGGATGTTTGCGTATCCTAATCACGCTGAGGTTTTCCGGTGAGAAAGTCCAACTCTGGACTGGATGGGCAACCACCTCTCATCCGGCGATGATACACGGGTATCTCAAAACACGTCGAGGTTTTCCGATGAGAAGGTCCAACTCTGACCTGGGTGGGCTACCGCCTCTCACCCAGCGGGGATGCACTGATATCCTAAACACGTCGAGGTCTTCCGATGAGAAAGTCCAACCCTAGACTAAACTGGTGCAATGAAAACCACGGTGTCACGCAATCCCGGTTCTGAGACCCACCAAGAATACAGGCTAAAGCCCTGTGATACTCTGAACCCCTTGTGGTCCTCACGTGGATCTCGTGTCCTTTTCGGGGACCACACAGGAGACCACAGGACCTAACGAGGACCACAGGCGTAAATTCAGTAGGATCACAGTGCGGTTTTGGTGGTAGAAGCGAACGAAGAAGAAGATGATGATTATTGTTCCATTGAATGACACGTTATTTCATGTGAATATTATATGTGTTTCAATACGTATCCTGGCAGCAACAGCTGCAAATCAAGAGGTGCAGTAGCAGTGTTGAGCTCGTGGAGAGGTGGAGAGAGCACAGCAAGGTCGCTGTGTGATTATTAGTGCGTTAGCACATGTGGAACTTCATGTAGGGGAGGAGGAGAGTTCCGGGCAGCAGTAAATGCGTGATCGTGCATAGGTACATGGATTAACTCTTGGAGAGATAGTTTGTAGATTCACAGCATTGGCTGCAGTATTTATAGTGCGGTGGGACACTTGGAAATGTATAATGTTTATTGTGATTGGGGGAGGGGGAGGCCAGGATAGCCAAACTATGTTAGTTAAGAGTTATTCCCTTATATTGATATCATGCCTGTTAATGTCTTATAATATGTGTTGTATGTTCTGTGTTATGTAATGTACCTGTGACTACCAGGATCCATGTAGCAGAGTAATAAAACGTTCATGTATTTAATGGCTGACTTGGTAACGTGTCGTAGTACATTAGGCCATGGCACTGCGGAAACAGTTGGGTTTTGGTTATATCCCACCCCAAATGTATCCCTAGTTGTAACTTAAGCAACCGCTAAGTTTTCACTAGCCTTGCTGCTGGGGGTACCAACAGAGAGGTGGGACAGGGTCTTGGCCAGCTGTGGGTCGCTGACTGCCTAATCGGACAGCGCCTTCACACCCTTATATAAATGATAAAAAAAATGGTAAAGCTAAGTAAATGATTCTCACCAGGACAACGGTACAGCAGAATAAGAGAATCGCTTGCTTTCACCAAGTACAGACAGTACGTCATAACGTGGAGAAGAAATCAAAGAATAACCCACTTTCGATTAATAATAAAAATAATTTCTTACTATTTTTTTTTCTTACAAGTGCACTAACCACTACATCACGGCGGGACATATAAGCTTACTTTCTGCCACTCTCGTTCCTCTACCCCCCCCCCCCCCACCCCACCCTTTTTTTAAACGGACCATACAACTGGAATAGCTTCATTGCTAGAAGCAGTTTTACCGCGGTCGTCATTTCTTTCATCTCCCAGGGCACCGGAGAAGTGAAGTGGCTAGTGCACTTGTTTTTCATGATGTGTCTCTGCCCGGAAGTGTCCCACTTAACCCAGCTGCGAAAAAAAAAAAAAAAGGATGCCTGGCTTATACTGGAGCCAGGAAAGGACAGGCGGTTATGAGTGACAGCTTCACACCTCGCTGAAGGGATAATGAACCTTTTTTTTCCCCTGAAGGTTCTCGCCAATTATAGGGTAATTTATTTTGGTCTCTGTGGTGCGACTGAGAATTTTACTATTTATTTTGAACTAGCATGAGTTCGTCATAATGCTCAAGTGCGTTGTCAGGTCAATGACACCATGGGCCACCATATACTCTGTGGATGTGGAAAAGCTAAGTCTTATACTGGTAAGAAATGCAGGCGGTGCTGTGTTGTTTACGCTGCCAACCTTGGGGTAATTTTTATCCTCCACCAGCGACGCCTCTGCATCCCGAAGTGCCCTAGTGGTGTCTCCTAGCAACAGGTAACACTTTGACCTGCATACGAGAGTGATTCTGTCGTCGGGTCGCAGAAGTAGAGCCTAACGGAGACAATAAACAGAGTTTTCTTTAACAAGACTATAGTGAGGCGAAATCTATACATGTAATGATATGATACTAGAGTTGTGGAGTCGGATTCGGAATCAGTTTTGAGTGAAATCAGAGTCGACAGAAATGTACCTACCATGTGTAAAGAAGTCGGACAGTGGTAAAGGCAGAGGAGTCGGTCAGTAGTTAAAAACAAAGGAGTCGGTTAGTGGTAAAAAGAGAGGAGTCGGTCTGTAGTAAAAATCGGAGTCGGAATTGGTCTGTAATAAAAATAGAGGAGTCAGAATTGGTCTGTAGTAAAAAGAGAGGAGTCGGAATTGGTATGTAGTAAAATGAGAGAAGTCGGAATGAGTCTGTAGTAAAATTAAAGGAGTCGGAATTGATTTGTAGTAAAATATGAGGAGTCGGAATTGGTCTGTTGTAAAAACAGAGAAGTCTCAGAGTTGGTCTGTAGTAAAAAAAATAGAGGAGTCGGAATTGTTCCGTAGTAAAAAGAGAGGAGTCGGAATTGGTCTGTAGTAAAATTAGAGGAGTTGGAATTGGTCTATAGTAAAAATAGAGGAGTCGGAATGGGTCTGTAGTAAAAATAGAGGAGTTGGAATGGATCTGTAATAAAAATAGAGGAGTCAGTACTGATCTGTAGAAAAAGTATAAGAATCGGATTTGGTCTGTAGTAAAAATTGAGGAGCTTGAGTCAGCCAATGATAAAAATAGGGGTCTTGGAGTTGGATAGCAGTAAGGACAAAGCAGTCGGACAATTGTAAAAATAAAGAAGTTGGAGTCAGACAGTATTAGAAATAAAGAAGTTGGAGTCAGACAGCAGTGAAAATAGAGAAGTTGGAGTCAGACAGAAGGAAAAATGGAGAAGTTGTAGTCAGTAGAAAAAAATAGAGAAGTTGGAGTCATAAGTAAAAATGGAGAAGTTTGAGTCAAACACTAGTAAAAATAGAGAGGTTGGAGTCAGACAGACGTAAAAATAGAGAAGTCGGAGTCAGACAGAAGTGAAAATAGAGACGTTGGAGTCAGACAGAAGTAAAAATGGAGAGGTGTGAGTCAAACACTAGTAAATATAGAGGGAGTCCAACAGTAGTAAAAAGGAAGAGGTTTGAATAAAACACTAGTAAAAATATGGAAGTTGGAGTCAGACACTAGTAAGAATAAAGGGGGTTTTAGGATCTTACTTTTACAATATTAAAGGTAAAAGAGTGGTAGTTGGGAGTCGAAAAGCAGTTTTAAAAAACAGTGGAGTCTTGAGGGTAAAATGTAGCTTCCTGACTCTACAGCTTTACTTGTGTATTCTTTTCTTCATTCTCATATACCTTTCAGTGTTGACTGGACTAACAGACTTACATACCTTTCAGTGTTGAGAGGACTAACAGACTTACATATCTTTCAGTGTTGACTGGACTAACAGACTTACATATCTTTCAGTGTTGACTGGACTAACAGACTTACATATCTTTCAGTGTTGACTGGACTAACAGATTTACATACCTTTCAGTGTTGACTGGACTAACAGACTTACATATCTTTCAGTGTTGACTGGACTAACAGACTTACATATCTTTCAGTGTTGACTGGGCTAACAGACTTACATATCTCTCAGTGTTGACTGGACTAACAGACTTACACACCTTTCAGTGTTGACTGGGCTAACAGATTTACATACCTTTCAGTGTTGACTGGACTAACAGACTTACATATCTTTCAGTGTTGACTGGACTAACAGACTTACACACCTTTCAGTGTTCACTGGACTAACAGACTTACATACCTTTCAGTGTTGACTGGACTAACAGACTTACACACCTTTCAGTGTTGACTGGACTAACAGACTTACACACCTTTCAGTGTTGACTGGACTAACAGACTTACATATCTTTCAGTGTTGACTGGACTAACAGACTTACACAACTTTCAGTGCTGACTGGACTAACAGACTTACACACCTTTCAGTGCTGACTGGACTAACAGACTTACACACCTTTCAGTGCTGACTGGACTAACAGACTTACACACCTTTCAGTGCTGACTGGACTAACAGACTTACACACCTTTCAGTGTTGACTGGGCTAACAGACTTACATACCTTTCAGTGTTGACTGGACTAACAGACTTACATATCTTTCAGTGTTGACTGGACTAACAGACTTACACACCTTTCAGTGCTGACTGGACTAACAGACTTACATACCTTTCAGTGTTGACTGGACTAACAGACTTACATATCTTTCAGTGTTGACTGGACTAACAGACTTACACACCTTTCAGTGCTGACTGGACTAAGAGACTTACATACCTTTCAGTGTTGACTGGACTAACAGACTTACATATCTTTCAGTGTTGACTGGACTAACAGACTTACACACCTTTCAGTGCTGACTGGACTAACAGACTTACACACCTTTCAGTGCTGACTGGACTAACAGACTTACACACCTTTCAGTGCTGACTGGACTAACAGACTTACACACCTTTCAGTGTTGACTGGACTAACAGACTTACACACCTTTCAGTGCTGACTGGACTAACAGACTTACATATCTTTCAGTGCTGACTGGACTAACAGACTTACATATCTTTCAGTGCTGACTGGACTAACAGACTTACATATCTTTCAGTGTTGACTGGACTAACAGACTTACATATCTTTCAGTGCTGACTGGACTAACAGACTTACATACCTTTCAGTGTTGACTTACATACCTTTCAGTGTTGACTGGACTAACAGACTTACACACTTTTCAGTGTTGACTGGACTCACGTACTTTTGAGTGTTGACTGGACTAAGAGACTTACATACCTTTCAGTGTTGACTGGACTAAGAGACTTACATACCTTTCAGTGTTGACTGGACTAAAAGACTTACACACCTTTCAGTGTTGACTGGACTAAGAGACTTACACACCTTTCAGTGTTGACTGGACTAAGAGACTTACACACCTTTCAGTGTTGACTGGACTAAGAGACTTACACACCTTTCAGTGTTGACTGGACTAAGAGACTTACAGGATTCGGCGATTTACTTCGTGTAAGGGGATATTTAGAGTTTCTGTAATATCCTCCCTCCATCTCTTGTGTGGGCGTCCCCCTATTTTCTACCCATCTTAGCTCTAGTTTACACAGTATTGTACTATTGTTTTGTAAATATTGATTCTAGCAACAACCAAAGAGACAATTAAAGAAAATACCACATTATAAAGTGATGGCACTCACTGTTGTGTAACTATCAATAGCCTTTATGTACTGGCAGTTTCGTAACAATGCATCAGCCTCTGCCTTGAAGATTTCATACGTTCCTGGCACTTCAGGCTCTTCGTTTTGTGCAAACAGTCCAGGCATTTAGAATAATAAAACTAACCAGTCTTAAGGTCAAGGTTTCCGGTCATTAATGTAAATAAAACGAATTAATGTAAAGTGTCCTATAATAAAATGGCCAAAATGATAGCTGAGCAGTCTAGAAAATATGCGCTGGTATCACCACGTTAAAATGTAAACTGCCACGACAGATAACGTAGAGATAACAGCAGGGCATTCAAGACAATGCTGAACCGTGTAAAAAGAACGTTAATTAATTGCACGGTAACAAATATGTGCACTTTTTTGCATCCGTGTGACGTAAAAGATGGCGGAAGACTTTTAACTCTTCTGCCGACATACTTTCGTATGAATCTTTTGCGTTGACGCATATCACAAAGCGGGAGTTGGGCACAAGGCCAACAACCTTATCCTGAGACTCATCTAGAGGCAATCAAATTCAGTCGAGCATCGAGGATACCAACTCAGAGTAGCCAAAAGAACACATTCATCGAACCCAAATATGTGACAAAGAGCGGATTCTGGAATGTAAGAACAATGGTCGCATCATCGAAAACTGCTTAGGTAATCCAAGAAATGAATAAACAGACGTCCTGAGTATCAGTGAAATGCGATTACCAGAAGCAGGGAAAAGATCAGCCGAAAACCATAAGTTAATCGTACATTCAAGCAGAGACGATGGGAAATATCAAGAAGGAGTAGGTATGTCAACTGCAGCAGCATAGAGCCTTACAGAATGGGAACCAGTGAACAGTCGTATATTAACAGCACGATTCCAAATTAGACACGGAAGAATGATAATCATACAGTGCTATGCACCTACGAACGATGAAAATGATGAAAACAAAAGACAATTTCTATCCTCCAGCTACAACAACTCATTAACAAAGTCCCTAAACATATTTTAGTTGTCATAGGAGACTTCAACGCCAAGGTAGGAAAAGATAACACCGACATCGAAAAAGTTAGGGGGAAAGAAAGGATTGATACAGTAAATCAGAATGGAGAAAGATTAATTGAATTATTAACAGATGGCATGGTCATTGGAGAAACAGTATTTCCACACAAAGAGATACATAAAACAACATGGATATCTACAGATGATAGAACCAGAAATAAGATATATCATTGTTTTTATTAGAAAGGAATTCAGAACATCTCTGATAGATGTAAGAGAATATAGGGGTGGAGATGTCAACGGTGAACACAATCTGTGTATAGGGAAAATAAGACTGAAACTGAAAAGCCAACACAAGAAAGCAATACTCAGAAAGATAAGCAGTCAAAGTCTACAGGATGAAAATACTAAGAGTAATTTTAATCTGGAACTTACCACATAGTTCGCTGCATTCAGTGAAGTAAAGGAGACAGGCGTAGATGAATTACGGCATTCTTACAGCACAGCTATAATTACAGCAGCTAAAACAAGTGCTGGAGTGCAAACAACAAATATAAAAACATGGATATCAGATAACACATGAAAATCTATATATTTTCATAATGACAAAAATATTGCAAAGGTAAAACCGGCATTGATTAGGTACGTGAGACCCAAGTGGAAGATCTTGATTTTGCAGATGACATAACTCTTACCAGTGACAATATGAAATCAATGCAAGTAAAAACACATACGCTGTCTTCAATGGCTAGTAAAATAGGACTTGAAATTAACAAGGATAAAACAAAAATATTGAAGGTTCGAATTAACGTCGAAAGACAAATATACGTAGAAGTAACAGCTGTTGAAGAAGTAAACCATTTTGCATATCTCGGCAGCTATATAGACCACAATAGTGACACCAGAAAGGAAGTTATAATTCAAATTGCCAAACCAGCATTGATCTTCAAGAATCTTGAGAACATATGGCATTTAAAAGTTATAAGCACAAAAACCAACTTAAGATTATTCAATTCAAATGTAATATGCACCCTCATTTATGCATGCAAAAGCTGGAAAACAACTAAAGAAACAGACAAGAAAGTAGACTCTTTCGAAAACAAATGGCTAAGGAAAATATTTAGTATAAAGTGGAATGAATTCAAGAACAACGCAGAGATCAGTAGATGAGCAAACAACAACCCGTCTCATGGTTGATCAGAAAAAGAAGATGGACATTATGTCGGTCAAGTGATGAGAAGAAGAAGAAGAAGAAGAAGAAGATTTTTTCTGCAAAAACTAAAACGAAGACGACACCGTTGGGACTGATAAATGAAGTGTTATTGGGCGGTGGCCGGGTCTCTATATGATGCCACTCTTAACTGAGGACGAAGACATGTTTGATGTGTCCTCATGAATGTTTTTATGGCCTACAGCCAGATATGTGTTTTTACAGAGGCTGTGTTACTGTATCGGTAGTTTAAGTTTACCGCAGGAAAACACATAGAAAAACATTCATATTAACACACGGTGCGGTATCTGTGTTAGTTCTATTACACACGCAGAGAGATGTAGATAGCACTCCAATTCAGCGGAGTTTCTTGCTCTCTGTAGTAATAAGAATATACTAACACAGCTGCTGCTCACACATCAACATTGCCTTTTTTTCATCAAAAATAAATTTTAATTTAAATAATTTCTTGGCATTTTTTTCTTTCAAAATTTAAATTAAGAAACGTAAAGCCTAAAGGACACTAATGTAAAAATAAAAGAAAGAAACATTTATAGGATATACGAGAAAATAAAATCACTGATAATAAAGTTCTTCTCCGATTAAGAAAAATGATAAACTATGATAGGTAGAACGTTGTATTCAGTGTCAAGTAAGACATAATAACAGCCACATAATGTCTACAGTTTCAGGGGAAAACAAAATAAAACTTTAAAATACAATGGACGTACTGGACAATGATCTATTCAGGTCCGGACTTTCTCTCCTCTGACAGCAACTGCTAGCAATCAAACAGCAACGCCAAGGGTGACGCCAACCTAGCAGGTGTCCGTAATTACCTATCTACTAGCTGATTACCCGGTGTTGTCCGGGTATTTATTTATCCCAATCAACAAAGTTCTATTCATTTCTAGAACCTCTAGACGGTTCTACAACGTTCTATTCATTTCCATAGCCGTCTAGAAGGGTCTACAGAGGTCTATTCAGTTTCTTCTAGAAGGTTCTACAGAGTCTAGACTGTTCTACAGAGTTCTATTCCTTCTGTTATACTAAACTTAGACTTTATTGTCATCAGGACTGTCACCAATCAGCTTAGCGACATCGAAAACTATAGATTCGACACTAATCTCGGTAAATTTTGACATTTTATTTATCGCTCTTCAGAAAGTAAAACAACTAAAGAATCTATGGAGAGGAGCAGACAGAACCACAAAAATAAGATTTTTAAGGGCATGCATCTTTCCCATCGCAATATATGCCTGTGAGCCTTGGACACTTAACAAAACAGCTGACAAACGCATAAATGCCTTTGAATGTAAATGCAGCACAAGCGTTCTTCAAATATCATGGACACAAAAAAAGAACAAATATATCCATACTACAAGAACATAATATTGAAGAAGGTTGGCTAGGAAAGAGGACTGGGGAGAGAAAACGTAAATATTTTGGACACAATAAACGTCATGATAGTCTAGAGAAGACCGTCTTGGAAGGCTACATAATGGGAAAAAGAAAGAGAGGAAGATCAAAGCGAAGATGGCTGCAAGACATCGTTGATGATCTGCAAATGGATGCATCAGCAGCAGGCCATCTTGCTCACAACCGAGAGGTCTACATGAGTGCTGTTAGGGAGGCAAAGTTCCGCAAGGGACATGCAAATGAATGAATGAATTTGTCACCACTTCTCTCCCCCTCTCCCCCCCCCCCCCAGCCGATGGGGGCTAAACTTGCGAGTGTCACTATTCATCTCAGCGACCCAGAAAACTATGGATTCGACATGAATATCGGTCGTTTTCGATTATTTGTACATGTCATCCTATTCCACCGCACCCCTAAGACCCCCCCCCCCCAAAAGCCGTACAGCTGAACGTGGACTTAAATGGCATCGGGAATGTCACTATTTATCTTAGCGACCCCGAAAACTATGGATTCGACACCAATATTGTTCATTTTCGATTATTTTTACATGTCACTCCGACCCCTAGGGGACATAGGGGTATCCTAAAGATGATCTAACTCCTCGATGCATTGTCCAGACTGTAAGTCATATGTGTGTGAAAGGTTTGGTTAAAATTGGTCCTGGCGTTCCAGCGTGATGCTCTAATATACATACAAACACACTCACACACGTTCATATATATATATATATATATACCACTAATGTAGTCATAATAGACGCTAAATTTCAAACTTGTATCCAAATTTTATTCTACGGAATTAATGTTTCAATCTTGACATGAAGAAACTTTAAGACTTTAACAATGAAATGATGTTCATTAAATTTGGTTTCGACTTTTATTCTTTGCGACTGACGCTTCCGTTTCAGTAAAGTGTATGGCCTCCTCTGGCCTGTATCAGAGAACATCTCCTTGACATGGATCCAGTTAGCTGTTGGATATGTTGTTGCCCACTCTTCTCGCAGTGCAGGAGACAACTGTCGGAGATTGGTTGGCGCCACGACTCGCTGGCGGACATGTCTGTTGAGTTCATCCCATAAGTATTCTATTTGGTTCATGTCTGATGACATGGATGGCCACGAATGGTCTGGACGTTGTTGTCAGCAAGGAACTGGGTAGAACTGGGTAGTGAGTTGTGCCACATGAGGTCGAGCGTTATCATGCTGAAAAATTGACCTGGTGCAGCCAGAAGTGGAAGGACGTGAGGACGAAGAACTTCAGCAACGTATCGTTGGGCTTTCAGGCATCCTTCAATTTGCACCAGGTCACATATTCTCATGAAGTTGATCGTCCCCGACACCAGTACACCTCCACCACCATGTGGAGGAGCCTCATCCACTCATTTCTGGGTGTAGCGCTCATGGACTCAGCGGTAAAATTTTCTCCGTCTATCGTGTCGCTGGAGCAGAAAGAATGATTCATCACTAAACCAAACCCTTCTCCAATCATTCGCAACGGTCCATTGACGATGCTGGTTCACCCACAGCAGTCGGTTCTAGCGATGCCAATCCGTAAGAAGAGGACCTCTGTAGGGTCTTCTAGCCAAAAGACCAGCGTCGTGCATCCGGTTCCTGACCGTTTGATCTGAAATTAGACGAGCTGCTGTCATTAATTGGACTGTTGAGGACGCAGATGCAAATCGATTCCTGAGGTGACGCACCCGTATGAAGCGGTCTTCGGCAGGAGTTGTGACTATGGGTCTTCCACTGCGCCGCCTGTCTGCAGCTGAGTCAGATTCTTGAAATCGTCTCCAAAGGCGACTAATGGTGATTCTAACCACATTAAATTGTCTGGTCACTACATTTTATGACTATCCAGTCTGTAAACGTCCAATGATGATGAGTCGTTGTTCTGTAATGAGATGAGCCATACTTGCGCATTGAATTTTCAAATGAAATGATTCGAGGTGCGTCAATCTTTTATAGGCATTAAATAACATGGTCATTGAGTTTTGTGTTCAGTAATTTTCATGGGATTCTCGTGAATCTGTCATGAGTTACTGTCAAAAATGGTGTTTTGCCTAGTGTCGCTTTTCTGTGCTCATGAATCATCTGCTGAGTACAATTCAGGGTGGCACGTGAAGTTGTTGTCCATTGCCTGAAACGTTCAATTGGACATCAACTTCATATATATCTTGAGAACATATGGAATTCAAAAGTTATAAGCAGAAAAACCAAATTAAGACTATTCAATTCAAATGTAATATCCACCCTCATTTATGCATGCGAAAGCTGGAAAACAACTAAAGAAATAGAAAAGAAATTAGACTCTTTTGGAAACAAATGCCTAAGGAAAATACTCGGCATCAAGTGGAATGAATTCAAGAACAATGCAGAGATAAGACAGATGACTGAACAACAACCAGTTTCATGGGTGATCAGGAAAAGGAGATGGACATATGTTGGTCACTTGATGAGAAGAAATGATCAGAGAATCCCAAAACAAGCTATAAAGTGGAACACAACAGGCCGAAGAAAAAGAGGCAGACCGTGAAACTCTGAAGAGGACATTATTAAGAGAGGCCAAATTAACAGGCATAAAATCCTTTGATGAGGTTGAAAGACTCGCTGATAACAGGAAAAATTGGCGAACTACTTTGCGAGCCCTATGTGACGTTTAACGGCACGGGAAGGATATAAGATATAAGATATATCCTTCCAGGCGACGTAAAAGATGGCGGGAGCGTTTTAACGCTCTTGCCGGCATACTTTCGTATGAATCTTTTGCGTCGACACATATCTTAAAACGGGAGTTCGGCGTAAGACCAACAACCTTATCTTAAGACCCATCTAGAGACAATTCTCAGTCAGTCAGTCAGTCATTTGCATATCCCTTGCGGAACTTTGCCTCCCTAAAATCTATCCTGTAGGCCTATTGTTTGTAAGCAAGATGCACTGTTGTTGATGCATCCATTTGCAGATTATCAACGATGTCTTGCAGAGATCTTCACCTTGGTCTTCCTCTCTTTCTGTTTCCCATTATGTACCCTTCCAAGACGGTCTTCTCTAAATTATCACGACGTTTAATGTGTCAAAAACATTTAAGTTTTCTTTTTTAAATCCTCTTAACTACCCAACCTTCTTCAATATTAAGTTATTGTAGTATGAATATATTTGTTCTTTTCTTTGTCCACGATATTTGAATAACTTCTGTAGCATTTACATTCAAAGGCATTTATGTGTTCCTCAGCTGTTTTGTTAAGTGTCCAGGTCTCACAGGAATATGTTGCGATGGGAAAGATGCATGCCCTTACAAATCTTATTTTTGTAGGTGTGTCTGTTCCTCTCCACGGATTCTTTAGTTGTTTTATTTTATGAAGATCGATAGATGTCCTCCTTTTAATTTCACTCTTTGTATCTCCATTATTAGTTATTAATGATCCAAGATATTCAAAACTCTCCACTTCTTCCAGTTTTTCCTCACTGATACATATTTCAGCTGCCTTGTTTGTTTTGCCAGTTGTGATCAGTTTAGTTTTCTTCGATTTAAAATAGAGGTTTTGGTCTTCACTGTTCTAACAGACTGACATAATTAGTTTTTTTTTTATTTTTTTGTGTGTATTGTGGACAGTAATACTGTGTCATTAGAATATCTAATCTCTGGTATTTCATAACCTCCAATTTTTATGACATCGCAATATCCTAGGTGGGGAAAAAACCTACTGTTACGGAAAGTCGCAATAAAATCATTCGAGGATCGGGGATACCAACTAAGACAAGCTCAGATAACGACCAAAAGAACACATTCATCTGCCCCAAATATGCGACAAAGATCGGATTCTGGAATGTAAGAACAATGGCCACACCATAAAAAAAACTGCTCAGATAATCCAAGAAATGGATATATATCACCTAGACGTCCTGGGCATCAGTGAAATGCGATTGCCAGAAACAGGGAAAAAATCTACGGAAAACCGTAAGTTAATCATACATTCAGGCAGAGACGATGGGAAATATCAAGAAGGAGAAGGTATAATTATGTCAACTGCAGCAACAAAGAGCCTTACAGAATGGGAACCAGTGAACAGTCGTATATTAACAGCACGATTCCAAATAAGGCACGGAAGAATGAAAATCATACAGTGCTATGCACCCACGAACGATGCAGATGATGAAATAAAAGACATTTTCTATCACCAACTACAACAACTCATTAACAAAGTCCCTAAACATATTTTAGTTGTCATAGGAGACTTCAATGCCAAGGTAGGAAAAGATAACACCGACATCGAAAAAGTTAGGGGGAAAGAAGGGATCGATACAGTAAATCAGAATGGAGAAAGATTAATTGAATTATTAACAGATGGCATGGTCATTGGAGGAACAGTATTTCCACACAAAGAGATACATAAAACAACATGGATATCTACAGATGATAGAACCAGAAATCAGATATATCATTTTTTTTATTAGAAAGGAATTCAGAACATCTCTGATAGATGTAAGAGCATATAGGGGTGCAGATGTCAAAGGTGATCACAGTCTGTGTATAGGGAAAATAAGACTGAAACTGAAAAGCCAACACAAGAAAGCAATACTCAGAAAGATAAGCAGTCAAAGTCTACAGGATGAAAATACTAAGAGTAATTTTAATCTGGAACTTACCACATAGTTCGCTGCATTCAGTGAAGTAGAGGAGGCAGGCGTAGATGAATTACGGCATTCTTACAGCACAGCTATAATTACAGCAGCTAAAACAAATAGAACAGCATGGATATCAGATAACACATGGAAATCTATATATTTTCATAATGACAAAAATGTTGCAAAGGTAAAACCGGCATTGATTAGGTACGTGAGACCCAAGTGGAAGATCTTGATTTTGCAGATGACATAACTCTTACCAGTGACAATATGAAATCAATGCAAGTAAAAACACATACGCTGTCTTCAATGGCTAGTAAAATAGGACTTGAAATTAACAAGGATAAAACAAAAATATTGAAGGTTCGAATTAACGACGAAAGACAAATATACGTAGAAGTAACAGCTGTTGAAGAAGTAAACCATTTTGCATATCTCGGCAGCTATATAGACCACAATAGTGACACCAGAAAGGAAGTTATAATTCAAATTGCCAAACCAGCATTGATCTTCAAGAATCTTGAGAACATATGGCATTTAAAAGTTATAAGCACAAAAACCAACTTAAGATTATTCAATTCAAATGTAATATGCACCCTCATTTATGCATGCAAAAGCTGGAAAACAACTAAAGAAACAGACAAGAAAGTAGACTCTTTCGAAAACAAATGGCTAAGGAAAATATTTAGTATAAAGTGGAATGAATTCAAGAACAACGCAGAGATCAGTAGATGAGCAAACAACAACCCGTCTCATGGTTGATCAGAAAAAGAAGATGGACATTATGTCGGTCAAGTGATGAGAAGAAGAAGAAGAAGATTTTTTCTGCAAAAACTAAAACGAAGACGACACCGTTGGGACTGATAAATGAAGTGTTATTGGGCGGTGGCCGGGTCTCTATATGATGCCACTCTTAACTGAGGACGAAGACATGTTTGATGTGTCCTCATGAATGTTTTTATGGCCTACAGCCAGATATGTGTTTTTACAGAGGCTGTGTTACTGTATCGGTAGTTTAAGTTTACCGCAGGAAAACACATAGAAAAACATTCATATTAACACACGGTGCAGTATCTGTGTTAGTTCTATTACACACGCAGAGAGATGTAGATAGCACTCCAGTTCAGCGGAGTTTCTTGCTCTCTGTAGTAATAAGAATATACTAACACAGCTGCTGCTCACACATCAACATTGCCTTTTTTTTCATTGAAAATATATTTTAATGTAAATAATTTCTTGGCATTTTTTTCTTTCAAAATTTTAATTAAGAAACGTAAAGCCTAAAGGACGCTAATGTAAAAATAAAAGAAAGAAACATTTATAGGATATACGAGAAAATAAAATCACTGATAATAAAGTTCTTCTCCGATTAAGAAAAATGATAAACTATGATAGGTAGAACGATGTATTCAGTGTCAAGTAAGACATAATAACAGCCACATAATGTCTACAGTTTCAGGGGAAAACAAAATAAAACTTTAAAATACAATGGACGTACTGGACAATGATCTATTCAGGTCTGGACTTTCTCTCTGACAGCAACTGCCAGCAATCAAACAGCAACGCCAAGGGGGGCCCCAGCATAGCAGGTGTCCGTAGTTACCTATCTACTAGCTGATTACCCGGTGTTGTCCGGGTATTTATTTATCCCAATCAACAAAGTTCTATTCATTTCTAGAACCTCTAGACGGTTCTACAACGTTCTATTCATTTCCATAGCCGTCTAGAAGGGTCTACAGAGGTCTATTCAGTTTCTTCTAGAAGGTTCTACAGAGTCTAGACTGTTCTACAGAGTTCTATTCCTTCTGTTATACTAAACTTAGACTTTATTGTCATCAGGACTGTCACCAATCAGCTTAGCGACATCGAAAACTATAGATTCGACACTAATCTCGGTAAATTTTGACATTTTATTTATCGCTCTTCAGAAAGTAAAACAACTAAAGAATCTATGGAGAGGAGCAGACAGAACCACAAAAATAAGATTTTGAAGGGCATGCATCTTTCCCATCGCAATATATGCCTGTGAGCCTTGGACACTTAACAAAACAGCTGAGAAACGCATAAATGCCTTTGAATGTAAATGCAGCACAAGAGTTCTTCAAATATCATGGACACAAAAAAAGAACAAATATATCCATACTACAAGAACTTAATATTGAAGAAGGTTGGCTAGGAAAGAGGACTGGGGAGAGAAAACGTAAATATTTTGGACACAATAAACGTCATGATAGTCTAGAGAAGACCGTCTTGGAAGGCTACATAATGGGAAAAAGAAAGAGAGGAAGATCAAAGCGAAGATGGCTGCAAGACATCGTTGATGATCTGCAAATGGATGCATCAGCAGCAGGCCATCTTGCTCACAACCGAGAGGTCTACAGGAGTGCTGTTAGGGAGGCAAAGTTCCGCAAGGGACATGCAAATGAATGAATGAATTTGTCACCACTTCTCTCCCCCTCTTCCCCCCCCCCCCCCCCCAGCCGATGGGGGCTAAACTTGCGAGTGTCACTATTCATCTCAGCGACCCAGAAAACTATGGATTCGACATGAATATCGGTCGTTTTCGATTATTTGTACATGTCACCCTATTCCACCGCACCCCTAAACCCCCCCCCCCCAAAAAGCCGTACAGCTGAACGTGGACTTAAATGGCATCGGGAATGTCACTATTTATCTTAGCGACCCCGAAAACTATGGATTCGACACCAATATTGTTCATTTTCGATTATTTTTACATGTCACTCCGACCCCTAGGGGACATAGGGGTATCCTAAAGATGATCTAACTCCTCGATGCATTGTCCAGACTGTAAGTCATATGTGTGTGAAAGGTTTGGTTAAAATTGGTCCTGGCGTTCCAGCGTGATGCTCTAATATACATACAAACACACTCACACACGTTCATATATATATATATATATATACCACTAATGTAGTCATAATAGACGCTAAATTTCAAACTTGTATCCAAATTTTATTCTACGGAATTAATGTTTCAATCTTGACATGAAGAAACTTTAAGACTTTAACAATGAAATGATGTTCATTAAATTTGGTTTCGACTTTTATTCTTTGCGACTGACGCTTCCGTTTCAGTAAAGTGTATGGCCTCCTCTGGCCTGTATCAGAGAACATCTCCTTGACATGGATCCAGTTAGCTGTTGGATATGTTGTTGCCCACTCTTCTCGCAGTGCAAGAAACAACTGTCGGAGATTGGTTGGCGCCACGACTCGCTGGCGGACATGTCTGTTGAGTTCATCCCATAAGTATTCTATTTGGTTCATGTCTGATGACATGGATGGCCACGAATGGTCTGGACGTTGTTGTCAGCAAGGAACTGGGTAGAACTGGGTAGTGAGTTGTGCCACATGAGGTCGAGCGTTATCATGCTGAAAAATTGACCTGGTGCAGCCAGAAGTGGAAGGACGTGAGGACGAAGAACTTCAGCAACGTATCGTTGGGCTTTCAGGCATCCTTCAATTTGCACCAGGTCACATATTCTCATGAAGTTGATCGTCCCCGACACCAGTACACCTCCACCACCATGTGGAGGAGCCTCATCCACGCATTTCTGGGTGTAGCGCTCATGGACTCTGCGGTAAACTCTTCTCCGTCTATCGTGTCGCTGGATCAGAAAGAATGATTCATCACTAAACCAAACCCTTCTCCAATCATTCGCAACGGTCCATTGACGATGCTGGTTCACCCACAGCAGTCGGTTCTAGCGATGCCAATCCGTAAGAAGAGGACCTCTGTAGGGTCTTCTAGCCAAAAGACCAGCGTCGTGCATCCGGTTCCTGGCCGTTTGATCTGAAATTCGACGAGCTGCTGTCATTAATTGGACTGTTGAGGACGCAGATGCAAATCGATTCCTGAGGTGACGCACCCGTATGAAGCGGTCTTCGGCAGAAGTTGTGACTATGGGTCTTCCACTGCGCCGCCTGTCTGCAGCTGAGTCAGATTCTTGAAATCGTCTCCAAAGGCGACTAATGGTGATTCTAACCACATTAAATTGTCTGGTCACTACATTTTATGACTATCCAGTCTGTAAACGTCCAATGATGATGAGTCGTTGTTCTGTAATGAGATGAGCCATACTTGCGCATTGAATTTTCAAATGAAATGATTCGAGGTGCGTCAATCTTTTATAGGCATTAAATAACATGGTCATTGAGTTTTGTGTTCAGTAATTTTCATGGGATTCTCGTGAATCTGTCATGAGTTACTGTCAAAAATGGTGTTTTGCCTAGTGTCGCTTTTCTGTGCTCATGAATCATCTGCTGAGTAAAATTCAGGGTGGCACGTGAAGTTGTTGTCCATTGCCTGAAACGTTCAATTGGACATCAACTTCATATATATCTTGAGAACATATGGAATTCAAAAGTTATAAGCAGAAAAACCAAGTTAAGACTATTCAATTCAAATGTAATATCCACCCTCATTTATGCATGCGAAAGTTGGAAAACAACTAAAGAAATAGAAAAGAAATTAGACTCTTTTGGAAACAAATGCCTAAGGAAAATACTCGGCATCAAGTGGAATGAATTCAAGAACAATGCAGAGATAAGACAGATGACTGAACAACAACCAGTTTCATGGGTGATCAGGAAAAGGAGATGGACATATGTTGGTCACTTGATGAGAAGAAATGATCAGAGAATCCCAAAACAAGCTATAAAGTGGAACACAACAGGCCGAAGAAAAAGAGGCAGACCGTGAAACTCTGAAGAGGACATTATTAAGAGAGGCCAAATTAACAGGCATAAAATCCTTTGATGAGGTTGAAAGACTCGCTGATAACAGGAAAAATTGGCGAACTACTTTGCGAGCCCTATGTGACGTTTAACGGCACGGGAAGGATATAAGATATAAGATATATCCTTCCAGGCGACGTAAAAGATGGCGGGAGCGTTTTAACGCTCTTGCCGGCATACTTTCGTATGAATCTTTTGCGTCGACACATATCTTAAAACAGGAATTCGGCGTAAGATCAACAGCCTTATCTTAAGACCCATCTAGAGATAATTCTCAGTCAGTCAGTCAGTCATTTGCATATCCCTTGCGGAACTTTGCCTCCCTAAAATCTATCCTGTAGGCCTATTGTTTGTAAGCAAGATGCACTGTTGTTGATGCATCCATTTGCAGATTATCAACGATGTCTTGCAGAGATCTTCACCTTGGTCTTCCTCTCTTTCTGTTTCCCATTATGTACCCTTCCAAGACGGTCTTCTCTAAATTATCACGACGTTTAATGTGTCAAAAACATTTAAGTTTTCTTTTTTAAATCCTCTTAACTACCCAACCTTCTTCAATATTAAGTTATTGTAGTATGAATATATTTGTTCTTTTCTTTGTCCACGATATTTGAATAACTTCTGTAGCATTTACATTCAAAGGCATTTATGTGTTCCTCAGCTGTTTTGTTAAGTGTCCAGGTCTCACAGGAATATGTTGCGATAGGAAAGATGCATGCCCTTAGAAATCTTATTTTTGTAGGTGTGTCTGTTCCTCTCCACAGATTCTTTAGTTGTTTTATTTTATGAAGAGCGATAGATATCCTCCTTTTAATTTCACTCTTTGTATCTCCATTATTAGTTATTAATGATCCAAGATATTCAAAGTTCTCCACTTCTTCCAATTTTTATGACATCGCAATATCCTAGGTGGGGAAAAAACCTACTGTTACGGAAAGTCGCAATAAAATCATTCGAAGATCGGGGATACCAACTAAGACAAGCTCAGATAACGACCAAAAGAACACATTCATCTGCCCCAAATATGCGACAAAGATCGGATTCTGGAATGTAAGAACAATGGCCACACCATAAAAAAAAACTGCTCAGATAATCCAAGAAATGGATATATATCACCTAGACGTCCTGGCATCAGTGAAATGCGATTGCCAGAAGCAGGGAAAAAATCTACGGAAAACCGTAAGTTAATCATACATTCAGGCAGAGACGATGGGAAATATCAAGAAGGAGAAGGTATAATTATGTCAACTGCAGCAACAAAGAGCCTTACAGAATGGGAACCAGTGAACAGTCGTATATTAACAGCACGATTCCAAATAAGGCACGGAAGAATGAAAATCATACAGTGCTATGCACCCACGAACGATGCGGATGATGAAATAAAAGACATTTTCTATCACCAACTACAACAACTCATTAACAAAGTCCCTAAACATATTTTAGTTGTCATAGGAGACTTCAATGCCAAGGTAGGAAAAGATAACACCGACATCGAAAAAGTTAGGGGGAAAGAAGGGATTGATACAGTAAATCAGAATGGAGAAAGATTAATTGAATTATTAACAGATGGCATGGTCATTGGAGGAACAGTATTTCCACACAAAGAGATACATAAAACAACATGGATATCTACAGATGATAGAACCAGAAATCAGATATATCATTTTTTATTAGAAAGGAATTCAGAACATCTCTGATAGATGTAAGAGCATATAGGGGTGCAGATGTCAAAGGTGATCACAGTCTGTGTATAGGGAAAATAAGACTGAAACTGAAAAGCCAACACAAGAAAGCAATACTCAGAAAGATAAGCAGTCAAAGTCTACAGGATGAAAATACTAAGAGTAATTTTAATCTGGAACTTACCAAACTGTTCATTGCATTCAGTGAAGTAGAGAAGATAGATGTAGATGAATTACGGCATTCTTACAGCACAGCTATAATTACAGCAGCTAAAACAAGTGCTGAACTGCAAAAAACACATGGGAATCCATGCATGAAAGACGAGCAGCCAAATTAGCCATTTTGAATATATATAAAGGCAAATCTTGGAAGAGATTTGACAAAAGCAACATACAAGGAACCAGATAATAAAAGTAAAAAGTTCAGCTAGAAGAGATAAAAGATAATACATGGACAATATGGCGAAAATGTTAAGCAATAGAGGGCTCACCTGGGCAAGAGCAGAAAAAAAGGCGAAGGACAGGCATTTGTGGAAAACCCTTGCGGAAGCCCCATGTGCCCTGGGCACTTAAGGTTCAGAGAGAGAGAGAGAGAGAGAGAGAGAGAGAGAGAATATGGCGAAAGAAGCGGAGAAGGTAGTAAAAACAGGAGACAGCAAAACTCTATGTAACATACAAAAGAGGCTAACAGGTACTAGTGCATCCAAAGAAAGAGCAATCATCAGCAAAACTTGCACACTTTTAATATCAAGTACAGACCAAAAGCAATGATGAGCCGAACACTTCCAAGAATTACTTAATCGACCACACCCAAAAGAATTGATAGACCTTGATACTGACTTATCAATCCCACAGCTAAATCTCAGCCTAGATGAAATTGCATTGCATGAAAATGAAAACAGTCGTGAATCTAATGGCTAACAACAAAGCTGCAGGTGAAGATGAAATAACAGTCGAAATGTTAAAAGCTATTACCAGTGACAACATGAGCCAACCACAAAGAATGTTTAATAAAGTTTGGAAAGAAGAAAATCTCCCTTCTAAATAGAAAAAGGGAATCAATCTTAAAAATAAAAAAAGGCAGCCTAAGCGATTGCAATAACTGGAGAGGAGTAACCTAACTATGAGTTGTGTCAAAAGTATTTTGCAAAGTTATTCTGAATAGAATTAAAGATATAGTGGATGCTACATTGAGAGAAGAACAAGCAGGATTTCGAAAAGGGAGAAGCTGTCCCGACCAGATCTTTACTCTAAGAATAATACTTGAAGAACATATTGAAAAGCAAAAACCATTAATCCTGAACTTCATAGACTTTAAAAAGCCAATTGATAGCATACGCATAGATTCATTGTGGAAAATTTTAAGAATATATGGAATACCATCTAAGATTGTCAACATCATTAGAAACCTCTACAATGGATATGTTTGTGGAGTCAGTACAGAAGAAGAGATAAGTGAATGGTTCCAGATTGAAACAGGCGTGAAGCAATGATGTATATTATCTCCCTTGCTTTTTGAAATTGCCATAGACTTCATAATTAGGCTTACCATATTTGTTTCTCAAACCGGGACGCCTACCATAATATTTTTTTCTTAAACCGAGACGCTTATCATAACATTTTATTTTCTCAAACTGGGACAATTTTGAGAAAATACTCACAACAGAAAATAAATCCTACTAGGATAAGTACCTATGGCTGAAAAGACTAAATAAAGAAGTGTTAAAAAAACGAGTTAAAAGCAATTTTTAATAACTCAACTGAGCGTACCTTATTATTAAGAAGTTATTAATATTTATTACTAGTGTGAACTTTCTGTAAAAATCCTTTGTTATTTTTAATGGCATCGAAAAATTCACCGCAATTTAGTTCACTGTTAATTTTGCAGCGTTGTAAAGCTTTGACGGTTGATCCAACCATTCTACCTCTTTGAACAAACGACCAAACAACAACCTGTCTCATGAGTGATCAGAAAAAGAAGATGGACAAAGGTCGGTCATGTGATGAGAAGAAACAGAGAATCCCCAAACAAGCTATCAAATGGAACACAACAGGACGAAGAAAAAAAGGTCGACTACGTGAAAGTCTAAAGAGGACATTGTTCAGTGGGCATAACATCCTTGATGAGATTGAAAAATCACCGAAGACAGGAAGTCTTGACAAACTACCATGCGGGCCCTATGTGACGTTTAGAGGTGTCTGAGTAGCGAAGCCGTTAGTGCACTGGTCTTTCAGGTGAAAGTCGGGGGTTCGAATCCGGCCGGGGGCACCCCAGTCACCCAGCTATAGAAATGGGTACCTGACTTCTTCTGGAGTTGGGGAAGGAAAGGCGGCCAGGCGTGATACTGACCATATCACCATCTAGTGTGCCGACAGGTCAAGGAATATATGGGCACTAACACCATATCCCTATGTGCTTCTAAGTCATGACAGGATTACCTTTACTTTATATATATATATATATATATATATATATATATATATATATATATATATATATATATTAGAACTTAATATTGAAGAAGGCTGGCTAGTAAAGAGAATTAAAAAGAGAAAACTTAAATATTTTGGACACATTAAACGTCATGATAATTTAGATAAGAATGCCTTGGAAGGTACATAATGGGAAAAAAGAAAGAGAGGAAGACCAAGGCGAAGATGGCTGCAAGACATAGTTGATAATCTGCAAATGGATGCATCAGCAGCAGGGCATCTTGCTTACAACCGAGAGCCCCACAGTATAGCTGATAGTGAGGCAAAGTTCCGCAAAGGACAAGCAAATGACTGATTAATTTGCTGCTGGCGAGATTCTTCAACTGCCGTGCGTGGAGCGGTGCTCCTCCCGGCCAATGAAGAAAGGTGCAAATAGGGTTGCCGCGCGGCATCACTGCGGAAAAGGTGGTAGAAAGGATAAAGCGAAGCAAACGGTCAAATCACGGCACCTCTGTTCTGGAGGTGAGCCACGTCCTGAGTGCATGAACCGAATGCCGCGCGTGGAGTGAAGCTCCTCCCGGTGAAGGAAGAAAATGCGGAAAAAGAAATAAGGATTGCAGTGTGGCGCCGATGTGAAAAGGTGAAGAAAAGAATAAAGCGAAATTTAATCGGTATGTCCAGTAGTATCGCTACGAGAGCTACACATACCACGGCACCTCTGCCCTGAGGTTGGCCACGTCTGAAATACACCTACACTGGTGAAATATGCCTAAACCAGCACACACCAGGGGTGAAACTTGATGGCCAGGCATGTCACGCCACCTCCGCTCTAGAGGTCGGTCACGCTCAGTATACACCCATACTGGTAAATATGCCTAAACCGGCTCATACCAGGGGTGAAACTTGATGGCTAAGCATGTCTAGGTACCTCTGCTCTAGAGGTCGGTCACGTCCCAAACACGCCATACTGGGATAATATGCCTAAACCGGCTCAACCCAAGGGCGGAAGTCACTAGTGGTGAGGATTCGTCCTCCTAGACAAAAGCTCCATTCTGGTCACAACTAGGAAGGGTAGCGGCCACGACCACAAAATGCTGAAGTCGGAGACACTGGACCAGGGCAGTCTAGATAGGCAACCACCTATCACCCGGCGGGGATGTTTGCGTATCCTAATCACGCTGAGGTTTTCCGGTGAGAAAGTCCAACTCTGGCCTGGGTGAGCTACAACCTCTCACCCAGCGGGGATATACTGATATCCAAAACACGTCGAGGTCTTCCGGTGAGAAAGTCCAACTATAGACTAAACTGGTGCAACAAAAACCATGGTGTCACGCAATCCCGCTTCTGAGACCCACCAAGAATACAGGCTAAAGCCCTGAGATACTCTGAACCTCTTGTGGTCCTCTCGGGGATCTCGTGTGGTCCTTTCGGGGTCCACAAAGGGGGACCACGGGACTTAACGAGGACCACAGGAGTAAATTCAGTAGGATCACAGGGCGGTCTTGGTGGTAGAAGCGAACGAAGAAGAAGAAGACTTATATATATATATATATAATCTCAAAAAGGTTTTGGCGCAAATATTGGATTATTTTATGTTCTTCACTTATACGTGTTCGTCTTGCTTTCTGTGACTCTCGTTCTTGTCCTCTTTCCTGACTCTTTCTATCTGTTTATAAAACTGAACCATACACTACTGTCTGCCATCTACTTTTATTACTAGATTCCACAGGACAGTGGTTCCCAAACGATTTTAATGTTGTGGAATGAAAAGCCAATACTAACCCCCCCCCCCCCGCCCCTCTTAAAAAAAAAACATTCTTCTCCTTTCCCTCCCTGTCACTTAATTCTAATGTTTAAAAATCTTCACTTATTTCTTTTATCCAGATTTACTCGGGTCGCCAATCTCCAAGTTAGTGGCTGATTATCCATTAGACTCAACAGGCCTATGGACCGGCTTCATTGAAAAAAATGCAAATACAGGTTAATGTTTTATGAATTTTATATCAGGGGATGAACGTTACAGGTCGGACGGTCCTAGTACTAAGTTCAGCCTAGGGACGTGGTTAGTGGTCAATCTATCATAGTTCCAAGGTTCTCCAGTTTGGGAACCACTGATTGTTGTTCTGGGGCAATAGCACATTCTTTGATTTCCTTAGAACTTGCTGTTGTGTTCTCCGCAGCCGACACTATGACGATCTTGTGGCGCTGAATATCAAGATATCGGGCAAGGAGTGGTTATAAAAATATAAAAACTAGGAAAAAAGTAGGAGCAGTTTTATTACTTAACGACTACAAACTTGTGACTTTTCGGCGTGAGCCCTAATCATACAAAAACATACAGGACGAAGAAACAGAGACAGGAGATAAAGTATAGATTCACTATATAAATAATTATATATAAATACTATATATAATAAATAAAGCGAAATTTAATCGGTATGTCCAGTAGTATCGCTACGAGAGCTACACATACCACGGCACCTCTGCCCTGAGGTTGGCCACGTCTGAAATACACCTACACTGGTGAAATATGCCTAAACCAGCACACACCAGGGGTGAAACTTGATGGCCAGGCATGTCACGCCACCTCCGCTCTAGAGGTCGGTCACGCTCAGTATACACCCATACTGGTAAATATGCCTAAACCGGCTCATACCAGGGGTGAAACTTGATGGCTAAGCATGTCTAGGTACCTCTGCTCTAGAGGTCGGTCACGTCCCAAACACGCCCATACTGGGATAATATGCCTAAACCGGCTCAACCCAAGGGCGGAAGTCACTAGTGGTGAGGATTCGTCCTCCTAGACAAAAGCTCCATTCTGGTCACAACTAGGAAGGGTAGCGGCCACGACCACAAAATGCTGAAGTCGGAGACACTGGACCAGGGCAGTCTAGATAGGCAACCACCTATCACCCGGCGGGGATGTTTGCGTATCCTAATCACGCTGAGGTTTTCCGGTGAGAAAGTCCAACTCTGGCCTGGGTGAGCTACAACCTCTCACCCAGCGGGGATATACTGATATCCAAAACACGTCGAGGTCTTCCGGTGAGAAAGTCCAACTATAGACTAAACTGGTGCAACAAAAACCATGGTGTCACGCAATCCCGCTTCTGAGACCCACCAAGAATACAGGCTAAAGCCCTGAGATACTCTGAACCTCTTGTGGTCCTCTCGGGGATCTCGTGTGGTCCTTTCGGGGTCCACAAAGGGGGACCACGGGACTTAACGAGGACCACAGGAGTAAATTCAGTAGGATCACAGGGCGGTCTTGGTGGTAGAAGCGAACGAAGAAGAAGAAGACTTATATATATATATATATATATAATCTCAAAAAGGTTTTGGCGCAAATATTGGATTATTTTATGTTCTTCACTTATACGTGTTCGTCTTGCTTTCTGTGACTCTCGTTCTTGTCCTCTTTCCTGACTCTTTCTATCTGTTTATAAAACTGAACCATACACTACTGTCTGCCATCTACTTTTATTACTAGATTCCACAGGACAGTGGTTCCCAAACGATTTTAATGTTGTGGAATGAAAAGCCAATACTAACCCCCCCCCCCCGCCCCTCTTAAAAAAAAAACATTCTTCTCCTTTCCCTCCCTGTCACTTAATTCTAATGTTTAAAAATCTTCACTTATTTCTTTTATCCAGATTTACTCGGGTCGCCAATCTCCAAGTTAGTGGCTGATTATCCATTAGACTCAACAGGCCTATGGACCGGCTTCATTGAAAAAAATGCAAATACAGGTTAATGTTTTATGAATTTTATATCAGGGGATGAACGTTACAGGTCGGACGGTCCTAGTACTAAGTTCAGCCTAGGGACGTGGTTAGTGGTCAATCTATCATAGTTCCAAGGTTCTCCAGTTTGGGAACCACTGATTGTTGTTCTGGGGCAATAGCACATTCTTTGATTTCCTTAGAACTTGCTGTTGTGTTCTCCGCAGCCGACACTATGACGATCTTGTGGCGCTGAATATCAAGATATCGGGCAAGGAGTGGTTATAAAAATATAAAAACTAGGAAAAAAGTAGGAGCAGTTTTATTACTTAACGACTACAAACTTGTGACTTTTCGGCGTGAGCCCTAATCATACAAAAACATACAGGACGAAGAAACAGAGACAGGAGATAAAGTATAGATTCACTATATAAATAATTATATATAAATACTATATATAATAAATAAATAAATAGAGTACTTAGCTGTAAATTGTAAGATGTGGCTTGTCCGACGGTGTGTGTCAGGAATGGATTAGTAGAACGTGGAGACTGTTTAAATAGAGACCTATGATATGTTGTCGGTGGGTTGTAACTGGGGGTGGTGGATGGGGAACCGTGGAGGGGGAGAGAGAGTGATACAATGATGGCCTAGCCAAGAGAAGGTGAAATAGATGATTAGGGAAGAGGGGTTGCAAAGTGATGCTGTGAGGAGGTTTTGAACCATGTGTAACAAGTAAGAAGGGGGTGGAGCTTAGTGGAGAGGTACTAGGAGGACTGGTTATAGCTTTTTAAAAGTCTGTTGGCAGACTCCCCTTTACTATGGGGACAAAGCTTCAGGCCCAATTCTGTAAGTAAGGCTGGGCGTGTTGTTAGGAGAACCATGAATAAGTGTGACTGGGGTTGTGGCCAGTAATGAAGATACATTAAGGGAAATTAAAAAGAGGACATCTATCGCTCTTCAGAAAGTAAAATAACTAAAGAATCTGTGGAGAGGAACAGATAGAACTACAAAAATAAGATTTTTAAGGACATGCATCTTTCCCATCGCAACATATGCTGTGAGACCTGGACACTTAACAAAACAGCTGAGAAACACATAAACGCATTTGAATGTAAATGCTACAGAAGAGTTCTTCAAATATCATGGACACAAAAAAAGAACAAATATATCCATACTACAAGAACTTAATATTGAAGAAGGTTGGCTAGTAAAGAGGATTAAAGAGAGAAAACAAATATTTTGGACACATTAAACGTCATGATAATCTAGAGAAAACCGTCTTGGAAAGGTACATAATGGGAAAAAGAAAGAGAGGAAGACCAAGTCGAAGATGGCTGTAAGACATCGTTGATGATCTGCAAATGGATGCACCAGCAGGAGGCCATCTTGCTCACAACCGAGAGGCCTACAGGAGTGCTGTTATGGAGGCAAAGCTCCACAAGGGCCATGCAAATGAATGAATGAATGAACAATTACCATTATTCCTCTCACCATCACTTTCATTGAAAGTCTGCATCTATGTTTTTTATTTAACCAAGCGCATGCGCATTAGACATCCAGCCATGTTGTCAACAAAATGAGAACTAATCTACAAGAAACAAACTCTCTTGTTCAACACCGCGGACAAATTACTATGGGTTTTATCAGCACGATATAAAGATTTGGAACTTTTCTCGATGCTTTTGTTCAACGAATGGCATCTCTAAGTTCTAGGTCATCGAGAGATAATAAAAGCGGATTTTGGAAGAAGAATAATAGTGGGCCTGGAAGGTTGGTGTATCTGTCTCCACCCTGTAGAGTGTAAATGTGTCCGACAATCAGTTGCCGTCATTCTCTCACTAGAGGTTCGCAGCAGGGGATCTTTTATTTGGCAGCAACATAATTGATGTTTTTTTATGTCAATTATTTAACGTTTTAAAACTAAATTAAACCCCTTTATTCAATTTTCTCACCATCTTTCACGTGTATGTAGTCTTTTATTTTTTCCAACAGCAGATTATTTCAAATTTTTGTCATTGTTTTTTTCAGTTTTTGTCTTGATGCTATAAGTAAAACTGCTGTTTACCATATTTTACTTGTAAGCTTGCTTTTTGCAGTTTTACAGATTGGCATCATGTATGTATGTGGACATTTGTCTATCATGGTACATTAGTCTTTTCAATTCTTATTTACTTTTATATACATAATCCAGTTCCCACCTCATTTTTAAAAAATCTAATTCATGTTTTGTGAAGCAGTTAATGAATCATATATTTATATTTTTTTCCCTTCTGCTGACAATTCAGCACCTGCTGTAGGAGTTATATGGGTCAGGAGAAAAATAAAGTGCATAATTATTATTACTTATTACTGATGCAGTTCAAGGCACAAGATGATGATTCCAGCAACTTTTGTTTTTTTTCAGATATGATCAGGCAGACATCAGAAAATATTAGCAGAGGGAGAAAATTCTTTTAATTTCATTTTTTTTTTTCCTCTCACATTTGTCTCGTGTGGACTTCGGCAAGATTCCTTACCTATATTTCCTTCATTCACAGATAACTATGTATACAGTCAGTCTAGTAATCCTCACCGTGCAGGAGATATTTTTCATCTTTGTAGATACTGTTCTCCACAGCACTTATGCCTCAGGTATCTATTTCTACGGCTGGGTCCACTGGAGGTCACAGGCTTTAGGTCACAGAGTCACAACGTTCTGAGTGTCAGACAGGCTGTCCTACCTGCCCAACCTTCTCCCAAGCAAAACTGTGCTGAAACCCAGGAGCAAACATTAAAATATCTGTCCCAGTTTATTCAAAGCTTGAAACAAGTTCACTACAAAAAGATCTTCTTAGGAGCCAGGCATTATATTATACAGATTTGTTAACTGTAGTGGATGCCTGAAGTTGAACATCCACACCCCCACCCTCTCCATAACTAGTTTTATGAGAAGCAGGTACAGCAACCAACGTTCCATCTAAGCCAGTGTTTCCCAGCCTTTTTTGGATCATGCCCCGCCTCACAGATTTTGATGCCTCCCCCACCCCACAACATAATATTCAGCTAAGTTCAGAAAAAAAGTATCGAATAAATATATTCGAATTGTCCCCCAAGATTTTATATTGCCCCATTGGGGCCCATGCCTTATGTTGGGAAACACTGATCTAAGTTGTGTGGTGGTGCAGTAATGCATCGGATCAGATCATTGCCATGTTGATAGGCATCTGTCCATCTCACTCCATCTTCCATGTCTCAGATCAATTCAGTTGTTGTTTTCACACCAAACCATGCAGTCGGGCCATCTAGGTATGTCTGTCTTCTTTGCCCTCTCTGTCTTTTGCCATTCACCTTTCCAGTCATGACCAACTTTTTGAGACCTTCATGTCTGCTTTGGTTGTCTTTTTTCTTATGTATGGCACCAGTTTGGGATATACTCTAGCCTGCTGTGGTACTTCTTCATTTCTCTTTCTGGCTGTCCATGGTATGCAAAGCATCCTTCTTAGAAACCACATTTCAGAAGCCTTTATTCTTTGTTCTGATTGTTTATTTGTGGTCCATGTTTCACTAGCATAAAATAGAATAGGTTCTATATAGCATCTTAGAACTCTCTTATTTCCAGTGACAGTATTTGATTTGTTAATACAAGTGTATGTTCTTCATTTTCCCTGCTATCCTGGTTCTGATTTCTTCAGTGCACCTGCCCTCAGATGTTATGACGGTAGCTAAATATTTGTATCTACTCATCTGTCTTAATATCTTCCCCTGCACTATAATTCTGCATTCTGGTATTTTCTTTCTCTTGGATATCACCATTACTTCTGTTTTGTTGATGTTTAACTGTAACCCCCTTTTTTTCCACTTTCTTCTGTGACTTTGTCTATGAGTTTTTGTAAGATTTTCCTACTCTCTGCTGTTAGTTCTGTGTCATCTGTGATTTTGTCTATGAGTTTTTGTAAGATTTTCCTACTCTCTGCTATTAGTTCTGTGTCATCTGTGATTTTGTCTAGGAGTTTTTGTAAGATTTTCCTACTCTCTGCTATTAGTTCTGTGTCATCTGTGATTTTGTCTAGGAGTTTTTGTAAGATTTTCCTACTCTCTGCTGTTAGTTCTGTGTCATCTGTGATTTTGTCTAGGAGTTTTTGTAAGATTTTCCTACTCTCTGCTATTAGTTCTGTGTCATCTGTGATTTTGTCTATGAGTTTTTGTAAGGTTTTCCTACTCTCTACTGTTAGTTCTGTGTCATCTATGATTTTGTCTAGGAGTTTTTGTAAGATTTTCCTACTCTCTACTGTTAGTTCTGTGTCATCTGTGATTTTGTCTATGAGTTTTTGTAAGATTTTCCTACTCTCTGCTATTAGTTCTGTGTCATCTGTGATTTTGTCTAGGAGTTTTTGTAAGGTTTTCCTACTCTCTACTGTTAGTTCTGTGTCATCTATGATTTTGTCTTGGAGTTTTTGTAAGATTTTCCTACTCTCTACTATTAGTTCTGTGTCATCTATGATTTTGTCTAGGAGTTTTTGTAAGATTTTCCTACTCTCTACTGTTAGTTCTGTGTCATCTATGATTTTGTCTATGAGTTTTTGTAAGATTTTCCTACTCTCTGCTATTAGTTCTGTGTCATCTATGATTTTGTCTAGGAGTTTTTGTAAGATTCTCCTACTCTCTACTGTTAGTTCTGTGTCATCTGCATATCTGATTACTCCCCCTATTTTCTTTATTTTTCTCATTATTTCACTGTATAAAGAGAAGAGGTCTAGAGACAGAACACATCCTTGTCTCACACCTATCTTTATTTGTTGGAACTCACTGATGGTATTGTCCACTCTTACTGCTGCTGTTTGTTGGCGGTAGATGTTCTTTACTACCTGTAGGTCTCTTCCATTAATTCCCAGTTTGTCAAGCATCTTAAAAATTTCTTCCTGTCTTACTCTATCAAATGCTTTAGCATAATCTATGAAGCACACATCAAGATCTCTGTTCACTTCTAGTGATCATTCTGTTAACATCCTTAATATGAAAATTACATATGTTGTTTCTTTTCCTTCTACAAATCCACATTGTTCTGATATTTCTGGTTTAATCTTGTTTCTCATCCTTATCATTATAATTCTTAGAAGGGATGGTGACTGCAGTACAACTGGTTCAAATAGTAAAGATATAAAGAGGTGTATAGTGCAGTTTTACAAGGCGGCAGAGGGAGTGAGTAAGTGAGAAAAAACGAATAGAAAGTATGAGTAAGATGAAAATGTAAAAATGAAAAACATACAACATCCAATATTTTGGCTTGAGCCATTTTTGAGGATTCCATACACAAACAAAACAAAACATATAACTAAATGAAAAACTTGTCATAGTGGCATCCTCCAAAAGTAGGAAACACAAGAATGCATGTCCCATTGATTAGGCATAAAGACGGGGGGGGGGCACAAAGGATAGCAGATAAACCCAATCGGAAAGAAGAGGCGGAGAAAGGGAGAGAAACAGGTGTGGGAGGGGCAGGGGGAGGTAAAGCGGAAGTGGAGAGATAATGAATGAAGAACTACTGGAAGTACAGAAGGAGCCATAAACACTCGTAGGCTGCTGGAAGCAGAGAGATAATATGAAACTGGTGAATAGGACAATACCTGGAGGGGCAGTAAACACCTATAGGCCACCAGAGAAGAAGAAGTGACGGTGGGAGAAACAAGAAAGTAGAGTATAAATCGCAGAAAAAAAAGTGGAAAACTAAAGAAGTTAAAGGAAGCTGAAGAGATTGTTAATTCCCACAGGTGAAGACAGCCAGCCTGGAAAATAAGGTGCTGTTCAAGGACCCTCTGAGATTGTACATCAGCAGAATGAACGGATCGCACTAACAGAAATGTCCTGTTTTCCCCTGTGGTTGCTAAGGCAAAAATGTTTAGCCACAGGTGTCCAGGCCCTCTTAGAAATATCATTAAAATGATGACGAAAATGGTCTCCTGAGCATAAACCGGTCTCCCCTATATATGTTTATTGTCCCTCCGGGTCTTGTCCTATTCACCAGTTTCGTATTATCACCCTGCTTCCAGTGGCCTATGGGTGTTTATGACCCCTTCTGTTCGTTCCTGTAGTTCTTCATTCATTATCTCTCCACTTCCCCTTCTATGAAACCTGCTTCTCTAGTGGCATACAGGTGTCTATTGCCCGTCCTCTCCCCCTCCCCATCTTTTTCTCTCCCTTTCTCTGCCTCTTCTTTTCGATTGGCTTTATCTGCTATCCTATGTGGCCCCCTGTAGTCTCTATGCCTTGTCAGTGGGACACACATTCTTGTGTTTCTTACTTTTGGAGGATGCCACTAAGATAAATTTTTCATTTAGTTTTGTTTTGTTTGTGTATATAATCCTCAAAAAAGGCTCACGCCGAAATATTGGATGTTGTATGTTTTTTATTTATACATTCTTATCTTACTCTCATACTTTCTATTCATTTTTTCTCATTTACTCCCTCTGCTGCCTTGTAAAATTGCACCATACACCTCTCATCATCAGGTGCCATGCCGACTGGTGTTGGCTATTAATGCTTCTCCAGAGTACATGATCCTTCATGCAGGCCATCAGCTCAGTTGGTGATCTCCTCTCACACCATCCTGTCATACTGTCCAGTATCATTTCTCTCAGGTCTTCCTCTTGATCTTCTTCCCTCTGTTTTTCCTGTTGTTATAATATTTTCAGTGCCCCCTTTTCATTGCATGTCCTGTGAAACTATTTTGTCTCTCCAGCTCTTCTCATACATTCTTCATGAGTTATTTTTGCTGTCTAGGGAATTTGCAAGATTCTTCTAATAAACCACATTACCATATACCTCTATCTGCCATTAATTCTTAGAAGGGATGGTGACTGCAGTACAACTGGTTCAAATAGTAAAGATATAAAGAGGTGTATAGTGCAGTTTTACAAGGCGGCAGAGGGAGTGAGTAAGTGAGAAAAAACGAATAGAAAGTATGAGTAAGATGAAAATGTAAAAATGAAAAACATACAACATCCAATATTTTGGCTTGAGCCATTTTTGAGGATTCCATACACAAACAAAACAAAACATATAACTAAATGAAAAACTTGTCATAGTGGCATCCTCCAAAAGTAGGAAACACAAGAATGCATGTCCCATTGATTAGGCATAAAGACGGGGGGGGGGGGGGGGGCACAAAGGATAGCAGATAAACCCAATAGGAAAGAAGAGGCGGAGAAAGGGAGAGAAACAGGTGGGGGAGGGAAAGGGAAATAGACACCTTTAATCTGCTAGAGGGGCAGGGGGAGGTAAAGCGGAAGTGGAGAGATAATGAATGAAGAACTACTGGAAGTACAGAAGGAGCCATAAACACTCGTAGGCTGCTGGAAGCAGAGAGATAATATGAAACTGGTGAATAGGACAATACCTGGAGGGGCAGTAAACACCTATAGGCCACCAGAGAAGAAGAAGTGACGGTGGGAGAAACAAGAAAGTAGAGTATAAATCGCAGAAAAAAAAGTGGAAAACTAAAGAAGTTAAAGGAAGCTGAAGAGATTGTTAATTCCCACAGGTGAAGACAGCCAGCCTGGAAAATAAGGTGCTGTTCAAGGACCCTCTGAGATTGTACATCAGCAGAATGAACGGATCGCACTAACAGAAATGTCCTGTTTTCTCCTGTGGTTGCTAAGGCAAAAATGTTTAGCCACAGGTGTCCAGGCCCTCTTAGAAATATCATTAAAATGATGACGAAAATGGTTTCCTGAGCATAAACCGGTCTCCCCTATATATGTTTATTGTCCCTCCGGGTCTTGTCCTATTCACCAGTTTCGTATTATCACCCTGCTTCCAGTGGCCTATGGGTGTTTATGACCCCTTCTGTTCGTTCCTGTAGTTCTTCATTCATTATCTCTCCACTTCCCCTTCTATGAAACCTGCTTCTCTAGTGGCATACAGGTGTCTATTGCCCGTCCTCTCCCCCCTCCCCATCTTTTTCTCTCCCTTTCTCTGCCTCTTCTTTTCGATTGGCTTTATCTGCTATCCTATGTGGCCCCCTGTAGTCTCTATGCCTTGTCAGTGGGACACACATTCTTGTGTTTCTTACTTTTGGAGGATGCCACTAAGATAAATTTTTCATTTAGTTTTGTTTTGTTTGTGTATATAATCCTCAAAAAAGGCTCACGCCGAAATATTGGATGTTGTATGTTTTTTATTTATACATTCTTATCTTACTCTCATACTTTCTATTCATTTTTTCTCATTTACTCCCTCTGCTGCCTTGTAAAATTGCACCATACACCTCTCATCATCAGGTGCCATGCCGACTGGT
The DNA here is from genome assembly GCA_009760885.1 of Achatina immaculata. Lineage (NCBI taxonomy): Eukaryota > Metazoa > Mollusca > Gastropoda > Stylommatophora > Achatinidae > Lissachatina > Lissachatina immaculata. Next base: position 25,688,369 of record CM019699.1, read on the forward strand.
GTTGGCTATTAATGCTTCTCCAGAGTACATGATCCTTCATGCAGGCCATCAGCTCAGTTGGTGATCTCCTCTCACACCATCCTGTCATACTGTCCAGTATCATTTCTCTCAGGTCTTCCTCTTGATCTTCTTCCCTCTGTTTTTCCTGTTGTTATAATATTTTCAGTGCCCCCTCTTTTCATTGCATGTCCTGTGAAACTATTTTGTCTCTCCAGCTCTTCTCATACATTCTTCATGAGTTATTTTTGCTGTCTAGGGAATTTGCAAGATTCTTCTAATAAACCACATTACCATATACCTCTATCTGCCATTAATTCTTAGAAGCATCTTTGTGATGTGACTCATAAGACTGATCGTACAGTGCTGATCACATTGAACAGCTGCTGCTTTCTTCGAAAGTTTAATGAAGATTGACTTAGTTAAGTCTGCTGGTATTTCTCCTGTGATACATTGTGTTAAACAGTTCTGTGACTTTTTCAGTTCAAAATCTTCCAAAGCTTTTATCATTTCTGTATTGAGGTTATCTGGTCCCGCAGCTTTACCGGTTTTCATTCGTCTCAGTGCATTTCCGACTTCATTCATCAAAACTGGTGGCATTCTTTCTTTCCTCTAACTGTATATGTGGTCATCTCTTACATCATTATATAACTTTAATGTGTAATGTGATCATCTCTTACATCATTATATAACTTTAATGTGTAATGTGATCATCTCTTACATCATTATATAACTAATGTGTAATGTGATCATCTCTTACATCGTTATATAACTCTAATGTGTAATGTGATCATCTGTTACATCATTATATAACTTTCCTGATTTCTTTTGATTTTTCTATGAGAATTTTTAATTATACTCTAATTTGATTTTAGAAGCCATATTTGCACACACAATTTTTCTGAGAACATATTTGCACGCAGGTTTATAATTTTGCATACGCTGCACACCTTAAAGGACACATTGGCAGTAACCAGCTCACATTTCAGGCTTATTGATAGTTCTTACAGTCATTTATCATCCGTCTGAGGACACATTTTTGTGTGCAGTCGATGAAGGAGCACCTTTTTTATCCCCTTTAATTTTGATTTTTGTGTATTTTTTTTTTTGGTATTACTTACAGTATCAAGCCAGTGTATGGAGCCCAGCATCCTCCGCCTTTGACAAATATAACATCGTAAGTGGGTTTTCTTTGATTTGTCAAGTGTACGTTTTCATAGGCACAGATCTCCACTTACAGTTTCAGAGAAACAACAGCAGCACTGGCTCTAGTAACAAAGATAGACAGAGATGTGTGGTTCGGTTTTACTAAAGCAAAAAAAGTGAGAAAAATGGGCGGGAGTGAGAGTGGCGGAAAATAAAATACTTACAAGTTACTATGTCTGTTTTATCATCTCATTTTTTTCAAAAAAATACGTTCGATAGAAATAGATGAAATAGATTTTGTTTTAATAAATCTGTAGTAGTGGCCCCCTCGGAGACAGCACAGAGGACATCAACAGCAGACTTACTAGACCAAACCAGGCTTTTGCTGTGTTACAGACTATATGGAAATTAAGCATGAAGACGAAAATCAGGATATTTAAGAGTAATGTTCTAAGTGTACTACTCTATGGAAGTGAATGCTGGAAAATCACCAAAACAATAGAAAACAAGGTGAATTTTTTCCAGACTAAATGTTTACGAAGAATTAGAAAAATATTTTGGCCAAACACCATAAGAAATAACATCTTGTTGTCAGAAATGCAGATGAAGCCACTGACAGCAATTATTGAGGAAAGACGGTGGCGATGGTTGGGACATGTGCTCCGAATGACTGACAACTCACTACCAAAAATAGCACTAAGATGGTCACCACAGGGGAACAGAAGTAAGGGTAGACCAAAAGAGACATGGAGAAGAACAACAGAAAGGATGTTGAGCAGTAGAGGGCTCACCTGGGCAAGAGCAGAATAAATTTGTGGAAAACCTTTGCGGAAGCCCCATGTGCCCTGGGCACTTAAGGTTCAGAGAGAGAGAGAGAGAGAGAGAGAGTGGCCTCCTTCCTCCCTCCCTCCTGCATCATTCAGGCCAGTATGGCCAATATTAGCACATGCCCGTAAAAGGTTCACCACTCCTGTCTTTGTCTTATTTTGTTCATCCATGATTTATGTATATTATGTCTAAAAATAGTAATGATGAAACTTGGCTCCTTATTTCCCTTAGACCTGGCTGGCCCATGCGCAAGGAGGAGAAGGTGAAAAACAGCAAAAAGGACTCGTTCAGGGATTTTGAAAATGAAACATCCGACGCCTGGGATGACGGTGACGATGACCTCATCCAGATGGCCAACTTGAGAATCTCTCTCAGAGACGTGCAGACGTCAGCCAAAGTTGTGTTGGACAATCACACCAGAAAGGCACAGTCTTTACAGGAGCAGTGGAAGCAAGCGGGGGAGTCATCGTTACATAAAAGTAATACGTGCTGTTTTGTTTTCTTTTTGTGTGCACTGATTCACGTGGTGGTGTTTATTAACTACTGTTATGTTACTGAGTTTGTGTTTTTTTATTAATAAGTATTTAAATGGATATTTTATTATTGAAAATAAATTATTTGTACCTGCACTGCATAATAGAGAAAGAAAAGCTGATTTAAAAAAAAAAAGAAGATAACTTTGTGTAAAGAACTGCAGAATATGGATAATATGCAACATGGGTGAAACACCGTACAAAGACTTGTCAGAAGATTGTGAGAAGTGAAGAGAATTTATTGCTGTCTGTAAGATGTGAGAATGCACACTACACAGTGACTGTCTGAGAATAAAAGATAATCTGTCATTGAGGTTATCAGCATTTAAAAAATAAATTGTGTTGTTTACTTGTATATTGTGAGGGAGTAAAATACTTTTTTATTTTTTAACAAATACAGAAACATTTTATGTATCTAAACCAGGTCAAGGCCAGCCTTACTCACCTGTCCCATATCAGTATTCTGGTGCGTCCAGTGTGGGAATGAGACCAAACAGCGGACACCAGCCACCAAAGATGACCTCAATACGCTATGTCTCAATGAGCCCTCCTGAAATTGATGCTGCACGTATAGACAAGTTCAAAGCTTTATTTGCTGAGCCTTCTTTGGATCTGAGTGAGTATGTGATGAGCCTCAGCAAGATCTGAGTGTGTTTCAGCTGTGTGTGATGAGCCTCAGCAAGATCTGAGTGTGTTTCAGCTGTGTGTGATGAGCCTCAGCAAGATCTGAGTGTGTTTCAGCTGTGTGTGATGAGCCTCAGCCAGGTCTGTGTATGTTTCAACTGTGTGTGATGAGCCTCAGCCAGGTCTGTGTATGTTTCAACTGTGTGTGATGGGCCTCAGCCAGGTCTGTGTGTGTTTCAACTGTGTGTGATGAGCCTCAGCAAGATCTGAGTGTGTTTCAACTGTGTGTGATGGGCCTCAGCCAGGTCTGTGTGTGTTTCAACTGTGTGTGATGGGCCTCAGCCAGGTCTGTGTGTGTTTCAACTGTGTGTGATGGGCCTCAGCCAGGTCTGTGTGTGTTTCAACTGTGTGTGATGGGCCTCAGCCAGGTCTGTGTGTGTTTCAACTGTGTGTGATGGGCCTCAGCCAGGTCTGTGTATGTTTCAACTGTGTGTGATGAGCCTCAGCAAGATCTGAGTGTGTTTCAGCTGTGTGTGATGAGCCTCAGCCAGGTCTGTGTGTGTTTCAACTGTGTGTGATGAGCCTCAGCCAGGTCTATGTATGTTTCAACTGTGTGTGATGGGCCTCAGCCAGGTCTGTGTATGTTTCAACTGTGTGTGATGAGCCTCAGCAAGATCTGAGTGTGTTTCAGCTGTGTGTGATGGGCCTCAGCAAGATCTGAGTGTGTTTCAGCTGTGTGTGATGAGCCTCAGCAAGATCTGAGTGTGTTTCAGCTGTGTGTGATGAGCCTCAGCAAGATCTGAGTATGTTTCAGCTGTGTGTGATGAGCCTCAGCAAGATCTGTGTATGTTTCAACTGTGTGTGATGAGCCTCAGCAAGATCTGAGTTATATTGTAACTGTATGTGATGGAATGTTAGAACTTTATTCCAGGCTGGAAAATTAGAAAATGTAGAGAGGGAAATGGAAAGGATAAAGATCAACATATTAGGAATGAGTGAAGTTAGATGGACAGGTGCAGGGAAGATAAACTGATAAATATACAATATTATATTCAGGAAGTGAGAAACATGAACGAGGAGTAGGAATAATATTTGATGAACAAACAGCAAGGACAATTGTAGGATATTTGAACATCTCGGACCAAGTCCTGCTAGCCCAACTGAAAGGACGACCAATAAACATAAATATTATACAACATCTGAAAGTTCTGGAGAAGATGTGCAGCTATTTTATAATGACATAGAGACAGCCCTAAAATGTGACTTCATGTGACCTCTACATGAAGTGCAAAGGATGCAGATTCTGATTTTTAAAAAAATTTTCAATATGACCCGTATTTCTCCATTTGGTGCATTCCCAGGCAGATGGTGAGTGAGGCCTGGTATGTTGAGAATCATTCTGTAGTAGATGGCGAGTGGGACTTAGGACATTAAGAACCGTTGCTTTTTTAGGACATTAAAAACCGTTGCTTTAACAGACAGCGGTCAGTGTTTGTAAGCTTCCAGCATCATGGCAACGGCATACATTTGAGTAATTTCTTTAATCTGTTTGTGTTCAATGTTTTCTTTATTTCTCATGAAGTTTGCCGTTTGATTTTCAGCTGAACTTCGCAAACTGTGTTGGTCAGGTATTCCTAAAGCTGTCCGTCCCACAGCTTGGAAGATTTTATCAGTGGGTAGTTTTTGTTTCTAAGTCGTGTGTTTTCCGTGAATCGAATGTTTTATCTTGAGTCATGTGTTTGTCTTGCTGTTTGTTTTTTTTATGTATATCAGTATAAAGTATGTTTATAATGATAATTGTTTTGATTTTGGTATTCAGCACAAAAATGTGAAGAATTATTTAGTTTTATTAGTTTCAAATGATATTGCAAAGCGTTATTATTTGTAGTTTATTCCTTTACTGATGAAAAAGCCTTTGCTTGAAAGCTTTTTGGCAATAGATTGACAGCTTAATAGTATTTATTTTGTCATTTTGTTGGCATCATCCATTTATCATTAGTTTTCCATACATTTAATTGAAAGACAGAAGGAATTAGCAAAACAAAAACAAACAAAAAAATGGCAAAGGAGCCAAAATAATAGTTGTGAACTAGATGCAGGCAGTTTAGTGGTAATGTAAGCTTATATTGCTTAGAGAAGGGGCATTTAAACCAGCTGTCATCTTGCAGGGTTATCTCCCCACCGCAGCCGACAGACGACAGGAGACGTTGGAGCGAAAGCGCAAAGAATACTTTGGCTACATAGAACAATACTATGAGACTAGATACCAAGATCAGCACGAGGAGACATTTAGACAGGTCAGAAAACGTTAACTTTGTGAGAATTTTAAAACGTTCATCATTTTACAAAATGCTATATTGAACCTATCTTGTTATATGGAAGTCTTCTTCTTCTTCTTCTTCTTCGTTCGCACTGTCTGTCTATATCTGCAGTCCTGTCTCTTGGATAAATTTCACTGTTTTTTGTAACTCATGTATGGAACCGTAGAGCTTATCTTCTTTAGTGGTTTCACTGGGCCAGTAATTATTTCTCAGTGTCTCGTAGTTGATGCAGTTCTGGAGGATATGTTCCACGGTTTGGGGCACCTGGGCACATGTACATAGATTAGTAGTACCAACCTTAAACTTTGTATACATATGACTTCGGAGTCGGCTGTGTCCTGTTCGGAGACGGAAGATGGTGACTTGTTCCTTTCTGTTTAGCATGTGATAGTCATCTTGTGGTGGTGTTTGTGGCTTCCTGTAGGTTTTTATCATGCTTTTCTTCTGATTATAGGTGACTGGTATGTCTGGTTGCTCCATTTCAGTGCCCTCTTTGGCCAGATGGTCAGCTTTCTCATTGCCTGGTATCCCACAGTGGGAGGGAATCCATTGCAAAGTGACTCCATGTTGTAAGCCAATTTTTGACAAGGCATCCTTAAGGTCTGGTAGTTTGTTGCACTGAAGAGCCTCCAGTACTGATCTTGCATCTGTGAGAATTACTACAGGACATGTATCAATTCTGGAGTCTGATAGTTTTTCAACTGCAGCAATAATTGCCCTAACTTCTGCATCAAAGCTGTTGCAGTATTTACCAGTGGGTATGGAAATTTTATCAGTGGGTAGTTTTTGTTTCTAAGTCGTGTGTTTTCCGTGAATCGAATGTTTTATCTTGAGTCATGTGTTTGTCTTGCTGTTTGTTTTTTTTATGTATATCAGTATAAAGTATGTTTATAATGATAATTGTTTTGATTTTGGTATTCAGCACAAAAATGTGAAGAATTATTTAGTTTTATTAGTTTCAAATGATATTGCAAAGCGTTATTATTTGTAGTTTATTCCTTTACTGATGAAAAAGCCTTTGCTTGAAAGCTTTTTGGCAATAGATTGACAGCTTAATAGTATTTATTTTGTCATTTTGTTGGCATCATCCATTTATCATTAGTTTTCCATACATTTAATTGAAAGACAGAAGGAATTAGCAAAACAAAAACAAACAAAAAAATGGCAAAGGAGCCAAAATAATAGTTGTGAACTAGATGCAGGCAGTTTAGTGGTAATGTAAGCTTATATTGCTTAGAGAAGGGGCATTTAAACCAGCTGTCGTCTTGCAGGGTTATCTCCCCACCGCAGCCGACAGACGACAGGAGACGTTGGAGCGAAAGCGCAAAGAATACTTTGGCTACATAGAACAATACTATGAGACTAGATACCAAGATCAGCACGAGGAGACATTTAGACAGGTCAGAAAACGTTAACTTTGTGAGAATTTTAAAACGTTCATCATTTTACAAAATGCTATATTGAACCTATCTTGTTATATGGAAGTCTTCTTCTTCTTCTTCTTCTTCGTTCGCACTGTCTGTCTATATCTGCAGTCCTGTCTCTTGGATAAATTTCACTGTTTTTTGTAACTCATGTATGGAACCGTAGAGCTTATCTTCTTTAGTGGTTTCACTGGGCCAGTAATTATTTCTCAGTGTCTCGTAGTTGATGCAGTTCTGGAGGATATGTTCCACGGTTTGGGGCACCTGGGCACATGTACATAGATTAGTAGTACCAACCTTAAACTTTGTATACATATGACTTCGGAGTCGGCTGTGTCCTGTTCGGAGACGGAAGATGGTGACTTGTTCCTTTCTGTTTAGCATGTGATAGTCATCTTGTGGTGGTGTTTGTGGCTTCCTGTAGGTTTTTATCATGCTTTTCTTCTGATTATAGGTGACTGGTATGTCTGGTTGCTCCATTTCAGTGCCCTCTTTGGCCAGATGGTCAGCTTTCTCATTGCCTGGTATCCCACAGTGGGAGGGAATCCATTGCAAAGTGACTCCATGTTGTAAGCCAATTTTTGACAAGGCATCCTTAAGGTCTGGTAGTTTGTTGCACTGAAGAGCCTCCAGTACTGATCTTGCATCTGTGAGAATTACTACAGGACATGTATCAATTCTGGAGTCTGATAGTTTTTCAACTGCAGCAATAATTGCCCTAACTTCTGCATCAAAGCTGTTGCAGTATTTACCAGTGGGTATGGAAATCTTGTCAATGGTGTTGTTTGGATATTCAATATATGCTCCTGCCCCACCATTCTTTATGGCATTATGTGCAGATCCATCTGTATACACACGTATCCAGGTGTCACATGGATATTTGTCATCTAGAACACTAAGTGTGGCTGTTGATCTTACAAGACTGCTCTGCATCTCACCATTCTGCACACCTTTCACTTCAGTCTGAATAGTTATTTGTGTATAATCTGCTTCTTTCCATGGTGTATGCTCTGGTACAGATGATAATGGAGTGACTACAGTTGGAAGGTCAGGTATCAGCTTACGCATACGCTTGGCCTGATGAATGAAGCTGCTTCTTTTAAGCCGTCCTAATGCCAAGTTATTGAATCTCTCCTTCAGGGGATGGCTTACAGAGCTAAGGAATTTTTCTCCCATGGTCATGACCTTTGTGTCTCTACGTTCCTTTAGCGGTTGAACACCAACTATTTTCTGCATTTCTACTATTGGTGTGGACCTCATGGCACCTGTGATAATCCGTAGTGACTGATTTTGAACCTTGTCTAGATTATGCAGCGTAGTGTTTGATGCTGTGCACCAAGATGTTGAGCCATATTCTAAATGTGGTAGAATACTTTGCTGATATACATTCTTGAGGATTCTTTCACTAGCTCCCCATGTAGTCCCACTCAATTTTCTTAATATGGCTAGTTTTCTTCTGGCTTTTGCTTCTGCACTGTTGATGTGTTGCTTCCACGTCAGTTTTGAGTCAAGAGTCACTCCTAAGTAAGTGGGTTGGTTGTCCATCCTTAAGGGTATTTCATTTACAAAGATCTTACCTGCTTTCTGTTTAGATGAGAGGGTGAACAGAGTGGTGCTTGATTTCTCTGTGTTGATACTTACACACCATTTGTTTGTCCATGATGTCAAGATGTCTGCTGCTCTTTGGAGTCTCTGTGTAGCAACTGTCGCATATTCATCTGTACACCACATGACCAGATCATCTGCATACAGTGCTGCTTTGATTCCATAGGGAAGTTCCTTGACCAGGTCATTAATGAATACAAGGAATAGTGTAGGGGAAAGGACTCCTCCTTGTGGTACACCGTGTCGCAGAAGTACTTTCTGGCTTTTGTGTCCATCCATTACTACTCTAGCTCTTCTATTGTGTAAATAGGACTTTATCCAGTTGTACAGTCTTCCATTCACATTGCAGTTTCTTAGTTTCCACAGCAGACCTTTTTTCCATACTTTATCAAAGGCTTTCTTCAGGTCTATCCACGCTGCTAGTACAAGGTTTTTCTCTTGGAGTTATATGGAAGTGAATCATGGACAATAGGCAGGTCTGCACAAAAATCATTGGAAGCAGCAGAAATGTGGTTTATTAGAAGAATGTTGCGAATCCCCTGGACAGCAAAAATAACTAGTGAAGAATGTTTGAGAAGAGCTGGAGAGACAAAAAACCTTGTCAAAAAGATGAGAGAGAGACAATGTACTTTAATAGGACATGCAATGAGAAGAGGGGGCATTGAAAATATTATAACAACAGGAAAAATAGAAGGAAGAAGATCAAGAGGAAGACTGAGAGAAATGATACTGGACAGTCTGACGGGATGGTGTGAGAGGAGATCACCAACTGAGCTGATGGCCTGCATGAAAGATCGTGTACTCTGGAGAAGCATAATAGCCAATGCCAGTCGGCACGGCACCTGATGATGATGATGATGATTTTACGCTTTTTCATGTGAAGTTGGTTTGCAGTAGACATTTTCATTGCTAACTCTTGTATTCTTGTAATGCAGGTAGATGAAGGTGTATGTACAGTTTTACAAAGCTTTGAAGGGAGTGGGAAAAGTGAGAAAAAATACATATAAAAAAAAAAAGGGCTTACACCGAAATATTTGATGTTGCATGTTTTTCATTATTCATGTTTTTTTCTCACTTTTCTCACTCTCTCTATCACTTTGTAAAACTGTACCGTACACCTATATCTACTTTTATTACTAGAACCATTTTTGCTGCAGTCGTTATCTATTTTTATTTCTTGTATTCTTGTAGAAAAGTGGATTTCAAACTTGTTCTGGTTGGTGGGTAACATTTTGCAGATCCAGGTCACGCTAAGCAACCTATTTTGTGTTGCTTGAGGCCAAAAAAATAAAATCAGTTTATAAAAATTTGGCCACTTGAAAAATCTGGCATATAAACTTGTATATTGTGTGCATATTTTCATAGTGGAATAATTTATGAGTGATGCGAAGAGAGATATTTGAAAAGATATTAGATTTGTTGAGTGTGGAACTTGAAGTGACCCTTTTTCATAGTCACAGGAAATACATGACTGCTTATAAGATTGTTGACTGTGACAGTTAAATGACTACTTATAAGATTGTTAACTGTGACAGTTAAATGACTACTTATAAGATTGTTAACTGTGACAGTTAAATAACTACTTATAAGACTGTTGATTGTGACAGTTAAATGACTACTTATAAGATTGTTGACTGTGACAGTTAAATGACTGCTTATAAGATTGTTGACTATGACAGTTAAGTGACTACTTATAAGATTGTTGACTGTTACAGTTAAATGACTACTTACAAGATTGTTAACTGTGACAGTTAAATAACTACTTATAAGACTGTTGATTGTGACAGTTAAATGACTACTTATAAGATTGTTGACTGTGACAGTTAAATGACTACTTATAAGATTGTTGACTGTGACAGTTAAATGACTACTTACAAGATTGTTGACTGTGACAGTTAATGACGACATATTTGACCTCTGCTTGTTCACTAGCAGCACTCTGAAAACTGCTAATAAATAATTTTTAAAATTTAACCGTGCTCATTGATTTGCATCACCATATTTCCATGCTTACCCTCATGTCATCGCCATCTTTCCATGCTTACCCTCATGTCATTGCCATCTTTCCATGCTTACCCTCATGTCATTGCCATCTTTCCTTGCTTACCCTCATGTCATTGCCATCTTTCCATGCTTACCCTCATGTCATTGCCATCTTTCCTTGCTTACCCTCATGTCATTGCCATCTTTCCATGCTTACCCTCATGTCATCGCCATCTTTCCTTGCTTACCCTCATGTCATTGCCATCTTTCCATGCTTACCCTCATGTCATCGCCATCTTTCCTTGCTTACCCTCATGTCATTGCCATCTTTCCATGGTTACCATCATGTCATTGCCATCTTTCCATGCTTACCCTCATGTCATTTATTCTCATGTATTGTTTGTTCTAGTAATAGTTTGTGAGTCATCATGTTGCAGTGAGTTCTTGAGGTACAGTTCAGAAATTTGAACTGAGGCAAAGTACAGGAGTGGTGGTACAACATGGGAAGAAAGCAGGTTGTAAGCCAGTTCCTATTACCCTTGAAGTTAATTTAGATGCTGCAGAAATAGATGCCCGATACACTTGTGAGGTCAATGAATTTGTATACCTTGGCAGCAGAGTAGTAGAAAATGGAGACAGCACAGAGGACATCAACAGCAGACTTAGTAGAGCAAACCAGGCTTTTGCAGTGCTGCAGACTATATGGAAATCAAAAAAACTAAGCATAAATATGAAAATCAGGATATTTAAGAGTAATGTTCTAAGTGTACTACTCTATGGAAGTGAATGCTGGAAAATCACCAAAACCATAGAAAACAAGTTGAATTCTTTCCAGACTAAATGTTTACGAAGAATTAGAAAAATATTTTGGCCAAACATCATAAGAAATAACATCTTATTGGCAGAAATGCAGATGAAGCCACTGACAACAATTATTGAGGAAAGACGCTGGCAGTGGTTGGGACATGTGCTCCGAATGACTGACAACTCACTACCAAAAATAGCACTAAGATGGACACCACAGGGGAACAGAAGTAAGGGTAGACCAAAAGAGACATGGAGAAGAACAACAGAAAGGATGTTCAGCAATAGAGGGCTCACCTGGGCAAGAGCAGAAATAAAGGTGAAGGACAGGCATTTGTGGAAAACCCTTGCGGAAGCCCCATGTGCCCTGGGCACTTAAGGTTCAGAGAGAGAGAGAGACACTTGTGACAGAGAGTTCGCATGTGAAATAGGACAGAGCCTTCAGACAGGGCAAGGCTGATCAGAGTACACAGCGTATGTGGTTACCAGTGCGTTAAGAGATGCACAGAAAAGTTGTCTGATGTATATGTGCTTGTTGTGAACAAACCAGATGATGAAATGATAGAAACAACTATCCATCAAGCAGAGAATGAAAAATGTGGCTCATAATTCTACCATGTGTATGTTCATTTTTCTGTTGGTACAGATTACTTTCAGTGAAGTTCATGAACTTTAATTCATCGGATTCATACAGAAATCAAAGGCCTCAGTATCACAGTAATTCTTCTGAACAATGCCCACAACACCTGAACATATTTACTATCAAACATTATGGCATCCATGTTTTTTTTTTTTCCTTTGGCAGTTTAAAATTATAATCTGCAACTGTGGAACAAAATCATGTGGCTGCTGTTATTTTTTGTTTGTTTGTTTGTAAAGAGTTGTTTAAATGGCTCATGGTTGGCTAAAGAGTGAAAGAAGCTTTCAGTGCCTACTCTGTTCAAAATTAATTGTTTCTGACGACTCAACCATTTCAGATTCACATAGACATTCCTCGCATGAATCCACTAATCCCGATCTTTCAGCAGCTTGTAGTTCAAGAAGTGAGTACAAAGCTGCTACCCCTGCAGTATTTTTGTTAGGTCAGCCACCCACGCTGTCCGGTTTTTTGTGTTTTTTTTTTTTTTATATTTAGGTCCTCGGTAACCTATTGTCTTATGAGCTAGGCCTCCCTGCGTCTTGTGTTATATGTTACTTGTGCTGTTGTTTTATTCTGAGCTCGCTTAAATGTTCAAGATAACAGATGAATCTAATATCATTTCTTATGAATATAAAACAGCTTGAGATATAAACGGATATCTGTTTTACAGCAGTCTGCTGAAGCTGTTCGTGAAAATTTGTCCTTTCATTTTTTTATTTTAATCTTGTTTTTAGTAGTGAAGGAGTTAGTGCAGAGTTAGATTTTGATAAAGCTGTTGTCATTGTGACTTTCCCAAAGAGGAGTGGTTTATTTTGTCTGAATTTTATATTATTTAAAAAAAAAATTTTTTTTAGTAAATCATGCTTTGTTACAAAAAAGAACCAGTGCTTCATAATTAACTTAGCTAAATTTGGATAAGAAACTGGAATAGGAATTGAGCTAGGAGAAGAAATCAGAGTAGCAATTCAGCTAAGCTATAAAAAAAAAACTAGGAATTCAGCTAGGAGAAGAAATTGGAGTAGGAATGATGCAAGGAGAATGAGCTAGATGAGGAATTCTGTTAGGAGAATAAACTGAAATAGGAATTTAGGTAGGAGAATAAACTAGAGAAGGAATTCAGCTTCATGAATATATGCAACTGCAAACTTGAAGTGCTTAGTAGTGTGTGCACATTATGGATGAAATTAACCAGATTTTTAAATATATTTTTGTTATTGTTCATCTGTTTTCACGATAAATTGACCAAGATAAAATGTCTTACTATAAACAGTTTTTTTTGTGGTTGCATGTTGCTTTTTTCTTGCATTGTGTAAATGAATGCCTAGTTGGTGGTAGTCTGTTGTTGCTTCTTGTTTATTGTGTCAGTGAACTGGCAGTGTGGCTGAAGTGTGGGCACTGTGTTCACATCTGAGCCTGCACCAACCAGAGCTTTGGTGGTTGGTGTGGAAGATCAGGTGGCTGTTGGATGTTGTTGGTTGCTGGTTGTTGATGCTTCACAAAATGAGTCAGATCATTTGTTTTGAGATAAGAGAGGCTCTTGTATTTGAGAGTGTGTTTTTTTTTCTTTATCTGGACTACTTTTTAAAAAATTTTTAATCAAGGTGTCCCAAAAAAAGCATGTGCATACTTTCTGTTAGATCTTGTATAATTAGCAGTAAGTTTTTTTTTCTTTATATACTGGAGCATAATAATAGCATAGCTGATAAAAGACAGTTTTCTCAAGAAATGAGGGTGGGTTATAGACCTTTGGTTTTGTTTCAGCAAATCCTGCCAAACAACATTTAAGATCAGATGAACATTTTTATAACTGAACAACACAAACAGTAATATGGTACCTATTTTTAGCATTCATAGTTTTGTTTTGTTTTTTTTTTAACTCCCAACAGCAGAACAAAACCATGTGACTACAGTTATTTTAGTTCTAATTTTTGTTCTCTTAAGCAGTTTAAATGGTAAGTGATAGAACGAGATTTAAGTCAAGAAAATTGCCTATGTTGGCATGATTGTCTGAAAGGAGAGCTACACCAGAGTGTATCAGTAGGAAGTTTATGCACAAATCAGACCTGCACATTTGCTGACTGAAAATTAAATGTGTGTGTACAAAAGAAATTTAACTAGAGTTTGTAATGCCCCCCCCCCCCCCAGTGTTTACCCTCTCTCAGAACAGACCAAGAATTGTCATCTCCAGTCATGAACTGGTTTCAAGCATTCAGAATATTTGGGGCACTTTGTGTATTTCCAGCCAAACGCTGCTTCACTTCATTCCCAGATGTTGAGTCCTGACTCATTTTGTGCTCCCTCAACACATTTGTTATTTGATGTGAAACTCATGTGGCTTTGGAAGACTGCTACACTCATTTCATTCTCTCGTTCAGTGTTAATATGTCTGTAAGACTACTGTTGAGTGCTACTAGCTTTTGCCCTCTGCTGCAGGCTTTTACTCAGTTACAGCATGCTACACTTAATAAACTTATGGTCTTTGTTAACATGAACCACAGTCGGTAACTTTTTTTTTTTTTTTTCAAACTCTGCAGAATCAGACTCCTTTCTCAAGAGATCACCGGAACATAATTAATTATTATAAGAAAATTTATTTTCAGAACTTCTACGGTTTTTTTTTTTTTTTCGTTCTGTCAGTCATCACCTGGTTCACCAGAGCTGGCGAAAGTGACAAGAATGTTCATCTTTTGCACATTAGAAGCCATGGATAACAGGGAAAACAAAAATCTCCCGTTACTAATAAAATTAATCTTCATGCGAACAGTAAAATAAAAAAAAAGAATAGCCAGAAATGTTCCCCACTCGTTAATCTGTCTCTGCAGATACTAAAAGATATCCCACGCATGACCACGTTAGCTCACTTGTTTCAAGCAACACCAGTACAGGAAGTAAGTATCATGGAATGGATAATGCACACAATTTTTTTGTTTTGCTACTGCTGAAATTAGATGCTCACTTGTCTGCAACTAAATCGGTGCATGCTTTCTCATATGTTAATCATTAATAAAACTGGCAAATTACATTTTACGCTGTCATTTAAAATTCTGTAAGTGCCATTTTTTTTTTTTTTCATGTAGGTACTTCTATTGTCCTTTTTATTTTCAAAAGCAGTTGCTGAGATATTGTTAGCACTACAGCATAATATTTATGTGATGTAGCATATCATATGGACTTACCAAGTGGCTTGAAAAAAGAAAAGCAGTTAATCGGAAACATGAAGGACAGCACAAGATTCTGTCCAGCATGGCACATAATAAGAGTAATAATAGTGCCATAATATAAAAGTTGTAAATATTGTTGTAGAAATGTACTGTAAAAATATAATATAAAAATCAAACTATGTAGTAAAACATAATGACTTTGTGTAAAGATAATACCTTAGTTTGTTATTTTCTTTCCTTATTTTTTTGATAGGTTACAACTAGTTAGTACCAGTAATCCATGAACAATTCAACATCACTTTATACATTTTTCGAAAGCAAAATTGATTTAAAAACTCACTGTGTTTAAAGGATAATAGCATTGGCTTATCTGTTGATTTATAACATTTGCGAATTTTGATAACTGTATTGGTAAGCAAGATTTCCAAATCATGCAGGGCACACAAAGAAAAGCCGAAAATGTTAGTTGTTGATACTGGATTGTGATATGGTTGTTGGGAAGGTAACGTTTAAAAAAGAAAGGAATTACCTACTATACTTTACTGGTTGTAGATATACTTTAGCTAAACTGTGATAAGTTCCTCCATTGGTTCGTGGTTGGTGTGGCTGTTTGGTTCCTGTGGTATTTTATTGCACTTTGCAGTGACTCCCTATAGTCAGTCAGTTTGATGCTCCCATTACATGAGCCAAATCATTTTCCTCCGTTTTTTTTTTGTGCCTATTTGTACCTCTAAGCCACAATTCTGGGTTTCAAGGAGTTCTTTTGCCTCGTGCAGTTTGGAGCAGTATTTTTTATTTCTGTATAAAATCTTTTGCACATAAACGTGATTTCTTTGTACATATTTTATGCATGATGTCTGCCAGTGACACTGATTCCTGCCGTCTAATGTTAACTCTTTGTATACTGGGAGTTTTCCCCTCAAAAGACCAAGGGGGATAAATTTCACAGTGTGGAATAGGATGGTTGTCACATTTAAAAGAGTGACAAAGGCATAATCTGATTTGTAGTATGATATATTATAAATTAGTTTAAACAAGAAAAAACGTATTTTGTTTTTCTAATAAAAATGTTAGTATGTTATTAGTATACAACAGAAAAAAGAGCTAAGAACTGAGAAAAAAGAATGGAAAATGAAGAAATTGGAACAAACTTACCCGTCAGGTTAATCCACTGTAGTTGGTCCAATATGTCCGAAATGAATCAAAATGTACACAAACACCTTTTCTTCACATATCCTCCAAAATTTACATGAAAACATACACAAATTATGCATTTACCAAATGGGTAGGTAATATTTACATGAAAACAAGGGGGTGTGCAGCGACTATTATTTACCAGAAAACAGGCCATTGTGTTTTGTTTTTTTTTTCTTTTAATTTGAAACATCCTACAACATTTAATTTTTTAAATTGCACAATCTCCAGCATTACTTACTGTGATATTACAGCTAGTACTAGCAAAAAGCTGAGAAGTAGTATCACCAGCTACCCTTCTAGCACGTTTTGCTGCTGGACCAAAACAAAAACATCATCCTCATCCTTTGAATCGGCACTACGTGGGTCTGAAAAAATCACTACAGCTGCATCCTCTTCACCGCAGTCTAGACACTTTTGAATTAAATTTTGAGCTTGTAATGCAGACATACACTGCTGTGAACAAAATAAACTACCACTGGAAGCCATATTAGTTGGTAAACAAAAACCTAGCAGTGATAAACCTTGAAAAAAAAAAAACAGATGTGAATTCATGCTGACCCACACGGCTCGTGTTGAGAAGTGTATTCCGGAAGGAAGTGGAACTGCTGTTTTTAAGTATACTTTGATTAACTTCAGCATTAGAGAGCTACAAACTACCATCGCACTTTGTGGTGCATAGGGACCTGACGGCTCCGTAATCCAAGCACGGCACGTCACAAAGCATACAGAGAGTTGAGTTGTAAATCGGAGAGTAGATAATTGGAACAAAAACCATCCTCCAGATTTTTAGAAAAATTTCTGTGCAGTATGGTTGGTTAGAAAATTCATTTTATTTGAAAACAAATTTCAGTTTTATCAGTTGCCATCTTGTAATGATCAAATTAGTCCGTACTGTTAGCTTTTGTAATTTATATTTTTAGTTACTGTGTTTTATATATTAAATAAAGTTGAAATACGTCACATTTAAGCTGAACGATAAGTGAAATTTAACGAACCAACCACCACCAAAAAAAAAAAAATGGACATAAAATTTGCTTTTTTTTGTAATTTTTGTTTTTTATTTTTTTGAGCATGTTATAAATTATAGGAATTTTCACTATTATACTTTATAGAAGACCATCGTTTTGCGTCAATTTAGCGTGTTGGTTAAGTTATATGATATTTTAAGTCAGCAACATGACATTATATCAGAGAAAATTTACAAACAATGTTTAGGATAGGCTGCACGTGAAATTAATGCATTTTATGTGTAAAATTTATGCGCGTAGCACGTGGAGTTAATAAATAGCACCAACACTCAGGAACTTGCTCAGTACAGGCTGGCAGTTTGTCTGAAGTGTTGCCAGATTTCTGCATAAGCCCTTGCTTTCCCCAGTGTCCTGTTGTTTGACCTGTATGTGGCTGTACCCAGAGCTTGATGTTTGTACCCAGAGCTTGATGTTTGTACCCAAAGCTTGATGTTTGCTACTGTTTTGCTGTGCTGTGTTGAGCATATTAAAAATTTGTTTTGGCACTTTTAATGCATCTCAGTTTTAAATTTTGCTGCTGCCACATCATATCCCCTGCTCATGTCTTTTTTTACTTTCTTTCTTTTTTTTTCTTTATTTTTCTTTCCTTTTTTAAAATTTTTCTTTCCTTTAAAAAAAAAAAGAAGAGTTATTATATAATTTCTTTTATCTGCGGTAAAATTATTAAATTTAGTGAGCTGCTAGCTGTTTTACTATTCATGTATTCCTGTTTGTAGCTTTCATTTACACAAGATTTCTTAGCTTTAAGGAATTATTGTTTGTCCTGTATCAGTTTGATAATGATTTCATGATTTTTAAAAAAATGTGTGTAAGAAACTGGCATATGAATGATTGCACTATCAAAATTAATTTGTCATTTAAAAGAAATGGCACATCATATAATGTGGCAATTTATAACTCTGTGTTTGCATATGTTGTAAGGCCTTGTTATTCACTATGCATATTATTTGTGAATAGATCAGTAAATCTGATAAAATGCAACAAAACTCAGCTGCTGAAGTAGCTGATAGCTATTTTGTCCCCAGTGTTATGTGAATAAGCTTGTTATATTGAAGAAATATGTTCCCACTTGCCCTTGTGTGCTTATGGTGCACATGATGATGATGATTGGTAGGAAGAATGTCCTGAGTGGCAGATCTTAAAAGAGTTGATGATAATTGCTTTAAGACTTGTGTTACTGGTGCCAGTTGCCCATTCAAGGCTGTCCTCAGGATCAGGTAACCTAATATTGTGCCATGTGTAACGGGGTTATGAAAAGTCAGCCTAACCCACATCCCAAAATATGAGTGGAATTTTGTCACTGTAAATGGAGTGTTATATGTTGGTCACTTGATGAGAAGAAATGATCAGAGAATCCCAAAACAAGCTATCAAGTGGAGCACAAAAGGCCAAAGAAAAAGAGGCAGACCATGTGAAACTCTGAAGAGGTCATTGTTAAGAGAGGCCAAATTAACAGGCATAAAATCCTTTGATGAGGTTGAAAGACTCGCCGAAGATAGGAAAAATTGGCGAACTAACTTGCGTGCCCTATGTGACATTTAATGGCACGGGAAGGATATAAGATAAGATAAGAAAGGGAGTGTTACTTTATAAGTGTGAAGTGCCAGCTTACAGGATCATAGTGCAAACCTTTTTCATTTTTTTCAGGTCAGTGACAGAACCATGTCAGTGAAAGGTGTGGAGTTTTCAGGTGTGAGACTGTGGGCCATCATGACGTTTTACTGTTCATGCAGAAGAAAATGTGTGTGTTTGTATGCTGCAGACATTGAGTGACAGGTGCCCATCATACTTGGCTGGTGTGCTTATATTCAGCATTGAAATTTTGAGACTGAAGATGCAACATGGTTTGGAGGGCCTTCAACAGTATCATCTCTAAAAATTGTTGATCATGTTCATGACCTGATTTTGGCAGGTCGATGAGTTTCAGCTGAAACAATTGCTTAAACTCTAGCGATATCCAGGGATCACAGTAAGTTTATAATTCACGAGCATTTGAGCAGGTAGAAACTGTTAGCCAACTGTCAGATGTCTGAATGCCAACGAGGAATGAAATCAAGTGGACACCTCCAAGTTGATTTTTTAGCAGTCTGAGCGATCTAGTAATAACTTATTGGAATGACTCGTCAGTACAGATGAAACAGAGTTACACTGCTGTGATCCTGAGACCAAACAACAGCCCTTGCAGTGGCAGAGGTTTGTCACACCCAAAGATATTCAAGACCCAAAAGTCAGTAGGAAAGTTCGTGACCACTGTTTTTTGTTTTTTGTTTTTTTTTAGATAAGGAAGGTATTTTGATGATTGACCATCTTCTGAAGAACCAGACAGTTAATGCACATCCGCAACTTTCTGTACCGATTAAAGATAAGCTGGAAGAAAGCAACAAGGGAAGCTGCGAAAAGGTGTTCTCTTTTTGCAGAACATTTTGCTCACAAGACTCACAAGACTATTGGATGTTTTGACCATCCAACCTGCTCACCAGATCTTGCTCCATCTGGCAACCTGAAGCAGTATTTGACAGAGGGGCAGATTTTTGGATGTTTTGGAGGTGATAGCAGCAAACAGTGGCTTTTTACTAGGACAAATCAATATCAAAAGCATTACTAGGTTACAATCCAGTAAGTGATAGAATCCTCACAATCAGACTTAAGGGCACTCCTAGAAATGTAACAGTCATCCAGATATATGCACCTACATCAGCAGCAGAAGAAGAGGAAGTAGAAGACTGTTGTAACACAGTGCAAACAATGATAGACCAGGTACGGAAAAATGATATTGTATTAATAATGGGGGATTTTAATGCAAAGAGTGGTACAGAAAGAACAGAGGTGAAGGACATGTTGTAGGGAAATTTAGCATAGGGCATAGAAATGAGGCAGGTGACAATCTAATGGATTTTTGCATGGAAAATGAACTAATGATCTCTAACACACTTTTTAAACAACATCCAAGAAGACTTTACACATGGACATCACCTGATGGAAAAACAAGAATCAAATAGATTACATTTTAGTGCAAAGAAGGTGGAGATCAACTATAACATCAGCAAAAACTTTACCAGGTGCCGATTGTGACACAGACCATGAGTTATTAATAGCAGACATGACAATAAATATAAAAAAGACAGTTGCGGGATCAAGATCACTCCGCTTTGATCTTACAAAAATGGTAGAAAAATATGGTATAGAAGTGAAGAACTGTTTCGAAATTCTGATGGCTGTACAGGAGGAGATGACACCAGATGATTTGGCTACACAGGCCAAAGATATCTTAGTAACAACAGCTAAAGACATGGTTCCAGTAAAGAAAACACAAAAGAATGGATGGATTACAGCAGGCACACTAGAACTGATAAAACAATGTAGAGAGAGGAAGACGCAATGGAAAGTGACAAACAACAACAAAGAGGATTATAAATCTTTAACAAAAGAAGTACGAAGAAACATAAGAAAAGACAAAAAAACAATACATACAAGATTGTTGTAAAAGAATAGAAGGACATCAGAAGTGTGGAAGAGATAGTGAAATGTTTAAAGAAGTGAAGACATTGACAAGAAATGTCACACCTAAGCTAAATGTAATTTGTGACAAGATGGGGAATACCTTGACAGAGACAGAGGAAATTCTGGAAAGATGGAAGGAATATTGCAGAGGAATGTATGAAACAACCGACTGTGAAAGCAGAAATCAACAGTGTGAATTATTATTGGAGGAGAAAGAACCAGAACCGACAATAGAAGTTTTAATGCAATAAACAATCTGAAAAATGGTAAATCACCAGGATGTGTGAGATAATAGCTGAATTTATTAAAGCAGGAGGAAAGGAATGTACAACAATCTATCATGCACTATGTAAAAAAAAAAGGGTAACCTGAAATTATGCACAAACTACAGAACTGTTGCCCTGATTAGTCATGCCAGTAAAATTCTGTTAAAAATCATAAAGGTTAGACTTCGAAAGAAAATAGAAGAAGAAGTCAATATAGTCCAAGCTGGTTTCAGGCAAGGAAGAGGATCAAGAGATCATATATTCAGTATAAGACTAATAATAGAGAAATGCAGAGAGTTTAATGTGAATCTGTATTTAGCCTTTATAGACTACTCAAAGGCATTTGATTGTGTACAACACCAGAAACTTTGGGAAATAATGGAAAAAATGGGATTTCCAACACATTTGATACAGTTAACATCACTGGTGTATCTAGACCAACAAGCAGCAGTAAGAATAAATGGTGAAACAACAACTTGGTTTGGCATAAAACAAGGGGTCCGTCAGGGGTGCATATTGTCGCCTTACTTATTTAACTTGTATAATGAAAATATAATGAGGAATGTTAGAGAAGATGTAGACAAAAAATATTATGATGCCATAACAATTGGAGGTTATGAAATACCAGAGATTAGATATGCTGATGACACAGTATTACTGTCTACAACACAAAAAGGAGTGGAGAAACTAATTATGAACTAATTAAGAACAGTGAAGAGAAAAACCTCCATCTTAATGCAAAGAAAACTAAATTGATAACAATTGACAAAACAAACAAGGCAGCTTATATATGTATCAATGAGGAAAAACTGGAAGAAGTGGAGAGTTTTGAATATCTTGGATCACTGCTAACTAATAATGGAGATACAATGAGGGAAATTAAAAGGAGGACATCTATCGCTCTTCAGAAAGTAAAACAACTAAAGAATCTGTGGAGAGGAACAGACAGAGCTATAAAAATAAGATTTTTAAGGGCATGCATCTTTCCCATCGCAACATATGCCTGTGAGACCTGGATACTTAACAAAACAGCTGAGAAACACATAAATACCTTTGAATGTAAATGCTACAGAAGAGTTCTTCAAATATCATGGAAACAAAAAAGAACAAATATATCCATACTACAATAACTTAATATTGAAGAAGGCTAGCTAGTAAAGAGGATTAAAGAGAGAAAACTTAAATATTTTGAACACATTAAACGTCATGATAATCTAGAGAAGACCGTCTTGGAAGGGAAAGAGAGAAAGACCAAGGTGAAGATGGGTGCAAGACATTGTTGATGATCTGCAAATGGATACATCAGCAGCAGGCCATCTTGCTCACAACCGAGAGGCCTACAGGAGCACTGTTAGGAAGGCAACGTTCCGCAAGGGACATGAAAATGAGTGAATGAATGAGCAGCAAGCATGCAGTATTTCAGTAACCATTTTTTTTTTCTTGGAAGAGTTTAAAAAACTTGATAAATGATGTGCCATGTATGTTGAACTTTAGATTGAATGTGTGAAATAGCATGCAGATTTTATTGCTGCAAGCCATTCCTTTCTTGGTTGGCCCAATAACTTTTCGGCACCCCTTTGTACACAGCAGTGCTATAACATGGGTTCTAGTATTTAAAAAACTTGACTGTGGTTTAGAAGAGGCTCTGTTGTAAGGAGAAATCAACATTTGAGTAGGATTGATGGTAATAAACAGATGTAGAAGCATAATCTCCGATAGCTGTTAGCACCTTCCTTTATGGAGGAAAACACACAGCCAGTAATTTCACGAGCTGTTTCTTGTTCTTGTTATTTTCTATAAAGTAAGGATCTTGAATAACAAGGTCTTACCACAAGCTATTGTAATCCTACTTTAGAGGTACTGCTGCTTTTGTGCACTGTAATCTTGTAGCATTGATACAAGTTCAAAGTCTTTGCACAGGTTAAGTCACTTTATTTTTAAAAAAAAAAAAAAAAGGGGAAATAAGGTTTTGTACATTCTTCTGTAATGTATCATTTCCATTAGCTTTGAAAGGCCAGTAGTTATATTTGTATCTATGAAATATAAGAATTTCATCATTGGACACAATCAGAACTACACTCATCAAACTCAGACTTATTAACATTTTTGTTGTTGTATAAGTTTGCATTCTTATTACTAACCAACAACAGCTTTTAAAAAATTCATTATAAAGAAAAGTAGTTGTTTTTTTTAAAAATAGTAGTTTTTGTTTTTTAAGTCCAAATGTTATACTGTGCGTGTAATAATTGTTTCATGTATTTTTATCAGATTTTTGAAAGAATTCTGTACATTTGGGCTATACGGCACCCAGCAAGTGGGTACGTGCAAGGTATAAATGACCTTGTCACCCCCTTCTTCGTGGTGTTTCTCTCCGAGTATATAGAAAATGGTAAGTGGGGCTGCCAGTTGTTGCTGAAATGTGGTAGTACATCTTTTGTGAAGTTTAGAGGTGTAACAGTATTTATCATTCTGTTTAGATGAGATCACTTACGATCGATTTGTTTTGCTGACTGGAAATATTAAACATTGTAGAGTCACGTATGTTTAAGTCCCTTAGATCTGAACTAAATGCACTGTTTCCCTTGTATAGTTCACATAGTTCAGCACGTGATTTAGCCTGTCCGTGTCTGTAATGGCAGACAAAATTGTAATCATTTAATGTTATTTTGCACAGGATTACGAGAGGGAAGTTTCTTGGCTGTAGTAATTTTGAGCAGGTAGCGGATTTTCTTGGGATTTTTATGAGTTTTGTTAGGGAAAGTTTCTTAAGTGTCAACGATTGGAATATTTGTGTTGACTTAACAGTCTAAATTTAGTTTTAGGGTTTTAATTGTTTGTTTTAGGAACGAAAGTTCAAGGTTATGTTGTTTACAACCTGAAACTTCATGGAGTTATGAATCTCATGTTACGGTGAAGGTCTCCTGTAGGCCTCTTGGTTGTGAGCAAGATGGCCTGCTGCTGATGCATCCATTTGCAGATTATCAACAATGTCTTGCAGCCATCTTCGCCTTGGTCTACCTCTCTTTTTTTCCCATTATGTAACCTTCCAAGACAGCCTTCTCTAGATTATCATGGCGTATTTAATATGTCCAAAATATTTAAGTTTTCTCTCTATAATTCTCTTTACTAGCCATCCTTCTTCAATATTAAGTTCTTGTAGTATGGATATATTTTTTCTTTTTCTGTGTCCATGATATTTGAAGAACTCTTCTGTAGCATTTACATTCAAAGGCATTTATGTGTACTTAAAAGAAAAAGCAGCTGATCAGATTAGAAATATCAGGGATCACAGTTAATGAAATGTTTAAGATAACTCTGTTGTGCCATATAGTGATAGTGCCCATATTTTCCTTCCTCTTTTGGCATGCTGGAGGATGATGTGGTCAGCATCATGCCCAGCTGTCTTTTCTTCCCAACTCCAGAAGAAGCCAGATATGCCCATTTCTACAGCCTGGCTGACCGAGGCACCGACAACCAGATTTGAACCACCAACCTTCAGCAAGAGAGACTAGTGCACTAACTACTTCATCACATGGTTATTCAGTATTTAGTGTTAGTGTCTCATACCATACATAGAACTGACTTGTATGACTTCTTGTGTGTCCAGACATAGAAGTTGAGAACTGTGATCTGACTGAGCTGTCCCAGACAACACGAGATGTCATCGAGGCCGACAGCTTCTGGTGTATGTCCAAACTTCTGGATGGCATACAGGACAATTACACTTTCGCTCAGCCTGGCATCCAGATGAAGGTCAGCGCACTCCGGGAACTCATCAAAAGAATTGATGGTGAGTCAGTATTTGTTTTCGTATGTGATCAAGGTTTTGAAGATCTGAAATATTTGGGAAATTTTTTTTTTTCTTCACTTGATCAAAGGAGATTTTATCTCTTGATGAAAAGACAACAATTTGATTTTTCCCCCACCAGCCCCATTATTCAGTCACCTAGAGAAGCACGGTGTGGAGTTCCTGCAGTTTTCCTTCCGCTGGATGAACAACCTTCTCATGAGAGAGATCCCCCTGCGCTGTACCATCCGTCTCTGGGACACTTACCAGTCAGAGATCAATGGCTTTGCAGATTTTCACCTGTATGTGTGCGCTGCCTTTCTCAAACGCTTCTCGGATGATGCTCTCAGAGAGCAGGACTTTCAGGTAAATGAGGTTTGAGATTTAGTATCTAACATAAAAGCGTTGATACCGGATGCGTGCCGTTGAGTCCCGGTGTAATTGTCGTGTTTCTTCTTCTGTCTCCCTGCAACTACAAGCTGATGCTGCGAAGGTGTTGAAGCACAGCATCATGTCGGTTTGGGAGGTGGTTATGTTGCTGTTTTTTTTCTGTCCCTGAGTATAGCTTTAACTCTTCCCGTGCCGGGGGTCCCAATCAGGACCCTTCCGCTTTTTCGAGTTTATGCCAAGGTCCCAGTAGGGACCCTAGCTTCATTTCATTAAAAACCTAGTGTAACTTGATTGTAAACAGTTTAGTACGCATGTCTAGTGACCTTTGTCACCTTTTTGAAAGCATCATAACAATGGGTATCAAAATACAGCATTTCAATAGAAAAAAAAATATCAATTTTTGTGTGACTTCAGAGGCAAACGTGTCCCCCTGCGACTAGACCACTGTTCGTGAATGTACCCCAAGTAGATTTAGACTATTAGATGGACTGGAGAAGTAGTTAGAAGGTTATTTCAGGTATTATTTTAAAGTGAGCATGCAACATACTCACACAACGAGATCGGATAAAATGACAAAGTCAATCTATACATCGCCGGTCAATCGATGCCAGTCCTGTACCTAGCCAATGGACGGTAATACACGGTTATCAACTAAAATCATCACGCTACAATGAAATCTTCTTACATTTATAGCTATTTGGAGGCATAATACACATACTTTTAACGTGGAAATAATTAGTTAAAAATTATCCCCTATGCTTATCAAAACCCATGCTTTTCGTCTGGCACAGAACGGAACGTCTGCGTTTTTACCTCCGGCAGGGAAAGAGTTAAAGCAGGAGCGTGCAGTGGTTCTCTAGCAGACTCATCTGCGATGGAGCCTGTGGTGATCCCTGCCCTGTTAGCCAGGCTAGGCCTGTCGTTGGTGGCACCAACAGAGAGGTGGGACAAGGTTTTAGTCAGCTGTGGTTTACCAGCCCTGATGTCAGCATCATGTCAGTTATGGGTTGCTGACTGTCAAAATGGACAATGTCCTTGCCCCTGTCCCGGTCTAATAAATGGGTTAATGCACCGATATTCATTTTACTACATTCCTACAATTTGTGTAATCTGTTATAAGTTTTCTGTAGACACATATGCTGGAGCTTCATTATGCATTCATTAACTTTTCTTGTTGAAAAATGAATTGCAAAAGAGAAACTTGATTGACATGTAGAAAATAGGATAATAAATAAGTCAGTCTGAAGTTTTCAAGACTATCTCTGAAAATATTCACAGTGACATATTGACCTTCATGAAGACTGTTTTGTAGTTGGTATTGTGTAGGATATGTCTGTAGACTGAAATAAGAGATTTCTGTATGTGGACAGGGGACTCTGATGTTACTCCAAAACTTACCGACGCTGCACTGGCGAGACAAAGAAATCAGCGAGCTACTGGCAGAGGCATACAAGCTCAAGTACATGTTTGCCGATGCTCCGCGCCACCTCGTGCCCAAATCTTGACCCTAACTTCTGCTTGTGCTGTCAGTTAGTATGTTGTGCCATTAATTCATACGTGTATAAATGTATGTATGTATATGGTGGTGGTATGAACATGTAATGCTATATTGAGGTGATGGGTTAAATCCTGCTATTGGTCAGTTCACAGTGGTTCTCCTGCCTCAGGAAAGACATATGTGTGACATAGTTACATTTATTTAAGTGGCTAACAGAAGTATGATCTTCTCAGAGTATGTGTTTCATAAGTGAATTTTTGTAGAAAATGTTATTTAGTGAACAATTCCCCCCCCCCCCCCCCACAGTTTTGTTAAGCAAAAGTCAGCTTAATGTATGCACTGGGCACATGAGACTTGTTATGTTGTGTGTCTGCCACCTGAGTGTACTGTAGTTCTTTGCTTTGCTGCATCATTTGGCTCCCCAAACCCAGTAAATCTGGCTTCATCGTGCATTTCTGTTGGGCTTGTTTCTGTAGCCTTTGGCTCCCCCCCCCCCCAGCCCATCCTGCAAGGCAGCGGAGCCTGAGTTGTGCGTTATGTGGCCCTTACTCTTACACCTGCATGGAAGTGTTGCTCCAGCCTGTGTAGGTCTTTGGGTCATTGGGACACCACACAAGCTATCTCACCACACTCTTTGGGTCATTGGGACACCACACAAGCTATCTCACCACACTCTTTGGGTCATTGGGACACCACACAAGCTATCTCACCACACTCTTTGGGTCATTGGGACACCACACAAGCTATCTCGCCACACTAAAGTGTCAACTAAAGAAAGAATGTTGCATATTTGAGAAATCCCATATCATCCATTTTATCATGTTTTTCAACAGTTCAGTTTATAAATAAATCTCAAGGCCATTGTTTGTGAATTTTTGTATTATTCCTTACTGATGTTGTCAGAGGGCAGAGTGTGACTTATTATATTATATGCTAGTTTGTTGGTAGGATGTGGTTGTTTATTTTTGGTGTTTTCTGGCCCTTTTATCATGCAGAGGAGTGTACCAGTGTTTTCCAGCAGTTGTGTTGCTCCTTGTAGCATGTTCTTGTTAGGTCAGATAGGAGGAGGAACAGTTTTGATGGTGTGAAGAAGCGGACCTCCTGCATGTGGCTGATAAGTTTCAAAAGGATATTCTCACAACGGGGAATGTAGAGTTTGATGTTGTCACATCCTGTAGGTGTGATTGTTTAGTAGCATGTGGCCAGTTCTTAGTCAGGGTGTTGTGATGAGGTCCCTTTATTTTGAAATTGTTGATTTCATTCTTTGGGGTATGGATAATATTGTGACCTGGATGAATGAAAATCAAAGTAAGTGGATGAAGATGTGTAGAGTGTCACAGGATGTTAACTATGAACCTCAGGACAGAGAGAGACAAAATAACTAGCAGATCACTTATCACAGCTTGAAAGCTTCGTGAAGTAAACAAGTCTTTGGCAAAAGTAAAGAAGATAAAGACTCAGATGTGATGAAGATTATATGAGTGAAAGATGACAGCGATATGAAAATAAGTTGAACTGATTACCCACAGGGCGCTCGCCTCTCAGTCGAAAGTTGACATGCTCAAGACCAACCAGAGGCCAGGTGTAGAAATGGGTTCCTGACTCCTTTTGGAGCAGATGAAGGAGAAGCGGCCAGGCATGATGCAGACCACATCATCCTCTAGAGTGATGTCCAGTTGATTAAAATAATAGACACTGCCATCATATCCCTTATTGTCTGTATGGCTTGATAGATCAACAACAGAATAGTTGAAGAAAAATGGTTGAAGTCCTTCTCCCTGCAGAATTACTGAGTATTGGCAGGTAATGACAGTTGAAGCCATAGGCTTTTAATGAAACCTAATGACAGTTGAGTATTCTCATGACTCTTTTACTGTACAGCTTATGACATACACAGTCTTTCTTTTTTAGCATTGCAGATGGTATTAAAACAGGTGTTTTCTTGCTTTACAGTCTTGTGAAAGTCCCTTGCTCATGGTGCCCTACCTCTTATCTTGAAAGTCCCTTGCCCATGGTGCCCTACCTCTTATCTTGAAAGTCCCTTGCTCATGGTGCCCTACCTCTTATCTTGAAAGTCCCTTGCTCATGGTGCCCTACCTCTTATCTTGAAAGTCCCTTGCTCATGGTGCCCTACCTCTTATCTTGAAAGTCCCATGCCCATGGTGCCCTACCTCTTGAAAGTCCCTTGCTCATGGTGCCCAACATCTTATCTTGAAAGCAAGAGTAAAGAAACTGTTGCAGGGGAGGCTTTGAAATAAGTGAAAACTCCCAACATTGACTGTCTCAGAGTAACTTCCTCTTTAATTTTTTTTTCTCTTGGAGTTAACCTTCCTTAGCCCCCCCCCCCGAAAAAAAATACCCACCATGTTTAGCACAATTTAGAATAATAGAATATGGTATAATAAACAGATGACACTATGTACTACTTTGTTAATGTCATTACAGAAAGGTAGAATACAAGGTTCTTGACTGTTCTTACTTTTTTTTCTCTTCTTGTTTTAAACTCCACTTTTCATTTTCAATTCAGAGTGCTCATTTTTGTATGTTTGAAAGTTCTGGCAGTGTTGGTTTGTTTCTTGTTTTGTGTGGTTGAGATTTTGTATTTGAGCTGATTGGCAGCTGTCACCGTCTGGAAGTGTGTCAAAGCTGAGACCTGGCCTTCACAAGATTCACGTTCTGGGCTGGAGGAAAACAAATGTGGAGATGGTTTTATCCCAGATATATTCAAGGTCATGATCCTGTTGTATCAGAGACATATTCAAGGTCGTGATCATGTTGCATCAGAGACATATTCAAGGTCATGATCCTGTTGTATCAGAGACATATTCAAGGTCGTGATCATGTTGCATCAGAGACATATTCAAGGTCTTGATCATGTTGCATCAGAGACATATTCAAGGTCATGATCATGTTTTATCAGAGACATGTTCATGGTCGTGATCATTGTCTCTGTAAAAGAAGATGGCATCCACACAAATGTGATTCACACAGACTCTAGTGTATAAGATTTATGACATCCGCGAAAATGTAATTCACACAGACTCTTGTGTATAAGATTTGTGACATCCACGAAAATGTGATTTCACACAGAGTGTATAAGATTTGTGACATCCACACAAATGTGATTCACACAAACTCTAGTGTATAAGATTTGTGACATCCACATAATTGTAATTTCACTAACTGTGTGTATGATTTGTGTAAGATTTGTGATATCCGCATAATTGTAATTTCACAAACTGTGTGTAAGATTTGTTGTAACATCCACACAAATGTGATTCACACAAACTCTGTGCATAAGATTTTGTAACATCCACACAAATGTGATTCACACAAACTCTGTGCATAAGATTTTGTGACATCCACACACATGTGATTCACACAAACTCTGTGCATAAGATTTTGTGACATTCACGCACATGTGATTCACACAAACTATAAGATTTGTGTCATCAGAATTTTCCCAGATATCAAACATGAACACATTTGATTGAATGATTCATTCATTGTAGAGTGTTACAACCTGTTAAGATAAATTTTTCTAAATCATTTTATTGAGTGAGAAAATTGTAGATTGCTTCCACCAGTAAGTAGATGTTTTCTTTGAGGTGTAAAATATCAGAAATGTAGATAAAATGTAGATGAATTCTGAGGTAATCTCATGGTCTTGAGGAGCTCAAACTCCGGCCTGGATTCCGTTGAATGATGAAATAAGTTAATACTCGACCCAAGCTTCTCATAGCTTGGGCTTTCAGAGGTGCTAAAACTGGAAGGTGTTTAGGTGGTGCTGTTGTGAGAAGCCGAAAAGCAAAAATTGCCACCAGATCTCTCGACAAAGATGGTTTCTGGATCTTCTGATGATGCTTCATTTAAATAGTGATCAGGAAAAAAAAAAAACAGAATTTCCTTTGAGTTTCTGTATTAGCTGTTTTCATTGTTTGTTTTTGATTGCCAGGTAAAAAAATCTGTTTTAAATGTCTTATTTTGTTTTCTTGTGTCATGTCAGGCAAAGAAGAGGATCAAGAGATCATATTCAGTATAAGATTAATAATAGAGAAATGCAGAGAGTTTAATGTGAATCTATATTTCTCTTTTATAGACTACTCTAAGGCATTTGATTGTGTACAACACCAGAAACTTTGGGAAATAATGGAAAAAATGGGATTTCCAATACATTTGATACAATTAACATCACTGATGTATCTAGACCAACAAGCGGTAGTACGAATAAATGGTGAAACAACAACTTGGTTTGACATAAAATAAGGGGTCCGTCAGGTGTGCATATTGTCACCCTACTTATTTAACTTGTATACTTAAAATATAATGAGGAATGTTAGAGAGTATGTAGACAAATAATATTACGATGCCATAACAATTGGAGGTTATGATATACCAGAGATTAGATATGCTGATGACACAGTATTACTATCCACAACACAAAAAGGAATGGAAAAACTAATTATGTCAGTCTGTAAGAACAGGAAGAGCTCTATCTTAATGCGACGAAAACTAAATTGATGACAACTGACAAAATAAACAAAGCAGCTGAAATATATATCAATGAGGAAAAACTGGAAGAAGTGGAGAGTTTTGAATATCTTGGATCACTACTAACTAATAATGGAGATACAATGAGGGAAATTAAAAGGACGACATCTATCACTCTTCAGAAAGTAAAACAACTAAACAGTCTGTGGAGAGGAGCAGACAGAACTACAAAAATAAGATTTTTAAGGGCATGCATCTTTCCCATCGCAACATATGCCTGTGAGACCTGGACACTTAACAAAACAACTGAGAAACACATAAATGCCTTTGAATGTAAATGCTACAGAAGAGTTCTTCAAATATCATGGACACAAAAAGATCAAATATATCCATACTACAAGAACTTAATATTGAAGAAGGCTGGCTAGTAAAGAGGATTAAAGAGAGAAAACTTAAATATTTTGAACACATTAAACGTCATGATAATCTCGAGAAAACTATCTTGGAAGGGTACATAATGATAAAAAGAAAGAGAGGAAGACCAAGAAGATGACTGCAAGACATCGTTGATGATCAGCAAGTGGATGCATCAGCAGCAGGCCATCTTGCTCACAACCGAGAGGCCTACAAGAGAGCTGTTAGGGAGGCAAAGTTCTGCAAGGGACATGCAAATGAATGAATGTCATATCAAATCTACCGGAAGAAAGAAAATAAATGAATAAAGCAGGCTGCTGAAGTCAGAGACACTGGACCAGGGCAGTCTAGATAGGCAGCCACCTCTCACCCTGCAGGGATGTTTGCATATCCTAATCACGCTGAGGTTTTCTGGTGAGAAAGTCCAACTCTGGACTGGATGGGCAACCACCTCTCACCCGGCGGTGATACACGGGTATCTCAAAACACATCAAGGTTTTCTGGTGAGAAGGTCCCTCTCACCCAGCGGGGATGCACTGATATCCTAAACACGTCGAGGTCTTCCGGTGAGAAAGTCCAACTCTAGACTAAACTGGTGCAACGAAAACCACGGTGTCATGCAATCCGCCTCAGAGACCCACCAAGAATACAGGCTAAAGCCCTGCGATACTCTGAACCTCTTGTGGTCCTCTTGGGGATCTTGTGTGGTCCCTTTTGGGGACCACACAGGAGACCACGGGACCTAACGAGGACCACAGGCGTAAATTCAGTAGGATCACAGTGCGGTCTTGATGGTAGAAGCGAACGAAGAAGAAGAAGAAAAGAAGAAATAAACCAGGATGAGAAATAGATACTTTTGGTTCCCATAGTTACTTGTTTAGATAGAAATCTTGCCAGGATGGTCTGATTGTAAAACTCCTTTCTCTGTTTGTGCTTCTTCATTCTATATAAAATTAAGGCTTAATGAAGCAAATCATCTACTTTATTTTGTAGATCCCCCGCCAAGTCTCAGATTGTGTTTACTTGTTGACTGTTGCGTTTTGGTTGCACCTTACTGAATATCTTTCCAACCTGCTGGTTATTGTGATAACACGATTGACTAATTATAAATGGGGTTTGAAAGTGAGAATTTTCATAGGGATGTTTTTGGAGCCAACTTTTGTGCAGCTAACTCTTTGTCTTAAACTTTCATAGAATATTCATTATGTGCCGTGCCAGATAACGCTGGTGATCGTGGTTCCTCATCCTGTGTGGTCTTTGGTGTTTCCAGTTAGTTCTTTTCACATACCACTTGGACAGTCCACTGAGATACTTTTCTCATGGACGTTGTAAGAGAAAGTGGGCTACTGAAAAGAGTTTTTGTGAGAAAATCTCACTTTTTTTTAAAAATGACAACTCCCACGATGTAACATAATGTAGCTTAGCAAGTTTTCATTACCTTATATGCTATATGTGTGGCTAAGCAGATTACATATGTAAAAGCTAGGAACGCTGAATGCTTTAATATTATTTGACTGAATAACGTGCAAGTAAATCTAGAAAAACAGTTTTCAAAGTTGTCTGGCTGCAAGTTGGTTTTCTGTGATGTGGTTTTATTTACAGTTTGATTATGTGGTCTTCTCTGCCGCAGTGATAGAATATACAAGCACATAACCAAGTTGTAAAGATTTTTAGAGTTATATCAGTGTGTTATTCTGAGGTGGGTGATCTTAATGCTAGAATTCCAGTGATTTTTGGTGAGTTTGGTGTGAATACTGGGATTGTGATGTTTTCTGTGAGTTAGGAAATGTAAATATAGGAATTACTGTATTTAGTTCTTAGTACTGGCATTCCTTCAATAGGTTCCTAACTGTTGGAATTCCAGCTAGATTATGGAAGTATCTAGTATTTATCTAATCATGTTACAGCAACTAGTGGATTTTTACGTTATTTATCAAACAACAAGTAATCCCACCGGTTTTATGATTCATTATACTTTGTCAGTGGAAAAGGTAGATCTGACAGGGATATCATACTTTGTCAGTGAACCAGGTAGATCTGACAAGGATATCATACTTTGTCAGTGAACCGGGTAGATCTGACAAGGATATCATACTTTGTCAGTGAACCGGGTAGATCTGACAAGGATATCATACTTTGTCAGTGAACCGGGTAGATCTGACAAGGATATCATACTTTGTCAGTGAACCGGGTAGATCTGACAAGGATATCATACTTTGTCAGTGAACCACATCAATGAGTAGAAATAAAAAATAAGCTTTGAAGAGTAGGGTATTGATTCCAAACTTGATGCCTGTGATGTATGTGTCTTCAGAACTAAAGAGTAGCGTATTGATTCCAGACTTGATGCCTTTAGTGTGTGTGTCTGCAGAACTAAAGATCAAATCTTGACTTGTATAAATGAGGTGACAGTACACAAAGAATAAAACAAAAATAAGTTCTTTATCAAAAGCATCACCAAGAAATGTCATTTTTTCTCCAATGAGTTCAGTCGCTATGTCAGCTGTCTCATGGATCTGTGTCTATTTTGTTGTTATATATTACAGAAACAATACTCCTTATGTACGATGCCTCTTTTTATTTTGATTATGCACAGATCTGTAGCACATGAAATAGACATTTAAGTGAGTAAAGTCTCAGAGAGGAGCATAAACATGTTCATTATGTTTGTAGTCTGTAATTTATTGCTTGTGTTTGGTAAGTCTTGCTGAAGTTTGTTCATGCCTTCACCTACCAGCATACACTACGAGATGCTTGCATACTTGGCTGTGTGTATCTCTCTCTCGCCAGAGTTTACACCGTTGTCACACAGATGCAGACAGTTTACTCAGCCATATTTAGTGGTTAGAATTGTTATATTAAGCACCAGAATTAAGTGTCAGATGCAGCAGATTTTGTATATTTTTAGAACAATGCGTATAAATATATCAACAGTATGTAGATATGTAGGAGGTCACCGCAGTAAAGCTGTGGGAGGTCACCGCAGTAAAGCTGTGGGAGGTCACTGCAGTAAAGCTGTGGTAACTGAAACTCTTTTGAGTTTTAAAACAGCAGTACAGCATACATTTTGTGTGTGTGATGTTTTGATCTTTGTCTTATTTCACAAACTGAGAGAAAAAAAAAAAGGGGGGGAGGGGGTATACTTTGTATGAGAACATTTAGGATATCAGCCCAGTCCAGAACGGCAAGCTTGTCCCCTCATTCGTTACCTTCCCCTCCCCGAGTCCTGGCACAAAGACGAAAGAGACTTAACCACTGCTTTCAGAGCCAGCCTGACTTGATCTTCCTGAGTGTAGTCACTGAGAACTCTGGTCTGCTGTGTTCTGATGAAGGGACGCCATGGGTTGAGAGTGGGGCAAGGTCTGAGGTGAGAGAGAGAGAGAGAGCTGGATTGTCAGATGAGGTGTGTATGTGAGAGAGAGAGAGAGCTGGATTGTCAGATGAGGTGTGTATGTGAGAGAGAGAGAGCTGGATTGTCAGATGAGGTGTGTATGTGAGAGAGAGAGAGCTGGATTGTCAGATGAGGTGTGTATGTGAGAGAGAGAGAGCTGGATTGTCAGATGAGGTGTGTATGTGAGAGAGAGAGCTGGATTGTCAGATGAGGTGTGTATGTGAGAGAGAGAGAGAGCTGGATTGTCAGATGAGGTGTGTATGTGAGAGAGAGAGAGCTGGATTGTCAGATGAGGTGTGTGTGAGAGAGAAAGCTGGATTGTCAGATGATGATTTTTTTTTTGGCTGGGGTGGAGGGGGAGTCAGTTTATAAGAGGGAAAAACAGAGGAAGAAGGTTACAGAGGAAGAGGGAAGAACAGAGGAAGCAGGTTACATAGGAATAAGGTTACAGAGGAAGAGGGAAGGACAGAGGAAGAAGGTTACAGAGGAACAGTTGTTGGGTGGCAAGATGTTGATGCATCATGGGAAATGTATCATTTGATTCAAACCACCAAATAAGGAGCAAATAAGTTTGGCAAAAACATGTACACGAGACACGTTGGTGACACCGCAGGTGTGTGATAGTTGCTTTTATATTATGCCGATCGT
Organism: Achatina immaculata; assembly: GCA_009760885.1. Taxonomy (NCBI): domain Eukaryota; kingdom Metazoa; phylum Mollusca; class Gastropoda; order Stylommatophora; family Achatinidae; genus Lissachatina; species Lissachatina immaculata. The sequence continues at coordinate 25,724,046 of CM019699.1, forward strand.
ACTGTTTTTATTTTTTAACATTTTGACTTCACAGAATTCACATTTCCCTATTACATCTTTGGGCGGACTTGCCTATTGTGGTTAGATTTGCCTGCTGTGGGTAGACTTAACTGTTGGGGTTAGACTTAACTATTGAGGTTAGACTTAACTGTTGGGGTTAGACTTTTTATGGTAGATTTGCCTATTGTGGTTGGATTTACTTGGTGTGGTTAAACCTGCATATTGTGGTTAGACTTGCCTGCTGTGGGTAGACTTAACTATTGAGTTTATAATTTCATATAATGTTGAGTTTATGACTAGTTAAGTAGTGATATTGTGTTCTTATATTTGATGTAATATCACATGTGTCTCTGTAGCTTTTAGTTTTGTCTGTCTCTTATTTAGATGCCTGGATAACCACATCTTCATATTTAGGTGGTAGCAAGGGAACTATTGACCCAACTATCAAGTATCATTCTTGTCATGGATGATATACTGACTAACATGCATGTTTCAGTTATACTAGTTCTCTCATGAAAGTCTTATGAGCTGTCATATGATCATGTGGCCAATCTTGTTAGTGTTGCACTGAACTTGTAATTAATGAAAATTAATTTTAGATTTAGAGATCATGCTTATTTAAATATGCAAATGAACTTTTATTTTCAAAGGGTAAAGAAATGGGGATGCAGGCATTTCTAACATTCTGCCTTTTGTCATACAACTTTCACTCTAAACATTCAGCATCAGTTAGTATGAATATGTGATTCTTATAACAAACATAATTATGATAATATAGGAAATTATACTTACTATAGATTAGTTTTTCAAATACGAGGACATATATACAAAAGTTGACAGACATATCACAGACTGATGTTTGTTAAACTTTATAGGAGATTTCTATATTTTGTAATATTCTCAATTTGGTAATAAATAGCTGAGATGCGAAGAGAGTTGTGAAGGTAGTCACGCTGTTTGAGAAGGAAAATAAACATTTCTGGCATTCATTGGTTTGTTCAGTGAACAGAGCTGACTTGTGTCTGTATTCCATACTGTGACATTTGACTGATTGTTTTTATATCTTGTCCATACTGTGACATTTGACTGATTGTTTTTATATCTTGTCCATACTGTGACATTTGACTAATTGTTTTTATATCTTGTCCATACTGTGACATTTGACTGAGTGTTTTTATATCTTGTCCATAATGTGACATTTGACTTTTTTATATCTTGTCCATAATGTGACATTTGACTAATTGTTTTTATATCTTGTCCATACTGTGACATTTGATTGTATATCCTTTTGGCTCCCTTTTGTTGGGTACTGCCCACACTTCTGTCCTAACATGTCATTGAAAACGCACAAAATCAGGCACAGTTATAATAGAAATCTGTGTTTACCTCCCTAATGACACAATCCAGAAACAGCTTAAAAAGATCAAAGATAAAATTTGTTGCATTTGTACATTATCATGTCCCAGAAAACAGTTCAAAGTTCTTCTTTATTTTATTAATAAAAATAACATTAAACTCCATCTTAACAAGTTTATTGGCTACATTTAATAAAAATAAATCTTGTAAATCACAAAATCTTGGCTTGGAAATCTGGAAACTAATGTTAACTTCTGTTTCTGGGGGAAAAAATAATTCTTGCTGTCCGTTTTAATTTTGGTTAACAAGTGGAAATGCTACAAACTAGCTCATCCGGCTGTAACAACTCTGTTCAAACAATAAACATGACTGAACATTTCTCTAAGGCGTAAAATAGTTTTATCAGAATGCAGAAAAGCAAAAGGTCAAGTGGGATAAGAAAAACAAGCAGAAGAAGGCAGAGACTACAACCAATATTTTGGCAAAATGCTTTTTTTTTTTCCTAGGACAACTCAAATGTGTAAGAAATGTAATCATTTTGTGTAACTGAAGTTCAGGGTTTTAAAAAAAAATATTATGCATATAAAGAAAAATGAAAAATAAAAGCACACAATAAAAACAAATGTTTGAGGACACAGCATAGGGAAGCTGATCATTCAGGACAACTGTCATGATGAAAAAGATTGTAAAACATCTTGTTAGACCTGATGATGATACAGGCACAAAAAAGGTCTGTGTAAAACATCTTGTTAGACTTGATGACGATACAGGCACAAAAAGGTCTTTGTCAGGGAACACATTACAAAATAATGTAAAAAAAATACCTTCATTTGGCCAGAAGGCACAGAAAACAATTACGCTGATGGACAGCCTGGCAGGTTTATCATGACAGAAAGATCATGAATTCCTTGTACTCCACAAACACACGTTCTGTCAACTTAATCTGCAGCCTTTAATGCCACAAATTATCACAGATTCTTTCTGTACACTAATGCTACATATGTTTTCTTCTTCTTCAAAATTAAGCAAACGCCCACATATTAATATCATAACTGTTATCACCGCCACATGCAAGTCACTGTTACACATGCATTGACAATTATCACAGCCATACAAACTATAACCAAGGTGCACATATTAATGCCAGTGATTACAGATGCACGAGCAATCCCATCACTAAAGGTACTGTAGTCTTTGTTGATAGGCTGAGAACTTCCTTTTGACAACTCATATACTGTTCAAAAAAAGAAACGCAACAAATACCATGTTGCGATTTAAACTGAAGTTTAATAAACAAAAGCAAATTGCCTGAAATGTTCACTTGGACATCAACTTCACGTGCTGACTTGAACTGTACTCTGCAGATGATTCACGAGCACAGAAAAGCAACACTAGTCAAAACAGCATTTTTGACAATAACTCATGACAGGTTCACGAGAATCCCGTGAAACTTGCTGAACGCAAAACTCACTGACCATGTTATTGAATGCCTATAAAAGATTTACGCTCCTTGAATCAATTCATTTGAAAATTCAATGTGCAAGTATGGCTCATCTCATTACAGAACAATGACTCATCATCATCGGATGTTTACAGACTGAACAGTCACAAAGTCTACTGGCCAGACAATTTAATGTGGTTAGAAGCACCATTAATCACCTTTGGCATTGATTTCAAGAAACTGGCTCAGTTGCAGACTGGCCACGCAGCGGAAGACCTATAGTCACAACTCCTGCCGAAGACCGCTTCATATGGCTGTGTCACCTCAGGAATCGATTTGCGTTTGCGTCCTCAACAGTCCAGTCAATGACAGCAGCTTGTTGAATTTCATATCAAACGGTCATGAACCGGCTGCATGACGCTGGTCTTTGGGTTAGACAGCAGTGGGCAAACCAGCATCGTCAGTGGACCACTGCGAATGATTGGAGAAGGGTTTGGTTTAGTGATGAATCATTCTTTCTGTTCCAGTGACACGATAGATGGAGAAGAGTTTACTGCAGAGTCCATGATTGCTATTACCAGAACTGCATGGATGAAATTCCTCCACAAGGTGGTGGAGGTGTACTGGTGTGGGGGATGATCAACTTCATGGGAAGAAGTGACCTGGTGCAAATTGAAGGACACCTGAATGCCCAATGATATGTTGCTGAAATTATGTGTCCTCACGTCCTTCCACTTCTGGCTGCATCAGGGTCAATTTTTCAGCAGGAAAACCTCATGTGGCACAACTCACCACCCAGTTCCTTGCTGACAACAATATCCAGACCATTCCATGGCTATCCATGTCTGATGAACCTAACAGAACACTTATGGGATGAACTCAACAGACAAGTGAGATGTGGCAGCAACCAATATCCGACAGTTGTCTCTTGCACTGTGGGAAGAGTGGGCAGCCATTCCACAACAACAGATCCAATGGCTAATCGGATCCATGTCAAGGAAATGTCGTTCTCTGATACAGGGCAGAGGAGCCCTTGTTCGCAAAGAATAAAAGTCCAAACCAAATTTAATGAATATCTTTTCATTGTCAGAGTCTTAAAGTTTCTTCATGCCAAGATTGAAACACTAATTCCATAAAATAAAATTTTGATACAAGTTTGAAATTTGGTGTCCATTACGACTACAGTAGTGTTGCGTTTTTTTTTTTAACAGTATAGAACGTAATTGCCATTTCTTAATGTATCACATATCCTGGATATATAACACAAAAAAACAAACTAGGTGAATGATGTTGGTCTGATATGATCCTCTGCATTTCAGCTCACTTGGACATTTGCATGTCCCTTGTGGAACTTTGCCTCCTTAACATCTCTCCTGTAGGCCTCTCAGTTGTAAGATGCCCTGCTGGCGACGCATCCATTTGCAGATTGTCAATGATGTCTTGCAGCCATCTTCATCTTGGTCTTCTTCTTTTTCCCATACCCTTCCAAGATGGTCTTCTCTAAATTATCACGATGTTTAATGTGTCAAAATATTTAAGTTTTTTCTGTTTAACCTTTATTAGCCAACATTCTTCAATATTAAGTTCTTGTAATATGGATATATTTGTTCTTTTTTGTGTCCATGATATTTAAAGAGCTCTGTTGTAGCATTTACATTCAAAGGCATTTACATGTGTCTCAGCTGTTTTGTTAAGTGTCCAGGTCTCACGGGCATATGCTGCGGTGGGAAAGATGAATGTCCTTAAAAATCTTATTTTTGTAGTTCTGTCTGTTCCTCTCCACAGATTCTTTCCACATATCTTTACAGACTAATCTTTTACTACCAAAGACAGTATACATTTATTCATATTATACTTGTTCATATTATGCTGAGGAGGGATATCAAAATCATGGAGGTGGGGCATGATCCAAAAAAAGGTTGGAAAACAATGCCCTATAAGATCAGCACAACCAGGACAACCAGTTATCTTGTGACCAAGCAACAGATAATCACTTGCATAATTTATGAATCAGCTACAGAAACATGTTTTCTGCTTGAATAATAACAAGAAATTCTTATCAAATTTAACAAATGCTTGAAGAAGGAACCTGAAGTTATTAACAAAATCTTTTTTTTTTTTTCCTTCAAAAAATGTTCTTCATCAATATAAAAGAGAATGTGGTATTCTGAACCAGTAGTATAAACTACATATCAACAAAGTATATCAACAAATGTAAAAAATAATCAAATAAATGAATTTAAATAAATAATATAAATATTCAGTTAATATTGTTCAAAATGTAATGGTGAATAAACAAAATGGCCATATACTGTGAGAAATGTATCAGTTACTGCTGTACTAATACAAGACACTTATAATCTGCGGACAAGTCAGGACACAATGCAGGTGTCGCCGAGATCCTTTTGGGAAAAAAAAACCCTGTCATAGAATAAAAAGATGTAAAAAGCACTTTATATTGGCTCGATGGAAGAAAGGTTATTTACTGTGTACGTCCTGGTAGTCATTTTTTGCTTTCTTTCACCAAGACCCATAACTCTTGTCAGCTTTTATTGATTGTTACAGAAATGCTAGATGCTTCATCTGTATCATTCTGTTTTAGATATAATATGTACACAGGCGATGAATAAACAACATATAACAAACAAACAAAATCAAACGTTCACTTATTCCTATATATTTCTGCTGAGCTCAGAGTGGCAAAGCATAGAAATAATGCAGACAAAATTGATGTAAGCAGACAGTACCAAAAAAATCTGAAAACATCAGAAAAAAACATATCCCCTGTAACTTCATAAACACAAAAAGGAATGGAAAAACTAATTATGTCAGTCTGTAAGAACAGCGAAGAGCAAAACCTCTATCTTAATGCGAAGAAAACTAAATTGATGACAACTGACAAAACAAACAAGGCAGCTGAAATATGTATCAATAAGGAAAAACTGGAAGAAGTGGAGAGTTTTGAATATCTTGGATCACTGCTAACTAATAATGGAGATGCAATGAGGGAAATTAAAAGGAGGACATCTGTCGCTCTTCAGAAGGTAAAACAACTAAAGAACCTGTGGAGAGAAACAGACAGAACCACAAAAATAAAATTTTTAAGGGCATGCATCTTTCCCATCGCAACATATGTCTGTGAGACCTGGACACTTAACAAAACAGCTGAGAAACACATAAATGCCTTTGAATGTAAATGCTACAGAAGAGTTCTTCAAATATCATAGACACAAAAAAGAACAAATATATCCATACTACAAGAACTTAATATTGAAGAAGGTTGGCTAGTAAAGAGGATTAAAGAGGAAAAATTTTAATATTTTGGACACAATAAACATCATGATAATCTAGAGAAGACCATTTTGTAAGGGTACATAATGGGAAAAAGAGAGGAAGACCAAAGCAATGATGGCTGCAAGGCAATGTTGATGATCTGCAAATGGATGCATCAGCAGCAGGCCTTCTTGCTCATAACCGAGAGGCCTACAAAAGTGCTTGTAGGGAGGCACAGTTCCGCATGGGACATGCAAATAAATGAATGAACTTCATAGAGAGAAATGGAAGGGAGAAGTGGACTATATCAAAGCAAAAATGAGACAATTTTCCTACTGACTGATTACAAGCCTCCGTTAATGCTCTGTATCCACATACTTTCACAGCATTTATTTCCCTGTTTTCATACATTCACAGCATTTATTTCCTCATTTTCAAAGACCTCATTGGCAGTCCTAACTGTATTCACATATAGGAAACTTGAGGCAGTAGTGGCCTGTTTTATCATCCAGAATGTAACGAGCTCATGCACCCACCAGTCTAACCCACCTGTAGAAATGGGTACCCAGTACATGCACCCACCAGTCTAACCCACCTGTAGAAATGGGTACCCAGTACATGCACCCACCAGTCTAACCCACCTGTAGAAATGGGTACCCAGTACATGCACCCACCAGTCTAACCCACCTGTAGAAATGGGTACCCAGTACATGCACCCACCAGTCTAACCCACCTGTAGAAATGGGTACCCAGTACACAACAGTAGGGGAAAACATAATCTGAAAAATGGGACTATATGCCTGCAGAGTCAGGCGCACTAGACTGCATGAACAAATGTGTCTGTAAATAAAGGGGATATATGAGAAGGCCAGTTCCACAAATGACCAAAAAAAAAAAAAAAGACTGCAAAAGCCCATAGGATGAAAAAAAAAAAAAGTGAGAAAATATCTGGTTTTTTTAAAAACGTATAATTCTTTTATATTATAAAATTTCTTAAAAAAGAAAAACATGTAACAGTTATTTACAAGAATATGATTCAAATGTTTTCCTTGTTCACATTCTTAATCTGTGAATAATGCCTGCATAAAGAATTCAGTGAATTCTGGGAAAAAAAAAGATTGATAAAAACTCTAGTATATAGTAAACTGCATGAGAAAGGTTTATTAAAAACTGAGTTATAAATGTCTGAAGGGAAAAAATGTAGAAAGAAATAAAACTGATTGTCCACACTTTATGGAGAGTTCAATCATGATTAAAATAACAACGGCAAAGAAAAAGTAATAATAACTAGTGACTTTCATATGAATCTGAGTGCTGTATGAATTCAAGTGGTCCATTTGATTTCATCTTCTACACCAAAGAAAAACGATGTATAGCTCTTGTTCTGTATATTTTCAATTGTTCATAAAGAATTCTAAAGCCAAAACTAAATAGCACCAAAATAAAAATATCGAGGACAGATGTGCTGACATGGAACCTCAATCGTTCAAAAAAGTGAGCGATCAACAGGAATAAATGTTTTGATTTTTTAGCACCAAATTGTGTAAAGTGCCTTTCTCAGCTTTGCCCCAATACAACCATCCAGCACATATGTGAAATATAGTAGCTCTTTAGCACATGATAAAACAGAAATTTTTAAACAGTATTACAGTTTGTTGAAACCAAAGAAAGCAAGATTAAAAAAAAAAACATGTATCAGTTATTTACAAGAATATGATTCAAATGTTTTCCTTGTTCACATTCTTAATCTGTGAATAATGCCTGCATAAAGAATTCAGTGAATTCTGGGAAGAAAAAAAAAGATTGATAAAAACTCTGGCATATAGTAAACTGCATGAGAAAGGTTTATTAAAAACTGAGTTATAAATGTCTGAAGGGAAAAAATGTAGAAAGAAATAAAACTGGTTGTCCACACTTTATGGAGAGTTCAATCATGATTAAAATAACAACGGCAAAGAAAAAGTAATAATAACTAGTGACTTTCATATGAATCTGAGTGCTGTATGAATTCAAGTGGTCCATTTGATTTCATCTTCTACACCAAAGAAAAACGATGTATAGCTCTTGTTCTGTATATTTTCAATTGTTCATAAAGAATTCTAAAGCCAAAACTAAATAGCACCAAAATAAAAATATCGAGGACAGATGTGCTGACATGGAATCTCAATCGTTCAAAAAAGTGAGCGATCAACAGGAATAAATGTTTTGATTTTTTAGCACCAAATTGTGTAAAGTGCCTTTCTCAGCTTTGCCCCAATACAACCATCCAGCACATATGTGAAATATAGTAGCTCTTTAGCACATGATAAAACAGAAATTTTTAAACAGTATTACAGTTTGTTGAAACCAAAGAAAGCAAGATTAAAAAAAAAAGAATAACAACTAACCAGTGTGGTTTTGTGAAATTACAAGAACTTTTTTTCAGACCATTTTGAAATTGTTCCTTCTCTCTCATGGTTTTCATGGGAAAAAGAGAGGAAGACCAAAGCAATGATGGCTGCAAGGCAATGTTGATGATCTGCAAATGGATGCATCAGCAGCAGGCCTTCTTGCTCACAACCGAGAGGCCTACAAAAGTGCTTGTAGGGAGGCACAGTTCCGCATGGGACATGCAAATAAATGAATGAACTTCATAGAGAAATGGAAGGGAGAAGTGGACTATATCAAAGCAAAAATGAGACAATTTTCCTACTGACTGATTACAAGCCTCCGTTAATGCTCTGTATCCACATACTTTCACAGCATTTATTTCCCTGTTTTCATACATTCACAGCATTTATTTCCTCATTTTCAAAGACCTCATTGGCAGTCCTAACTGTATTCACATATAGGAAACTTGAGGCAGTAGTGGCCTGTTTTATCATCCAGAATGTAACGAGCTCATGCACCCACCAGTCTAACCCACCTGTAGAAATGGGTACCCAGTACATGCACCCACCAGTCTAACCCACCTGTAGAAATGGGTACCCAGTACATGCACCCACCAGTCTAACCCACCTGTAGAAATGGGTACCCAGTACATGCACCCACCAGTCTAACCCACCTGTAGAAATGGGTACCCAGTACATGCACCCACCAGTCTAACCCACCTGTAGAAATGGGTACCCAGTACACAACAGTAGGGGAAAACATAATCTGAAAAATGGGACTATATGCCTGCAGAGTCAGGCGCACTAGACTGCATGAACAAATATGTCTGTAAATAAAGGGGATATATGAGAAGGCCAGTTCCACAAATGACCAAAAAAAAAAAAAAAGACTGCAAAAGCCCATAGGATGAACAAAAAAAAAAAAGTGAGAAAATATCTGGTTTTTTAAAAAACGTATAATTCTTTTATATTATAAAATTTCTTAAAAAAGAAAAACATGTATCAGTTATTTACAAGAATATGATTCAAATGTTTTCCTTGTTCACATTCTTAATCTGTGAATAATGCCTGCATAAAGAATTCAGTGAATTCTGGGAAGAAAAAAAAAGATTGATAAAAACTCTGGCATATAGTAAACTGCATGAGAAAGGTTTATTAAAAACTGAGTTATAAATGTCTGAAGGGAAAAAATGTAGAAAGAAATAAAACTGGTTGTCCACACTTTATGGAGAGTTCAATCATGATTAAAATAACAACGGCAAAGAAAAAGTAATAATAACTAGTGACTTTCATATGAATCTGAGTGCTGTATGAATTCAAGTGGTCCATTTGATTTCATCTTCTACACCAAAGAAAAACGATGTATAGCTCTTGTTCTGTATATTTTCAATTGTTCATAAAGAATTCTAAAGCCAAAACTAAATAGCACCAAAATAAAAATATCGAGGACAGATGTGCTGACATGGAATCTCAATCGTTCAAAAAAGTGAGCGATCAACAGGAATAAATGTTTTGATTTTTTAGCACCAAATTGTGTAAAGTGCCTTTCTCAGCTTTGCCCCAATACAACCATCCAGCACATATGTGAAATATAGTAGCTCTTTAGCACATGATAAAACAGAAATTTTTAAACAGTATTACAGTTTGTTGAAACCAAAGAAAGCAAGATTAAAAAAAAAAAAGAATAACAACTAACCAGTGTGGTTTTGTGAAATTACAAGAACTTTTTTTCAGACCATTTTGAAATTGTTCCTTCTCTCTCATGGTTTTCATGGGAGACTGTACGCACATCTCTGTGGGACATCTGACACCGTATAAATTTCCTCTCAGGGAAACCTGAGACTATACACAATTCATCTATGGGACACCGTACACAATTCCTCTATGGGATGTACACACTCTGTGGGACACTGCACACAATTCCTCTATGGGATGTACACACTGTGGGATACCGTACACAATTCCTCTATGGGATGTACACTCTGTGGACACCGTACATAATTCATCTATGGGATGTACACACTCTGTGGGACACTGTACACAATTCCTCTATGGGATGTACACACTCTGTGGGACACTGCGCACAATTCCTCTATGGGACATTGTACATATTTCTTCTGTGGGACACCGTACACACTTAATCTGTGAATAATGCCTGCATAAAGAATTCAGTGAATTCTGGGAAAAAAAAAGATTGATAAAAACTCTAGTATATAGTAAACTGCATGAGAAAGGTTTATTAAAAACTGAGTTATAAATGTCTGAAGGGAAAAAATGTAGAAAGAAATAAAACTGATTGTCCACACTTTATGGAGAGTTCAATCATGATTAAAATAACAACGGCAAAGAAAAAGTAATAATAACTAGTGACTTTCATATGAATCTGAGTGCTGTATGAATTCAAGTGGTCCATTTGATTTCATCTTCTACACCAAAGAAAAACGATGTATAGCTCTTGTTCTGTATATTTTCAATTGTTCATAAAGAATTCTAAAGCCAAAACTAAATAGCACCAAAATAAAAATATCGAGGACAGATGTGCTGACATGGAACCTCAATCGTTCAAAAAAGTGAGCGATCAACAGGAATAAATGTTTTGATTTTTTAGCACCAAATTGTGTAAAGTGCCTTTCTCAGCTTTGCCCCAATACAACCATCCAGCACATATGTGAAATATAGTAGCTCTTTAGCACATGATAAAACAGAAATTTTTAAACAGTATTACAGTTTGTTGAAACCAAAGAAAGCAAGATTAAAAAAAAAAAAGAATAACAACTAACCAGTGTGGTTTTGTGAAATTACAAGAACTTTTTTTCAGACCATTTTGAAATTGTTCCTTCTCTCTCATGGTTTTCATGGGAGACTGTACGCACGTCTCTGTGGGACATCTGACACCGTATAAATTTCCTCTCAGGGAAACCTGAGACTATACACAATTCATCTATGGGACACCGTACACAATTCCTCTATGGGATGTACACACTCTGTGGGACACTGCACACAATTCCTCTATGGGATGTACACACTGTGGGATACCGTACACAATTCCTCTATGGGATGTACACTCTGTGGACACCGTACATAATTCATCTATGGGATGTACACACTCTGTGGGACACTGTACACAATTCCTCTATGGGATGTACATTCTCTGTGGGACACTGCGCACAATTCCTCTATGGGACATTGTACATATTTCTTCTGTGGGACACCGTACACACTTTATCTGTGGGACACTGCACACTACATATACCTTATGTAGTTTAGCCATAGTATCAAAAACAGTTTAACACAACCATAGCTATTACAGAGTAAATGCAGAAAGTAAATACTGGATAATTGCAAACGCATATCTTATACAATGAAAACTGTATAAATGAACATGAACAACAGAACTAAAAATAATATTCATTTACAAAAATGCCGTCCAATCAAATTCACAGTTTGGGAAGAAAGACAAAGCACTCACTGAAGTATCATTCCTTCATAAAGAACAGCGATCTAGAAGCTCAGTTATAAGTTATAGCAGATTAACATCCTGGTAAAATACAACTACAGTTATTCAAATCCTGATTATCTGAATTTTCATTTCAATAAATCTGATTATCTGAATTTTCATTTCAATAAATCTAATTATCTGAACTATCACTTCGCTAATTTATGATCATTTATGTAGAATATCACTTCGCTAATTTAGGATCATTTATGTAGAATATCACTTTGCTAATATAGGATCATTTATGTAGAATATCACTTCATTAATTAAGGATCATTTATGTAGAATATCACTTCACTAATTTAGGATCATTTATGTAGAATATCACTTCACTAAGTGAGGATCATTTATGTAGAATATCACTTCATTAATTAAGGATCATTTATGTAGAATATCACTTCATTAATTAAGGATCATTTATGTAGAATATCACTTCATTAATTAAGGATCATTTATGTAGAACATTACTTCGCTACCAAAAGAAAACAGCTTGGGAGGTTCTTTTTTATTCTGATGATTGAAGACACATGGTAAGACTATTAAAGACACATGGTAAGACAGCAGAAAACTGAATACCATCATACTTATTCATAGGTGAAATGCACTGCCATTTATTGATGGCAGAAAACAGATTACCATGGTATATATTTATAGGTGAAACTTATTTACTGATCGAAGAAAACTATATACAATGGTACTTATTTACAGATCAAAGTTACTGCCATTAGAGGAAGAAAATCTAACAATCTCATGCATATTTATTGGTGAAATAAATCTAGGACCTTGCTGATGGAAGAAATGACATCTCTAACCATATATTTATTTTTAAAGAAAACAAAATGGTAGAATTAATTACTGGTACAAAAACAGAACATAAGGCACTTATTTACTAGTGAAAGAAAATGGCAACATAGAATATACATATTTAAACATCGTTCACAAATCCAGAGAACAAAAAAAAAAAAAAGAAATGTCCATTTGTTTATGGGAGACAACAATGGAATTATTGGACATTCTGAAATGGTCCACTAGTTTAACTCTTAAACTATCAAACAACATCCATCTTTCACACCAGAACACACTTACAGGGTTGGTAGATCTTGAATGCCTATGCTAATCAGTGCTCAGAGCGATAAAGTCTAAATAAAATGAAAAGTAGCACATTTCTATCACAACCCATATTTTTAAACTGCAGAGTAATTTCCTTCCAGTTTCTTTCTGCCAAAATTTATTCTAGCAGAGCATGGAAATTAATTCAGAAGTGAAAGGGTCAAACTTTTTCCATTTGAAAATGGTGGAAGGCATATTTTCCCAGGAAATGATGTGATGTCTATTTTTGGAATTTATGGCAGAATAACATTCTGAACTTCTAACTACAGAACAAAACCATATGACTGCAGTTACTTTAAATATTCTTTAAAATTTCTTTAAACGACTCACTGAAAGTAAAGAGTTAAGGAAGAGAACACATGAATATGAGTTAACTTTTCATTCATCAGTCAATTGTAATGTGAAAACAAAGAACATAAGTGTGACAAAACCACTGGGTTGTACTACCAGAATACACTCGGAAGCTGTAGGAACACTCATATCTGATTGGCTGTCACTACATCTTTGATGGTGTGAAAGGCCACTTGTATGTACCTGTGTAACTGAAGTCATGTCTGAGGCACAGTTCGTCGCTTTCTTTTGGACCTCGACTGAAAAATTTTAAAAAAGGGGGTAGTTATGAAAACTGGGCCCTGGGTTTTGAGCACTTCTTTACACTGAGGCTACAGGTAGAAACATTTTTTTATCATTATTCGATCTCCCCCATAACTGCATGTCTTTGTTGTCTGCAGCCAATGCCCTGACGATCTTAATGATGGCCATCATGTCAAATGGGCTGCAGCTTATTGTGGCATGTTTTCAGATCATGAACTGAACCCTATAAACAGATCTCTTGGTACTTTCAGATCATGAACTGAACCCTATAAACAGATCTCTTGGTACTTTCAGACCATGAACTGAACCCTATAAACAGATCTCCTGGTACTTTATCTTCATGGAGACCTCGTTGAAACCTACCTTGTTAACCAGCCACATAAAAAGGTAGTGGTATGAGTACAACAAGATCTTGGCCATCTGTGTTCAAAAATATTTTTATCCAATTACAGTCATAAAGGTAAAAGTAAAATCCCCATTTCCTTGCCATTAAGGCATATTAGGGATATGGTGTTAGGCCCGTACATCCAAGATCATCGGCACATGAAAGTGTGATGTGGTCAGCATCATGCCTGGCCACATTTACCTTCCCAGATTTCTCTCCTACCCATTTTTAGAGGCTGAATGGACCCAGGGGCCTTACTGGTGTGGTGGTGCCAGGAAAAAATCCCCACTCCTGGGACATGAACCCTGTACCATCTGATTAGTAAACTGAGCACCTAACCATTCAGCCAACCAGGCAATCAATTACATTTGTTTTAAACTGTAGATAAATCTGGTCCCAGTAATAAACCATGATGAAGATGGATGTGGAGGGCAGAAAGGCGTACACACCATAGCACAGCTGCAAACTCTGAATCAATGCAACAAAAAAAAAAAAAAGAAATGTCCATTTGTTTATGGGAGACAACAATGGAATTATTGGACATTCTGAAATGGTCCACTAGTTTAACTCTTAAACTATCAAACAACATCCATCTTTCACACCAGAACACACTTACAGGGTTGGTAGATCTTGAATGCCTATGCTAATCAGTGCTCAGAGCGATAAAGTCTAAATAAAATGAAAAGTAGCACATTTCTATCACAACCCATATTTTTAAACTGCAGAGTAATTTCCTTCCAGTTTCTTTCTGCCAAAATTTATTCTAGCAGAGCATGGAAATTAATTCAGAAGTGAAAGGGTCAAACTTTTTCCATTTGAAAATGGTGGAAGGCATATTTTCCCAGGAAATGATGTGATGTCTATTTTTGGAATTTATGGCAGAATAACATTCTGAACTTCTAACTACAGAACAAAACCATATGACTGCAGTTACTTTAAATATTCTTTAAAATTTCTTTAAACGACTCACTGAAAGTAAAGAGTTAAGGAAGAGAACAAATGAATATGAGTTAACTTTTCATTCATCAGTCAATTGTAATGTGAAAACAAAGAACATAAGTGTGACAAAACCACTGGGTTGTACTACCAGAATACACTCGGAAGCTGTAGGAACACTCATATCTGATTGGCTGTCACTACATCTTTGATGGTGTGAAAGGCCACTTGTATGTACCTGTGTAACTGAAGTCATGTCTGAGGCACAGTTCGTCGCTTTCTTTTGGACCTCGACTGAAAAATTTTAAAAAAGGGGGTAGTTATGAAAACTGGGCCCTGGGTTTTGAGCACTTCTTTACACTGAGGCTACAGGTAGAAACATTTTTTTATCATTATTCGATCTCCCCCATAACTGCATGTCTTTGTTGTCTGCAGCCAATGCCCTGACGATCTTAATGATGGCCATCATGTCAAATGGGCTGCAGCTTATTGTGGCATGTTTTCAGATCATGAACTGAACCCTATAAACAGATCTCTTGGTACTTTCAGATCATGAACTGAACCCTATAAACAGATCTCTTGGTACTTTCAGACCATGAACTGAACCCTATAAACAGATCTCCTGGTACTTTATCTTCATGGAGACCTCGTTGAAACCTACCTTGTTAACCAGCCACATAAAAAGGTAGTGGTATGAGTACAACAAGATCTTGGCCATCTGTGTTCAAAAATATTTTTATCCAATTACAGTCATAAAGGTAAAAGTAAAATCCCCATTTCCTTGCCATTAAGGCATATTAGGGATATGGTGTTAGGCCCGTACTTCCAAGATCATCGGCACATGAAAGTGTGATGTGGTCAGCATCATGCCTGGCCACATTTACCTTCCCAGATTTCTCTCCTACCCATTTTTAGAGGCTGAATGGACCCAGGGGCCTTACTGGTGTGGTGGTGCCAGGAAAAAATCCCCACTCCTGGGACATGAACCCTGTACCATCTGATTAGTAAACTGAGCACCTAACCATTCAGCCAACCAGGCAATCAATTACATTTGTTTTAAACTGTAGATAAATCTGGTCCCAGTAATAAACCATGATGAAGATGGATGTGGAGGGCAGAAAGGCGTACACACCATAGCACAGCTGCAAACTCTGAATCAATGCAACAAAGAAGAAGAAGAAGAAGACTATAGATAACACAGTGAAACATGAATGAATATCACTGCTGAATGGAATATGCTGCAGCATAATGAAACATATTGTATGAAAGATTTGCAACAGCCAAGACCAAAATCATGTTTGCTGTAGATCTTCTTTGATGTTAATTCAGTTCCCATAATCAACCTGGATATGTGGGAGACAGAAAAAAAAAATACAACAAACTTTTTTAACCACCAATTCATTTGTAAAAAAAAAAACCATACAGATTCCTTCAATGTGTTTTTCTTCATCTGTTCAATTTTTGAAGATATTTTTAACTGCCTGATAATTGTAATGGTATCTAAAGTTACTACTATACTACCAAAGTAACACTGCTACTATTGGTAGCTTCTCTAACACTACATTACTTCAATTTATTTCATCTTAAAGAGGTCACATTACTTCAGCCCATTCAATGTTAAAGAACTCTCATTAATTCCTTCTATCTTTTTATTACTTTACTTCCAATCTATCTTAAACAGAGCACATAATTTCAGCCCACTCTATCTTAAACAGCCCATATAATTTCAATTGACCATCTTAAACAGTCCACATAATTTCAATCAACTATCTTAAACAGCTCACATAATTTCAATCCACTATCTTAAACAGCCCACATACTTTCAGTCCACTGTCTTAAACAGCTCACATAATTTCAATCCACTTTGTCTTAAAAAGCCCACATAGTTTCAATCCACTATCTTAAACAGCCCACATAATTTCAATCCACTATATTAAACAGTCCATATAATTTCAATCCACTATCTTAAACAGCCCACATAATTTCAATCAACTATCTTAAACAGCCCACATAATTTCAATCCACTATCTTAAACAGCCCACATAATTTCAATCCACTCTATCTTAAACCACCCACATAACTTCAGTCCACT
Source organism: Achatina immaculata (assembly GCA_009760885.1). NCBI lineage: Eukaryota > Metazoa > Mollusca > Gastropoda > Stylommatophora > Achatinidae > Lissachatina > Lissachatina immaculata. The sequence continues at coordinate 25,741,098 of CM019699.1, forward strand.
CTATCTTCAACAGCCCACATAATTTCAGTCCACTCTATCTTCAACAGCCCACATAATTTCAATCCACTATATTAAACAGTCCATATAATTTCAATCCACTATCTTAAACAGCCCACATAATTTCAATCCACTATCTTAAACAGCCCATATAATTTCAATCCACTCTATCTTAAACCACCCACATAACTTCAGTCCACTCTATCTTCAACAGCCCACATAATTCAGTCCACTATATTAAACAGTCCATATAATTTCAATCCACTATCTTAAACAGCCCACATAATTTCAATCAACTATCTTAAACAGCCCACATAATTTCAATCAACTATCTTAAACAGCCCACATAATTTCAATCCACTCTATCTTAAACCACCACATAACTTCAGTCCACTCTATCTTCAACAGCCCACATAATTTCAGTCCACTCTATCTTCAACAGCCCACATAATTTCAATCCACTCTATTAAACAGTCCATATAATTTCAATCCACTATCTTAAACAGCCCACATAATTTCAATCCACTATCTTAAACAGCCCATATAATTTCAATCCACTCTATCTTAAACCACCCACATAACTTCAGTCCACTCTATCTTCAACAGCCCACATAATTCAGTCCACTATATTAAACAGTCCATATAATTTCAATCCACTATCTTAAACAGCCCACATAATTTCAATCAACTATCTTAAACAGCCCACATAATTTCAATCCACTATCTTAAACAGCCCACATAATTTCAATCCACTCTATCTTAAACCACCCACATAACTTCAGTCCACTCTATCTTCAACAGCCCACATAATTTCAGTCCACTCTATCTTCAACAGCCCACATAATTTCAATCCACTATATTAAACAGTCCATATAATTTCAATCCACTATCTTAAACAGCCCACATAATTTCAATCCACTATCTTAAACAGCCCATATAATTTCAATCCACTCTATCTTAAACCACCCACATAACTTCAGTCCACTCTATCTTCAACAGCCCACATAATTTCAGTCCACTCTATCTTCAACAGCCCACATAATTTCAATCCACTATATTAAACAGTCCATATAATTTCAACCCACTATCTTAAACAGCCCACATAATTTCAATCAACTATCTTAAACAGCCCACATAATTTCAATCCACTATCTTAAACAGCCCACATAATTTCAATCCACTCTATCTTAAACCACCCACATAACTTCAGTCCACTCTATCTTCAACAGCCCACATAATTTCAGTCAACTCTATCTTAAACAGCCCACATAATTTCAATCCACTCTATCTTAAACTGCCCACATAACTTCAGTCCACTCTATCTTCAACTGCCCACATAATTTCAGTCCACTCTATCTTAAACAGCCCACATAATTTCAATCCACTATCTTAAACAGCTCACATAATTTCAGTCCACTATCTTAAACAGCCCACATAATTTCAATCCACTATCTTAAACAGCTCATATTACTTCAGATCACTCTATATTAATGTCCAGTTACTTCAGTCTGTCTTATAAGAATTTCATTAATATACAACAGTTTCATAATAAGAAACCCCCCATAAAAGGGTATTATAATTCTACTAGATTATAATACTACAGAACCATATTTTTATTACATCACTAAGCACAAATTACCACAAAAATATTTCAAAGGTCTTTGCTAATTTTCATGGCCCTCTCTAAGACCTCTGTCAAAATTTCTGCAATCTTGTTAACATTACCAGTGTAAGAGCTCCATAATTATATACTGTTAACTGTATCAGTAGATATAATCCTCTGTTGTTATAATTATTTAAGATCTTTATCAGTTTATATCTCTATTGTTAAAATTGCTCAACTCTTCTAGCAATATATATCTGTAGTCCTTCAAAGTTAACTAAGAACCATATCAATGTCTGTGGAATCCTCTGTTAACTTTACCTAAAACCTCTATCACTGTACGTATGTAATCCTCTTCTATTACTTGGCAAAATTATGGATGATTATTATTTATTTTCTTTATATAAAGCTGTGATAAATGACATCTTGAATGCTTGCTATCACATAATGGACATCACAACACAGTTGGCATCAACTCAGTTAATGTAATGGAACTTTTATCAGTTTTGTATTTTTACTCTCTTCAAATTAAAATATTTATGGCTCGTAAATTTTGATCCGTTATCACAATACACAAAAAAAAACAAAAACTCAAGAATGACAAACTGGCATCTGTTTTATTCAACTTGTTTAAAAAATCTGCACATAATCACAGAAAAGCTGTTGAAATTTATGGAGCAAATTTAGCTTTCAGAAAAAATTGCTTTGATTTTTATCTTCTTCGTGATCTCAAATGTTACATAAATACGGTGTAGTATATTATTATAACACACAATAAGTTATGTCTAGATTTTAACTTTAAAGAAACTGAACATCAGCAATGGGTAATTTTAAGCAGAAAAAAACTCTGAAAAATAAAAGCCATATGACAAAAATACAACATAAAAAACTGACACACGAAGGAGATACAATATTTTTAAAAAAAAAGAATGAAAGAGAATAAAATAAAGCAAAAGCAAAACATAAAGAGGAATGTAAAAGAAAGGGAGAGAGAGAGAGGAAGCAAGAGAAGGAGGGAGGAAGACAGAGAGAGGGAGAAGGAGAGAGAGGGCAGGAAGGAGAGGAAGAGGGAGGGAGGGAGAGAGAATGGGAAAGGGAGGGAGGGAGAGAGAATGGGAAAGGGAGGGAGGGAGAGAGAGAAAGAGAGAGAGAAGTTTATGACAGAATATTACAACCTACACAACAGACAATTCTTGATACAAAAGCAACAACAACAAAAAAACTGAACAGAAAGTAATGGAAACTTACTATAAAGGAGTGAAAAAAAAAATACAAAAATAAGACAGCAAAGGTAAAGTCAGTGAAAATAACATCAAAGCATATAAAAATACAAGATGCCATTTCATGAAATCTAAATGTTTTCAGCGAGACAGACAAAATCTTATCTGTTAGAAGACTGAATGACTGATAACTGTGATCAGAGGTGACAAAATGCATCAAATTTGTTTTATGACTGAAACAATGAATCATAAAATGTTAACAACAATTTTGTTTTTCTCTTTTTCATGGACAGAACTTTGTTCCTCCTTCTCTGTTAGCAGCTTATTCTATTCCCTACTGTCTGCTTGAAGAACTTAATCATGAATTATAATCTTTTATTAGCTTATTAACAACTAGAAACTTGCCGTGATGGATTATGATAACCCTTTATTAGCTTAAAAGAACTTACTACCTGCCATAATGAATTATAACCATATGAAGAACTGGGAACTTGTCATGATGAACTGCACCCTTTTATTAGGTTATGTAACCTGTATGTACCAGTAATGTTTATGACAGAAGAGCAACACACATTCGAGAGTGAGAAATACAATGATCTGTCCAAGGAATTAAAACAAGTGCCATGAATCAAGGCTAAGGGACAACAGGTACAGAACTAGGAGCTAGAGGATTTCCAGCAGTTATCACCTCATGTCTTGTGTATAAACCTGGGTACAAAGACATAAGTAATTCCTCTGATGATCTGAAGAGTTGTGTAGTTTGTTCAGCTCTCTACAGTAGAGACTGTCCTGATACCAGAGTTTATGGTTACAAAGTGGGGTAGAGATTGTAGGCAACTACCATGGAAAAAATGAGAAGAACTCAGAATGAACTAAAATGCTCAAGCAAGTGAAATCTAAAGAAGTTTGTCTAATCCTTAAGTTACAGCACAAAACAAAACAAAAACTAAAGAAAACAAGAGGAGAGAATACTGCATCCTGTGGGTGAATGCTCTACCTTCAGACAAGATAAGAGGAGAGAATATTGCATCCTGTGGGTGAATGCTCTACCTTCAGACAAGATAAGAGGAGAGAATACTGCATCCTGTGGGTGAATGCTCTACCTTCAGACAAGATAAGAGGAGAGAATATTGCATCCTGTGGGTGAATGCTCTACCTTCAGACAAGACAAGAAGAGAGAATACTGCATCCTGTGGGTGAATGCTCTACCTTCAGACAAGACAAGAGGAGAGAATACTGCATCGTGTGGGTGAATGCTCTACCTTCAGACAAGACAAGAGGAGAGAATACTGCATCGTGTGGGTGAATGTTCTACCTTCAGACAAGACAAAGGGAGAGAATACTGCATCGTGTGGGTGAATGCTCTACCTTCAGACAAGACAAGAGAAGAGAATACTGCATCCTGTGGGTGAATGCTCTACCTTCAGACAAGACAAAGGGAGAGAATACTGCATCCTGTGGGTGAATGCTCTACCTTCAGACAAGACAAACGGAGAGAATACTGCATCGTGTGGGTGAATGCTCTACCTTCAGACAAGACAAAGGGAGAGAATACTGCATCGTGTGGGTGAATGCTCTACCTTCAGACAAGACAAAGGGAGAGAATACTGCATCATGTGGGTGAATGCTCTACCTTCAGACAAGACAAAGGGAGAGAATACTGCATCATGTGGGCGAATGCTCTACCTTCAGACATGACAAAGGGAGAGAATACTGCATCCTGTGGGCGAATGCTCTACCTTCAGACAAGACAAAGGTTGAGAATACTGCATCCTGTGGGTGAATGCTCTACCTTCAGACAAGACAAAGGGAGAGAATACTGCATCCTGTGGGTGAATGCTCTACCTTCAGACAAGACAAAGGTTGAGAATACTGCATCCTGTGGGTGAATGCTCTACCTTCAGACAAAACAAAAGGAGAGAATACTGCATCCTGTGGGTGAATGATCTACCTTCAGACAAGACAAGAGGAGAGAATACTGCATCCTGTGGGTGAATGCTCTACCTTCAGACAAGATAAGAGGAGAGAATGCTGCATCGTGTGGGTGAATGCTCTACCTTCAGACAAGACAAGAGGAGAGAATATTGCATCCTGTGGGTGAATGCTCTACCTTCAGACAAGATAAGAGGAGAGAATACTGCATCCTGTGGGTGAATGCTCTACCTTCAGACAAGATAAGAGGAGAGAATACTGCATCCTGTGGGTGAATGCTCTACCTTCAGACAAGATAAGAGGAGAGAATACTGCATCCTGTGGGTGAATGCTCTACCTTAAGACAAGACAAGAGGAGAGAATATTGCATCCTGTGGGTGAATGCTCTACCTTCAGACAAGACAAGAGGAGAGAATACTGCATCGTGTGGGTGAATGATCTACCTTCAGACAAGATAAGAGAATACTGCATCGTGTGGGTGAATGCTCTACCTTCAGACAAGACAAGAGGAGAGAATCAGTTTTGTATTTTTACTCTCTTCAAATTAAAATATTTATGGCTCGTAAATTTTGATCCGTTATCACAATACACAAAAAAAAACAAAAACTCAAGAATGACAAACTGGCATCTGTTTTATTCAACTTGTTTAAAAAATCTGCACATAATCACAGAAAAGCTGTTGAAATTTATGGAGCAAATTTAGCTTTCAGAAAAAATTGCTTTGATTTTTATCTTCTTCGTGATCTCAAATGTTACATAAATATGGTGTAGTATATTATTATAACACACAATAAGTTATGTCTAGATTTTAACTTTAAAGAAACTGAACATCAGCAATGGGTAATTTTAAGCAGAAAAAAACTCTGAAAAATAAAAGCCATATGACAAAAATACAACATAAAAAACTGACACATGAAGGAGATACAATATTTTTTTTAAAAAAGAATGAAAGAGGATAAAATAAAGCAAAAGCAAAACATAAAGAGGAATGTAAAAGAAAGGGAGAGAGAGAGGAAGCAAGAGAAGGAGGGAGGAAGACAGAGAGAGAGGGAGAAGGAGAGAGAGGGCAGGAAGGAGAGGAAGAGGGAGAGAGGGAGGGAGAGAGAATGGGAAAGGGAGGGAGGGAGAGAGAGAAAGAGAGAGAGAAGTTTATGACAGAATATTACAACCTACACAACAGACAATTCTTGATACAAAAGCAACAACAACAAAAAAACTGAACAGAAAGTAATGGAAACTTACTATAAAGGAGTGAAAAAAATACAAAAATAAGACAGCAAAGGTAACAGTCAGTGAAAATAACATCAAAGCATATAAATATACAAGATGCCATTTCATGAAATCTAAATGTTTTCAGCGAGACTGACAAAATCTTATCTGTTAGAAGACTGAATGACTGATAACTGTGATCAGAGGTGACAAAATGCATCAAATTTGTTTTATGACTGAAACAATGAATCATAAAATGTTAACAACAATTTTGTTTTTCTCTTTTTCATGGACAGAACTTTGTTCCTCCTTCTCTGTTAGCAGCTTATTCTATTCCCTACTGTCTGCTTGAAGAACTTAATCATGAATTATAATCTTTTATTAGCTTATTAACAACTAGAAACTTGCCGTGATGGATTATGATAACCCTTTATTAGCTTAAAAGAACTTACTACCTGCCATAATGAATTATAACCATATGAAGAACTGGGAACTTGTCATGATGAACTGCACCCTTTTATTAGGTTATGTAACCTGTATGTACCAGTAATGTTTATGACAGAAGAGCAACACACATTCGAGAGTGAGAAATACAATGATCTGTCCAAGGAATTAAAACAAGTGCCATGAATCAAGGCTAAGGGACAACAGGTACAGAACTAGGAGCTAGAGGATTTCCAGCAGCTATCACCTCATGTCTTGTGTATAAACCTGGGTACAAAGACATAAGTAATTCCTCTGATGATCTGAAGAGTTGTGTAGTTTGTTCAGCTCTCTACAGTAGAGACTGTCCTGATACCAGAGTTTATGGTTACAAAGTGGGGTAGAGATTGTAGGCAACTACCATGGAAAAAATGAGAAGAACTCAGAATGAACTAAAATGCTCAAGCAAGTGAAATCTAAAGAAGTTTGTCTAATCCTTAAGTTACAGCACAAAACAAAACAAAAACTAAAGAAAACAAGAGGAGAGAATACTGCATCGTGTGGGTAAATGCTCTACCTTCAGACAAGACAAGAGGAGAGAATATTGCATCCTGTGGGTGAATGCTCTACCTTCAGACAAGACAAGAGGAGAGAATACTGCATCCTGTGGGTGAATGCTCTACCTTCAGACAAGACAAACGGAGAGAATACTGCATCGTGTGGGTGAATGCTCTACCTTCAGACAAGACAAGAGGAGAGAATACTGCATCCTGTGGGTGAATGCTCTACCTTCAGACAAGACAAACGGAGAGAATACTGCATCATGTGGGTGAATGCTCTACCTTCAGACAAGACAAGAGGGGAGAATATTGCATCCTGTGGGTGAATGCTCTACCTTCAAACAAGATAAGAGGAGAGAATACTGCATCCTGTGGGTGAATGCTCTACCTTCAGACAAGATAAGAGGAGAGAATACTGCATCGTGTGGGTGAATGCTCTACCTTCAGACAGGGCAAGAGGAGAGAATACTGCATCGTGTGGGTGAATGCTCTACCTTCAGACAAGATAAGAGGAGAGAATACTGCATTGTGTGGGTGAATGCTCTACCTTCAGACAAGATAAGAGGAGAGAATACTGCATCCTGTGGGTGAATGCTCTACCTTCAGACAAGATAAGAGGAGAGAATACTGCATCATGTGGGTGAATGCTCTACCTTCAGACAGGGAAAGAGGAGAGAATACTGCATCGTGTGGGTGAATGCTCTACCTTCAGACAAGCAAAATTTGTGGTCAATCAATTCCTTGTTTTATGCATATATTTGTGCATGCATATGTGTAATGACATATTTTTTTTCAAAACCACACATAACAATGTAAAATTACGTGATTCACCATTACCTGCCTGACCCCAGCAAATTAATTCTGCTTTCTATAAAACAATAAATGACTATTACACATCCAGAAATCAAAAGTTTGCAACACTGTGAGTTTATGTACAGTGATCTGTGAACAAAAAAGCTGAAATGCTTTGAAAAGAAGTGAGAAATTACACAAGTTACAAGAAAAAAGAAAATCCATCAGACAAGTGGCTCTAAAAACTTTTCAGACAGTAGCGAGTGTGGCAATCCAAATTTCTTCTGCAGCACACCTGTGTTCTCAAATGCTGCATCTCGTGTAATTAATCTTAGATTTTCAGTATTTTATTTACACTATGCTGAAAGCACCATAATTTGAACTAAAATATTTTCCCATCAAAATCTGCTGGCACATCTCATGTCTGTCTTTGCAGTATGCTGTTTGTGAAACACTGCACTAAAGAATAAACCTCATATTTCACGGGTGAAGAATTGGGCATACAGGTCTAGCTAACATGAAGAACTGAACATACAGGTCTAGCTAACATGAAGAACTGAACATACAGGTCTAGCTAACATGAAGAACTGAACATACAGGTCTAGCTAACATGAAGAACTGAACATACAGGTCTAGCTAACATGAAGAACTGAACATACAGGTCTAGCTAACATGAAGAACTGAACATACAGGTCTAGCTAACATGAAGAACTGAACATACAGGTCTAGCTAACATGAAGAACTGAACATACAGGTCTAGCTAACATGAAGAACTGAACATACAGATCTAGCTAACATGAAGAACTGAACATACAGGCCTAGCTAACATGAAGAACTGAACATACAGGCCTGTCTAACATGAAGAACTGGGCATACAGGCCTGTCTAATATGAAGAACTGAACAAACAGGCCTGTCTAACATGAAGAACTGGGCATACAGGCCTGCCTAACATGAAGAACTGAGCATACAGGCCTGTCTAACATGAAGAACTGGGCATACAGGCCTGTCTAACATGAAGAACTGAGCATACAGGCCTGTCTAATATGAAGAACTGAACATACAGGCCTGTCTAATATGAAGAACTGAGCATACAGGCCTGTCTAATATGAAGAACTGAACATACAGGCCTGTCTAACATGAAGAACTGAACATACAGGCCTGTCTAACATGAAGAACTGAACATACAGGTCTAGCTAACATGAAGAACTGAACATACAGGCCTAGCTAACATGAAGAACTGAAGATAAGAGGAGAGAATACTGCATCCTGTGGGTGAATGCTCTACCTTCAGACAAGATAAGAGGAGAGAATACTGCATCCTGTGGGTGAATGCTCTACCTTAAGACAAGACAAGAGGAGAGAATATTGCATCCTGTGGGTGAATGCTCTACCTTCAGACAAGATAAGAGGAGAGAATACTGCATCGTGTGGGTGAATGTTCTACCTTCAGACAAGAGAAGAGAATACTGCATCGTGTGGGTGAATGCTCTACCTTCAGACAAGACAAGAGGAGAGAATACTGCATCCTGTGGGTGAATGATCTACCTTCAGACAAGATAAGAGGAGAGAATAATGCATCCTGTGGGTGAATGCTCTACCTTGAGACAAGAGAAGAGGAGAGAATACTGCATTGTGTGGGTGAATGCTCTACCTTCAGACAAGACAAGAGGAGAGAATATTGCATCCTGTGGGTGAATGCTCTACCTTCAAACAAGATAAGAGGAGAGAATACTGCATCCTGTGGGTGAATGCTCTACCTTCAGACAAGACAAGAGGAGAGAATACTGCATCATGTGGGTGAATGCTCTACCTTCAGACAAGACAAGAGGAGAGAATATTGCATCCTGTGGGTGAATGCTCTACCTTCAGACAAGATAAGAGGAGAGAATACTGCATCCTGTGGGTGAATGCTCTACCTTCAGACAAGATAAGAGGAGAGAATACTGCATCGTGTGGGTGAATGCTCTACCTTCAGACAGGGCAAGAGGAGAGAATATTGCATCGTGTGGGTGAATGCTCTACCTTCAAACAAGATAAGAGGAGAGAATACTGCATTGTGTGGGTGAATGCTCTACCTTCAGACAAGATAAGAGGAGAGAATACTGCATCCTGTGGGTGAATGCTCTACCTTCAGACAAGATAAGAGGAGAGAATACTGCATCATGTGGGTGAATGCTCTACCTTCAGACAGGGAAAGAGGAGAGAATACTGCATCGTGTGGGTGAATGCTCTACCTTCAGACAAGCAAAATTTGTGGTCAATCAATTCCTTGTTTTATGCATATATTTGTGCATGCATATGTGTAATGACATATTTTTTTTCAAAACCACACATAACAATGTAAAATTACGTGATTCACCATTACCTGCCTGACCCCAGCAAATTAATTCTGCTTTCTATAAAACAATAAATGACTATTACACATCCAGAAATCAAAAGTTTGCAACACTGTGAGTTTATGTACAGTGATCTGTGAACAAAAAAGCTGAAATGCTTTGAAAAGAAGTGAGAAATTACACAAGTTACAAGAAAAAAGAAAATCCATCAGACAAGTGGCTCTAAAAACTTTTCAGACAGTAGCGAGTGTGGCAATCCAAATTTCTTCTGCAGCACACCTGTGTTCTCAAATGCTGCATCTCGTGTAATTAATCTTAGATTTTCAGTATTTTATTTACACTATGCTGAAAGCACCATAATTTGAACTAAAATATTTTCCCATCAAAATCTGCTGGCACATCTCATGTCTGTCTTTGCAGTATGCTGTTTGTGAAACACTGCACTAAAGAATAAACCTCATATTTCACGGGTGAAGAATTGGGCATACAGGTCTAGCTAACATGAAGAACTGAACATACAGGTCTAGCTAACATGAAGAACTGAACATACAGGTCTAGCTAACATGAAGAACTGAACATACAGGTCTAGCTAACATGAAGAACTGAACATACAGGTCTAGCTAACATGAAGAACTGAACATACAGGTCTAGCTAACATGAAGAACTGAACATACAGGTCTAGCTAACATGAAGAACTGAACATACAGGTCTAGCTAACATGAAGAACTGAACATACAGGTCTAGCTAACATGAAGAACTGAACATACAGGTCTAGCTAACATGAAGAACTGAACATACAGGCCTAGCTAACATGAAGAACTGAACATACAGGCCTGTCTAACATGAAGAACTGGGCATACAGGCCTGTCTAATATGAAGAACTGAACAAACAGGCCTGTCTAACATGAAGAACTGGGCATACAGGCCTGCCTAACATGAAGAACTGAGCATACAGGCCTGTCTAACATGAAGAACTGGGCATACAGGCCTGTCTAACATGAAGAACTGAGCATACAGGCCTGTCTAATATGAAGAACTGAACATACAGGCCTGTCTAATATGAAGAACTGAGCATACAGGCCTGTCTAATATGAAGAACTGAACATACAGGCCTGTCTAACATGAATAACTGAACATACAGGCCTGTCTAACATGAAGAACTGAACATACAGGTCTAGCTAACATGAAGAACTGAACATACAGGCCTAGCTAACATGAAGAACTGAACATAAAGGCCTAGCTAACATGAAGAACTGAACATACAGGCCTAGCTAACATGAAGAACTGAACATAAAGGCCTAGCTAACATGAAGAACTGAACATAAAGGCCTGTCTAACATGAAGAACTGAACATGCAGGTCTGTCTAACATGAAGAACTGAACATACAGGCCTGTCTAATATGAAGAACTGAACATACAGGCTACCTAACATGAAGAACTGAACATACAGGTCTAGCTAACATGAAGAACTGAACATAAAGGCCTGTCTAATACGAAGAACTGAACATACAGGCCTGTCTAACATGAAGAACTGAACATAAAGGCCTGTCTAATATGAAGAACTGAACATACAGGCCTGTCTAACATGAAGAACTGAACATACAGGCCTGTCTAACACGAAGAACTGAACATACAGGCCTGTCTAACACGAAGAACTGAACATAAAGGCCTGTCTAACATGAAGAACTGAACATAAAGGCCTGTCTAATATGAAGAACTGAACATACAGGCCTGTCTAACATGAAGAACTGAACATACAGGCCTGTCTAACATGAAGAACTGGGCATACAGGCCTGTCTAACATGAAGAAATGAACATGCAGGCCTAGCTAACATGAAGAACTGAACATACAGGTCTAGCTAACATGAAGAACTGGGCATAAAGGCCTGTCTAACATGAAGAACTGAACATACAGGCCTGTCTAACATGAAGAACTGGGCATACAGGCCTGTCTAACATGAAGAACTGAACATACAGGCCTAGCTAACATGAAGAACTGAACATACAGGCCTGTCTAACATGAAGAACTGAACATAAAGGCCTAGCTAATATGAAGAACTGAACATACAGGCCTAGCTAACATGAAGAACTGAACATAAAGGCCTAGCTAACATGAAGAACTGAACATGCAGGCCTGTCTAACATGAAGAACTGAACATACAGGCCTGTCTAACATGAAGAACTGAACATACAGGCCTGTCTAACATGAAGAACTGAACATAAAGGCCTAGCTAACATGAAGAACTGAACATACAGGCCTGTCTAACATGAAGAACTGGGCATACAGGCCTGTCTAATATGAAGAACTGAACATAAAGGCCTGTCTAACATGAAGAACTGAACATACAGGCCTGTCTAACATGAAGAACTGAACATACAGGCCTGTCTAACATGAAGAACTGAACATACAGGCCTGTCTAACATGAAGAACTGGCCATGCAGGCCTGTCTAATATGAAGAACTGAACATAAAGGCCTAGCTAACATGAAGAACTGAACATAAAGGCCTAACTAACATGAAGAACTGGCCATACAGGCCTGTTTGACAATCTTCCCTTTATCTTTCACTTTCATTTTGTAAAAAATTCAGTATCTGGTCAGTCCACACATAAAGTTACATATAATGAGTGTCAGCAATATTTAAAATCAATGAACATCTGCATCCAACCTCTTATAAAAATTAACAACACAAAATATTTTTTTCACATTTCTGCACTTTGACTACAACATAACAAACTATTATGTAGGTCTAAGTGCATTACAAAAAGTATTTGAGAGGTTAGACCTACAACACTGTGCTCTATCACTCAACAAATTACTACATATTATTAACAGAATTACTGCTGCCATTAAAATGTAGACAAATATGATGCTGTGAGAATAACTTGGAATTAAACACAACAGTCCTGTGGGCAAGCAGTTAATAACTTTGTTTTTTTTTTAAATGCACCACCAACACTGATTTAAGATCTACTATTGTTACTGTGCTCATCTGTTGTTGGAAATCTGCAGGAGCATATTCTGTGTTCATACACATTTATAATGCCAGGGTGCGTGAGATTCATTGTGACTGAAGTTTAAATTTGTACAGTTTGTGTGGCCTGATTTTTGCTGTTGGTGTCAACTGAAGAAATAGCTGTCTAAAACAGTTCTTTTCTGGGGTGAATTGTAATGGTGCGGTTAGGTGCTGCCCCAAAATGTTGCGTGTCGAAACAGAACACAAGATGTGACTCATGACCCTACAAGGGCGCTTGAGTTGCAAAATGGCTATTGCACTTCATTTCCCAAAGTGAAGGTCAGCAGTTTTAATCGAGCTGGGGATGAACTAGTCAAACAACTGTTAAAATGGGCACTGGTTTACTTGTAACTCTAGTTGCTTCTACAGCGTGACAAGCCAGACTTTACTATTATATACTGACATTTCCTTATCTCATGTCTGTATATTTTGCCTCAATTATTTTCTAGTTATTCTCAGCCTATTATACCATGCACTTCAAACATGAAAGCAAAATCTGCCATAGCAACTATTTTAAATGTGCATTTGTTACAAAATGTTTAGACTGAACACAAGATCGAACACAAGATCTAACACACCAGCGGCAGAAAAAACCCATGCTACTGTACATGTGCTAACCTTCTAGAAATAACAGATTCAAGGATTTAAAAAAAACAGAAGTTGACAGCAGAGAGCTTTGAAGAGACTAACCTTCTAGAAATAACAGTTTCAGGGATTTTTTTAAAAAAAACGGAAGTTGACAGCAGAGAGCTTTGAAGAGACTAACCTTCTAGAAATAACAGTTTCAGGGATTTAAAAAAAAAACAGAAGTTGACAGCAGAGAGCTATGAAGAGACTAACCTTCTAGAAATAACAGTTTCAGGGATTTAAAAAAAAAACAGAAGTTGACAGCAGAGAGCTTTGAAGAGACTAACCTTCTAGAAATAACAGTTTCAGGGATTTTAAAAAAAAACAGAAGTTGACAGCAGAGAGCTTTGAAGAGAAAAAAAAAACAGTTCTTATCTTTAAAAAGTTCTATTTGAAAAATGAATGATCAACCACCTTGATTCTTACGTGTGATCATTACATCAAAGCTTCTCAATGTTTTTCAGATTATAGCCCTCTTTTAGCATTAAAATTTTCCCTGAGACCTTCCTGTACTCGCAGTGCTAAATAAAAACATTATTTATGTCTCACGGTCACGGATTACAGAAATCTGCTGTAGTCTGGCAGGGGAAAAGAGGGCTAGCAGACTTCCACTGGGAAAATGCTGGCCTAAACCAAGCAAGTAAGTGTCACATTGCTTCCAGAACACCTGGGATTTAGATACTACTCTTCTACTTCAGATGTCTGGATGAGAGAGCTGACAGGTTGGCCAGCTCTACCCTCATCTCGGATGGACAACCACTGGATCCAGCTGATACTGTCAACGTGCTCGGACAGATAAGCATAGTGGAGGACGCCGAGAGCAGCAAATCCACATTGCCGCTTAGACTGTGAGAACTGGGAGTACAGACTGGCACGGCCGGGAACGAGAGGCATACTGGATGTGCAAGGGGACTTGTCAACCAACACAGGACGAGTACTATCAGACACAGGACGCTGATGGAAATGGAGAGGGGGGAGAATCTGAGCATCTAAGGACATGTCCGGAATGCAATTATGGTGACCCAGACCATAAACCATAAATGTCTGCATTATTTCAATCATCATCATCAATATTATATCAGGTGCTGTGCCAGCAGGCACTGGTGCCCATGCTTCTTCACCGATCTCCATCCTAGATATCTTCCATCAGCTCAGTTGGTGATTTTTTTATTCTGCCTTCACATTCTATCTATCTATGCCTCTGACCCCTCGTGGAGCATAGGCCGCCAACAAGAGCTCGCCAGGCAGTTCGGTCCTGGGCCACTCTTTCCAACTGTCTCCATGTCTGGTTCATTATTTTGATGTCCGTGTCCAGACTTCGGCGCCAGGAGTTCCTTGGTCTCCCTCTCCTCCTTTTACCCTGTGGGTTCCATGTTAGGGCTTGCCTTGTAGTGCTGGATGTGGATTTCCATAGGGGCCTTCACATTAGACTATCCATAATTTTTTTTTTTCTCTGGGCCTTTCCCTGCCTCTCTTCCTATTTATCTTTCCTGCTGTTACTGTGTTTTCAAGCCCTCCTTTTCTCACTATATGCCAAATGTATGAGAAATCTCATTTTCTTAAGGATTTTTCCTTCCTTCACTTGCTTTTGTTAGACTATCCCTGTTTGTTATCTTAGCTGTCATGCTACTCTTCTAATCTTTACAATCTTTTAATTCCATGTTGCCTCTAGAGATCTTTGGCTCTGATCTGTTGATTGTCCATGACCCACTTCCATGGAGCAGGATGGGCTCAAAGCAGTATTTCTGAACTCTCTTTGTGATGTTCAGTGGTGGAGATTAAACAAAGACGATGATCTCTATTGGTTTGCTAGTCTTAGTTTACTTCAGGGTTCTGTTGCTTTTTGTTACTTCTTTACTTTAATAAAACTACATCTGGAAAAGGTGTCTTGAATGAATATACATCAAAATGCAACTTATTATCCTGAATGCAAAATTTTATACTTTCAAAATAGTTTTTTTTTAAATATTTTATAAAGGAATGCATAAAAATGGAATGCGCTATTTAGCTGCAAGGATTTTTTTGCAAAATGTTACAGATGAAGGAAAAACATCTATAATGTGACAACTTGTCACTCTGGCAGATTCAAATATTCTGTAATGGCGTAGTTTGTTTTATTATAGTGAATGCAAAAAATGTCAAACTTTTTTCATTTCACATCTCACACAAGGCAAGAAAATTGCCTCGATGATCTGATTTCAAGGACAGATATCGTCTTTTAGCATTACAATTTTCCCTGAGACCTTCCTGTACCCGCAGTGCTAAATAAAAACATTATTTATGTCTCGCGGTCACGGATTACAGAAATCTGCTGTAGTCTGGCAGGGGAAAAGAGGGCCAGCAGACTTCCACTGGGAAAATGCTGGCCTAAACCAAGCAAGTAAGTGTCACATTGCTTCCAGAACACCTGGGATTTAGATACTACTCTTCTACTTCAGATGTCTGGATGAGAGAGCTGACAGGTTGGCCAGCTCTACCCTCATCTCGGATGGACAACCACTGGATCCAGCTGATACTGTCAACGTGCTCGGACAGATAAGCATAGTGGAGGACGCCGAGAGCAGCAAATCCACATTGCCGCTTAGACTGTGAGAACTGGGAGTACAGACTGGCACGGCCGGGAACGAGAGGCATGCTGGATGTGCAAGGGGACTTGTCAACCAACACAGGACGAGTACTATCAGACACAGGACGCTGATGGAAATGGAGAGGGGGGAGAATCTGAGCATCTAAGGACATGTCCGGAATGCAATTATGGTGACCCAGACCATAAACCATAAATGTCTGCATTATTTCAATCATCATCATCAATATTATATCAGGTGCTGTGCCAGCAGGCACTGGTGCCCATGCTTCTTCACCGATCTCCATCCTAGATATCTTCCATCAGCTCAGTTGGTGATTTTTTTATTCTGCCTTCACATTCTATCTATCTATGCCTCTGACCCCTCATGGAGCATAGGCCGCCAACAAGAGCTCGTCAGGCAGTTCGGTCCTGGGCCACTCTTTCCAACTGTCTCCATGTCTGGTTCATTATTTTGATGTCCGTGTCCAGACTTCGGCGCCAGGAGTTCCTTGGTCTCCCTCTCCTCCTTTTACCCTGTGGGTTCCATGTTAGGGCTTGCCTTGTAGTGCTGGATGTGGATTTCCATAGAGGCCTTCACATTAGACTATCCATAATTTTTTTTTTTCTCTGGGCCTTTCCCTGCCTCTCTTCCTATTTATCTTTCCTGCTGTTACTGTGTTTTCAAGCCCTCCTTTTCTCACTATATGCCAAATGTATGAGAAATCTCATTTTCTTAAGGATTTTTCCTTCCTTCACTTGCTTTTTGTTAGACTATCCCTGTTTGTTATCTTAGCTGTCATGCTACTCTTCTAATCTTTACAATCTTTTAATTCCATGTTGCCTCTAGAGATCTTTGGCTCTGATCTGTTGATTGTCCATGACCCACTTCCATAGAGCAGGATGGGCTCAAAGCAGTATTTCTGAACTCTCTTTGTGATGTTCAGTGGTGGAGATTAAACAAAGACGATGATCTCTATTGGTTTGCTAGTCTTAGTTTACTTCAGGGTTCTGTTGCTTTTTGTTACTTCTTTACTTTAATAAAACTACATCTGGAAAAGGTGTCTTGAATGAATATACATCAAAATGCAACTTATTATCCTGAATGCAAAATTTTATACTTTCAAAATAGTTTTTTTTTAAATATTTTATAAAGGAATGCATAAAAATGGAATGCGCTATTTAGCTGCAAGGATTTTTTTGCAAAATGTTACAGATGAAGGAAAAACATCTATAATGTGACAACTTGTCACTCTGGCAGATTCAAATATTCTGTAATGGCGTAGTTTGTTTTATTATAGTGAATGCAAAAAATGTCAAACTTTTTTCATTTCACATCTCACACAAGGCAAGAAAATTGCCTCGATGATCTGATTTCAAGGACAGATATCGTCATTTAAAATTGAGTAAAATCGTTCCTCCACATTTCTGCTGCATACCTGCAGATCTTTTGTGGCACACAAGTGTTCTACAGCACAACAATTGATAATCACTGGTCTAGCCCACATAAGATCACATACATAACTGATCTGCATTACAAATTTCAGGAAATGTACATATCCCCAGACTTTAAAAAAAAAAATCACAAATGTTTTGTTCTGGAAATATCAGTTCTGAGATGCTGGTTTTTGTTTTCGTATTTTGTTCACAATTTACAACCTCACAGGAGCAAGCATCTGAAATCAGTACCAATGAAAGTTGAACAATTCAAACATGCCTGTATGTGCTTCTCATAAAAACAAAGGAAATGGGCTGCATTGCTTTTCGAATATTTTCATACATGTCTAAACAATGTTGGTAAATTTTTTTTTTTAATATATTTACAAACAAACAAACAAAAAAATCTGTTCCAGGTAATGTCAATGGAGTTTTTTACACTGATATTGATGATACTGAGTTTGTAGGTTTGTGCATAAAAATAGTAAAATATAAACATTTTAACAATATTTTTGTTCTTTATCTAACTTTCAGACTGAAAGGGTTTGCAACATTCTAACTATGTGTTATCACAGCTTTCTTGCAGTGGCTTTGTGTATATTTATGTATATTTATATATGTTTTTATATATGTTTAAAAAATGTTTACATGCTTCCAGCATTCAGACAGAAGGGCTTTCCAACATTCAGGCTGACACATACTCCAACATTCACAATGACAAGCATTCTAACTCTTCCTGTGCCTCGAGTCGCCGTAGCGACCCTTCCGGTTTCTGACTGGAGTGCCTTGGGTCGCTACAGTGATACATGACTCATTTCATTAAAAACCCAGTGTAACGTTTAGATTGTAAACATTTAATGCCATGCCCCGTAACCCTGTTCATCATGGCCAAAGAGTGCCTAGTAACGATCAAGAAAATTAAAGTTTTCATCAAGAATTTTCAATTTTTGGTGATGTAGATAGGGATATGGACATACTCTGTGACCAGACCACTTCTTGAATGTATCCCAAGTAAATCTAGACATATTAGATAACTGGAGAAGTAGTTAGAAGGTTATTTCAGACATTATTTTAGTGAGAATGCCACGTATCATCACAAGACAAGATTGACAGGTAGAACTAGGCATCTCAGATGGTTAGTAGTGTACATCTAGATCTAGCTGATGGCACAATTATTGTCTAAAAACATCACATTACTTCTTTTTTCCTAAAAAAAACTATGCATTTATGAAATCTTCATAGTTATTTTGAAACATAATAAGTACACTTCTAACATGGAAATACTTTGTTTCATTCACTTTTACTTATATACCCCTAGTTATATCAAGACCCGCGCTTTTATTCTGACTCAAAATGAAATGTCCATGTTTCTTCCTGCGGCACAGGAAGAGCTAACTTTCTAACTGAAGAACAATGAACCAAAGAAAATCTCTACATTCAGACAAAACTGAATTTCAACAATTTTTACATGAGCATAGTCAGCAATTTAAAGCTGGAATGCGGACTTTAAAAAAAGATAGAAAACGATTTTTTAAAATCTTTCAAAAAGTTACCAAAAAATACAAAAATAAATAACGTGGAAACGTTAACACAAATCTGCTATCCAAATCCTGATGTTTCTTTATCACTGACTGCAACTTTCTTCACCGACAGTTTCATCCTGTAGTACTGATCTTTCATTTGGTGAGATCAAGCAAACATCTACAGGCTAAAACCAGTGCTAGTCGATCTCCAGATATACGAACCTGTGTATGAGAAACCCTTTTGAGCCATCAGCTGGTCAGATTCCTTGGGACCGCGGCTGTAAGTGAGGAAGTAAAAGGCAGGGAAGAAATGTGTCAAGTATCGAAGCAGAATGCAAGTAAACAAAGCCAAAACAAGCTACAAAAGCAAAGTTACCGATAACTGAAAATATTAATAACCAGGAAGCGTTAAAAAAATTTCAAAATGTAAGGTATCATGCAGTCGAGTCATACAGAGAGTGAGAGGAAGCTTGCCTCAACGGAATGTGATATTCTGCTTTCAATCAATCTCCTGTGACATTTGCTCCACCCCTTCTATGTGCTCTGAATTTTCTAGAAGATTCTGGACTTTTTTAAAATACTAAATCCTACAAAAGTAAGCTATTATCTTTAGTACACAGTTTTAATGGGTTCCGCTGCATGCGAGATTCAAGGAAATGACTAAAATATGCTGCATATGCAACACAGATAAGAGTTTATGACATGGAAAAAAAGAAACATCATTTTATAAACAAGAAAATGTATTTTATCCATATTAGATATGGCACTGTAGCTATGATTTTAACAATAAAAATATTTCACTATTATTTATTTACAGTGATTTTCAACCTTCTCAAATACTTATACATTTTTACAAATGGATTTAATACTATTTTTTTAACTCTTTTTTTTATTAACTGAATGCATGTAATCTCAAAGACAGAATCAAGTAGAAGAAGTCATTTATTTTGAAAACTGGCTGAAACTCACTAAAATAATTCATTTTAGAATATGCATTTATCTGTAGTTGTTCATAAACAAATCTGTGTATAAGGTGCAGAGAAATTTACTTTTAACAAAAATATTATTAATTTCTGATACCATGACTGACAGAGTGCGTGTGCTAAGCTTTGAACAACTTGGGAGGTGGCTAGTTTTTTAATCTGGAAACGGAAAGAAAATATTTTATCTGCTCTGAAACTAACGCTTAAAAGGAAAGAAAGCCAAGCTGTAATCTCAAAGCCAAAACAGTTTTTCTGCAATGACCTAAAAGATCTAAACATTAAAAAAAAAAAAAAGATTAAGTATCTTCACAAAATCTTCAGTACTCTGAAAATTAAATAACACTGTTTGTTTGTTTGTTTGCAACAAAGTTCTTCTACTATTTCAAATATATGCTTCTTTAATGTTTCTTAATATTGAAGATAACAAAGAGGTTTTTTTTTAATAACAACATAATCTTAAATTATATTTCTTTCATTCACCTACTTCTAAATATGGTTTTCATTTCAAATCTACTTCAATTTTGACATCTACCTCATTTCCTTCCACATCAAGCTCACATTACATGGTGGTGTAATGACAGAAAAATCTACACAAGTTACTTCAGTGTTTTCAGCTTTGATTGTCATACTGTGACAACTCTTTTCGCTAACTCCTATACACTAATAGGTTACTGTCTTCAAGACAGCAATTATGGTAGTGGATCTATAGCTGCCTGCTGTCACACTTCAACATTGGCAGAATGTATACCTAAGACACAAACCTGCATGAATCACATCAATTCTTTCCATGCAAAACAGGCTGTACATACACAACAGCCTGTTATTTACAGAACAGTACAGAGGTATGACAGAATTCTGACCAGGTATAGTTTCGACCCACTGGAACAGACAGCAGCCATTTAAAAACCACTAATTAATTACTGCTCTTCAAACAAACTCTATTGTATTGTTTTATTTAAATCAGGCTGTCACTCACATCTAAATAATCAAATTCTGATACTTGATGTAAATCAATTTTTAAAAAAGCAAATGCATGCAGAATTTAAAAACAAAAAAAAAAGCAAGGAACCATTGCCACTTCCTGTGAGAAAAATTAATTTACCAAGAGAAAAGCTAAAACTCAGGTAAAAGTAATGAGGGAAAACGATGCTCATAAAGATATAAAAAAAAAATGATGCACTGACCTTCCATACATATATTCAATTGGTTTTGGTTTCTCCTTCTCAATGTGGTGTAGCAAGGGTGTAAAGATCCGCCAGGCTTCATAAAGCTCATCAGACCTGACGAAGTGAATCTGTGAGCCCATGAAAACATCCAGTATCAGGCGTTCGTAAGCATCAGGCATTTTTGCATCCTGGAACATGGGAGGAAAATAATTTTTAAAATAACATAAACTAACAAATAAAAAGACTTTTTAGATCTAAATTACATTTTATGAGCACTTTGGTTGTCATAACGTTTAGTATTGAGCAAAATACTTTTTTCAACAACTTGTTAATTTTTACGAGGGTCATACCAAAAGTTGTGAGCAAAATTTTTTTTTAAAATCAGAATTTACAGATAGAGAAAATATAAATGTATCACCTTATTCTGCATCCTTTGCACTTCATGTAGAGGTCACATGACATCACCTTCATGTGTCACGTGACCACACGGACCATAAACAAAATGGTGGGTGCTGAAGTTTCGTTTCATCAACGTGCTGTTATTGCGTTCCTCATTAAAGAGGAAATCCCCTCTGTTGAAATTCACCAAAGACTTCAATTTGCTCATGGAGATGTGTGTATGGATGGCAGCAGTGTTAGGAGATGGGTGAAACATTTCAAAGATGGAAACACGAGCATCCAAGATATGCCTCGCAGCAGTCACCTTCGAACTGCCTCCACTGAACACACAATGGAAAGGACTGATGACATCCTTAAAGAAGACAGACGTGTCACAGTTTATGAAATCACTGTAAATCTTGGAATAGGACACAATGCAGTACAGGAAATGATTGAAACCCTAGGCTATAGAAAAGTTTGTGCCAGCTGGATCCCACAGAAGAGAACGTCCAGAAAGCAGTGTGTCTGTGCCGTTGGTCAGCTGGAACGGAATTCTACCGGGAGAGCATTTTCAAACTTGCAGAGTGATGAGAAAAATGTGTGCAGAGAAATGGAGATTATGTTGAAAAGTGAAGAAAAGGATGCAGAATAAGGTGATATACTTATATTTTACCTATCTATAAATTCTGATTTTTACAAAAAATTTGCTCGCGACTTTCGGTATGACCCTCGTAAATAATCGTGCGCCTTTTAAACAGCTTTTAAAAAAAAACTAAATTTAAAATAACTGTAGTCATCTGGTTTTGTTCTGTATATGGGAGTTTATAACTGTATACTGCACACTCCCCATTACAAAACAGTCCAGGCATGGGGAGTCCATGCTGACACAGCTCAACTGTTTTATTCTGAAGACTTATATGCCTCTCATTTGATCTCTTATACATTTTGCCTTGGAACCCCAACACCCACTCTAGTGTTTTCATTTTCTGGGGAAACTACCCACAGGTGATTCCATTTCTGGACACAGATGTATATTATGGTAGGGTGAAGGCACTGTCTGGTTTAGCAGTCAGTAACCCACTGTCAACCAGAGCCCTGTCCCACCTTTCACTTGGTACTCCCAGTAACAAGCCTTGCCTGGATAGTCCCCATGGTGATGGAGTCTGCTAAAGAAGTACTACATGCCCAGTGTTTTTTAACTCCACTCAGGGCCTGGGAAAGAAACAAGTCACCATGACTTGCTCCCAACCTGGCAAGATGCTGTGCTGTACTATTTTCACTGCACTGGCTGCTTAAAAGTTTCAGGAAGACAGATGAAAAAGTTTATCACAGTTAATCTACTCACTGAAACTAAAATGTATAAATAACAAGTAAACTCAGGACAGTAGTTTGTACATCTTTCAGACATCATAGTAAGTAATGAAAGTATGGTCTACATCACAGTAAGCCAGTAATGAAAGTACGGTCTACATCACAGTAAGCCAGTAATGAAAGTAAGGTCTACATCACAGTAAGCCAGTAATGAAAGTATGGTCTACATCACAGTAAGCCAGTAATGAAAGTATGGTCTACATCACAGTAAGCCAGTAATGAAAGTATGGTCTACATCACAGTAAGCCAGTAATGAAAGTATGGTCTACATCACAGTAAGCTAGTAATGAAAGTATGGTCTACATCACAGTAAGCCAGTAATGAAAGTATGGTCTATCACAGAACACTGGTATCAACATTCTCCCCAACTCCCCACAGCCCTACACAAATACAGGGTGTTTTTAAAGTCTCACTACACTTTCTATAGAAAAAAAATTGAAAAATGAAGTAAATGACTTCATCACAAAATGTGCTCAAAAAATCATTTAATTAGTTACACTAGTGACTGCAATGATACAATGCTGTTTTGGGTTAGCTAGAATGTACCACTAAAATATTCATTATAACAGGTGTTGAAAATGTCCACCACGGGCTTCAAGACATGACTGTTACACGTCTCTTCATATTGTCAAATACCTTGTGCAACGTGTCTGTTGTTATTTCTTGTATGGTAATTCTGATTGCTTCTTTCAGGTCCTCAGTTGTTTGTACATTATTTTTGTAAACATTTCCTTTCAAGAAACCCCACTGATAATAATTTAATGGATTTAGATCTGAGGAATGAGCAGGCCAAATTCCACGAGATATGTGATTTGAGAAAATTTCTTCCAAAAAACTACATGTTGCTCTAGCTGTGCTTGCAGTTGCACCATCTTGCTGGAACCACACTTCTTCAAATTCACGCTCATTCAGTTGTTCTAAAAAAGTTCCAGAATGTCAGTACAATGCCGATCGGCATTTATAGTGTTGTTGAAGAAAATTGGTTCAATTAAACGTTTTCTACTGAAAGTACACCATACCCCAATTTTTGCATCGTGTAGTGGCGCTTCATAAAATGCATTGGGATTAACACTGCTCCAAATACGATTATTTCGGCTATTAATGTATCCAGATAGATGAAACCATGCCTCATCAGAGAAGAATGTTAAATCGATAACTGACTCGTCTTCTTAGCTAAAAATGCTTGAAACCATGTGGAGTAGTTAACTCTGGATTGATCTTAGGGCTCAAATAGTTGTTTGCCAAGTTTTCCTGTTCTTTGCGAGTCTTTCAACTTCATTAAGGGATGTTATGCCCACTAAACTGGCTTCTCTTAACAATGTCCTCTTTAGAGGTTCATGTGGTTGACCTCTTTTTTCTTCGGCCTGTTGTGCTCCACTTGATAGTTTGTTTTGGTATTCTCTGATTGTTTCTTCTCATCATATAGCCTACATATGTCCATCTTTTTTTTCTGATCACCCATGAGACAGGTTGTTGTTTGCTCATCTGTCTTACCTCTGCATTGTTCACAACATCATAAACCCTTCATTATTTTTATTTAACAGACAGTACTTAATAACAAATCAATTACGCAGCCATAGGCCATCTGATAATGTCCTGCAGACCACAACTTGGAAACTACTGCTCCAGCTCACTGGCCAGACTGCAAAGACCATGAGTTTCTTGGAAAGACACAATGGGGCGAGGCCAGCTCTCACAAACACAGTCATCTTCCCCTTTCCCTCTGCTACATTCGATACAACCTTCAGATAATACTCACCCTATACCTGTTTCCATATGTCAAGTCAAGTTCACTCTCCTCACAGTTGATGCTCATCCCTGGTGTCTTGGCCATCATTTTAAGATAAATGGCCTCACTTGGCTGCACTCGAATGACAAGTTCATTACGCTTCACTTCACCTGAGGGGAAAATATCCCCAGCAACATCCCTGAACTGAACCCGAACTTCAGCCTTACGTTCATTCAGTGCTGGAGGTGATAAAAGACAAAAATTAACACATTATTTTATAAAACTAGAACATGTGAGCTGGTACTGTAGATTTTTCAAGAACAGAGGTACCAGGACAAGTAGAATGGAAGGAGAATACAGAGGACACAAAGAAAATCTGTGATATTAATATTGTGGACTAAGACTAATGTACCCTCAATAAGGAGTAAGAGAAATGATAGCTGTGGTAAAAGTGGTTCTAATAATGAAGTAGAAGATGTATGTGGTTTATAAAACTGAACCACACACCTCTATCTACCTCAATATGGTACCACACTGACTGCAAAAACTAGAAAAAAGGCAGTCCTTCTGGTCACACTGACATCCAGTGGGTAATATTATGTCAGATGTAGCCGCAAAGAGGCTTATAGAAAGGGAACCAGTGAACAGTAGTATAATAAGAGCATCATGCAAACTAAGACACTGAGGAATGACAATCATACAATGTTATACACCCAGGAACGACGCAGATGATGAAATAAAAGAAGATTTTTATCACCAACTACAACACATGAGTAAAGCCCCTTAACATGACATCCTAGCTGTCATGGGAGACTTCGATGCCAAGGTAGGAAAAGATAACGCTGACTTAGAAAAAGTAATGGGGGAAGAAGGAATTAATATGATAAATCAGAATAGAGAAAAATTAATTGAACTGTGTCTAAAAGAGGGCAAGGTCATAGGAGGAACAATATTCCTATACAAAGAGATACATGCCAGGGGCGTTCAGAAAGTAAAGCACTGCATCGTTTTTCTCAGGTGGTGTTTATTCAAAAAGCATGAAATTTATACACAATATACATGGATATGTCATGTAAACATTGGTATTATTCAACATAATCCCCATCAGCTTGTACAGCTATACACCAGTGCGAAACAAGTGCATGTATTCCTAGCCCGTACCAGATTTTCTCTTGATTATGTAGCCATTTCTTCACTGCATGAATCACTCCTTCATCATCTTCAAATCTTACCCCATGTTGCCAGACTTGTGTGAGAGCGCACATTGTCGTGAAGGAGAAGCAGGTCTGATGGATTCTTGTGTGGCCGAAGTCTGCAAAAACATTGATCGAGTTTTTTTCAATGTCTTAATGTAAGTTTGTGAATTGATTGTCTCTCCTTTTGGCATAACATCTACAAGAATCACACCTTCAATGTCCCAAAAGACAGTGATCATGACCTTTCCAGCTGAAGGAGTTGTCTTGAATTTATTTCTTTGTGGTGATTGCAGATGATGCCATTCCACTGACTGCCTTTTTGTCTCAGGTTCAAAATGATGTGTCCAGGTTTTGTCACCTGTTACGATCTTAGCCAGAAAGTTTTCTCCCTCAGCACTGAAATGCTCCAACAATTCAGAAGAAATTGCTTTCCTCTGCAATCGATGGTCATTTGTGAGACTTCGAGGAACCCGTCTTGCACAAATCTTAGAAAATCTGTGAGCTTTTATAACTGCATTTGCACTACCATTGCTGACTGACAGCTATAGGCCAACTGTTGAGTAGTGATACACCTATCAGTAAGAATAATGCCCTCGGTGCATTTCAACATTTCTGCCTTGGTGGTTGTGGCAGGACGTCCACAGCGCGGCCGATCATGCAACTAACTCCTTATCCCCACTTATTGATTCTTTGAGTCTTTGATCCCAGCAACTGACTGTACCCCTGTCGACTGCAAAACTTCCATACACATCACATAGACTTTTGTGCATGTTCACAACAGTTTCCTTCTCTGCAAAGAGAAATTCTATCACAATTCACTGCTTATATCGCAAGTTGCTAACACAGTCCATTTCAATAGTTAGGGCAGCCATATTCTTTGGCTGGTTGCAGTGCAATCTGGTTCACACAATCGGCACATGCCATATTTAAAGTTGCAAAATTTCATGCGTCTATCTTCATTATTAGCTGAAAAAAATTATGTGGTGCATCTGAACGCCCCTTGTAAAAAAAATATGAATATCCCCATATGATGGAACCAGAAACCAGATAAACAATTTTTGTATTAGAAAGCAATTCAGAACATCTCTGACAGATGTAAGAGTATACAGAGCTGCAGATGTCAACAGTGATCACAATCTGTGTACAGGGAAAATAAGACTAAAACTGAAAAGTCAACACAAGAAATCAATACCCAGAAAGATAAACAGCCACAGCCTACAGGAAGAAAATACTAATGGTAATTTCAGTCTGGAACTTACCAATCATTCTGCAGCGCTCAGTGAGGTAGAGGAGATAGATATAGATGAATTATGGAATCCTTACAGCACAGCCATAATTATAGCAGCAAAAGCAAGCGCTGGACTGCAAAAAACAAATAGAAAAGCATGGATATCGGAAAACATATCGAAACACATATATGAAAGACGAGCAGCCAAATTAGCCATTTTGAATATAAAGACAGATCTTCGAAAAGATTGGCAAAATCAACATACAAAGAACTAGACAATAAGGTATAAGCTAGAAGGGATAAAAGAGAATACATGGACAATATGGCAAAAGAAGCAGAGAAATCAGCAAAAATAGGAGACTGCAAAACTCTATATAACATATAAAAGAGGCTAACGGGTACTGTTACATCCAAAGAAAGGCCAATCTTTAGCAAAACTGGCACCCTAAATCTTATCCCAAACTAAATGTCAACTTGAGTGAAATTATATTGAATGAAACTGAAACAGCAATGAATCTAATGGCTAACAACAAAGCTGCAGGTGAAGATAAAATAAAACCCAAAATGTTAAAAGCTATTAACAGTGACAACGTGAGCCAACTACAGAGAATGTTTAATAAAGTTTGGAAAGAATAAAAGGTCCCTTCTAAATGGAAAAAGGAATCATTGTTAAAATACCCAAAAAAAAAAGGCAACCTTAGTGACTGCAATAATTGGAGAGGAGTAATGGCACTCTAAAGTTATAAGCACAAAAAACAAGATAAGATTATTCAATTTAAATGTAATATCCTCCCTCAATTATACTCACAAAAGCTGGAAAACAACTAAAGAAATAGGCAAGAAATTAGACTCTTTTGAAAACAAATGCCTAAGGAAAATACTCGGTATAAAGTGGAAGAAATTCTAGAACACTGCAGAGATAAGGCAGATGAGTGAACAACAACCTATTTCTTGGGTGATTAGAAAAAGGAGATGGACGTATACCAGTTTCATAATGAGAAGAAACAGTCTGAGAATTACAAAATAACCTATCATGTGGAACACAACAGGTCGAAGAAAAAGATGTCAGATTAGTAGGCATAAAATTCCTTGATGAGGTTGAAAAAGTCACTGAAAATAGGAAAATATGGTGAAGTACCATGCGAGCCCCATGTGACATTTAATGGCATGGGAAGGATGTAAGATGTAAGAAGATATTAGACAAGACTGGATGGCACACGTATTCCCAAGCAGATTCTGTATGCTGAACTTAAGAGGAAAGGAAGTCACATGGTAGACCTAAAATGAGATATAAAGACATATGACCTAAAATGAGATATAAAGACATATGTATAATATATCAATAAGATTTTTCTATCAGCAGAATGGTCTGGGAGGAATTTGCAAAAGACTGAGCCACTTGGAGAATAACTGCACAAGAGTGTGGAATCATTTGAGGAGGAAATGAGGCATAAACTTAAAATCAGAAGATGTATAAAAGGGGATACAGAGTTTCCTGATATCTTGACTACAGTCCTATTCCATGCCGCTGAGGCATAATGTAGAAAAAGAATATGGGGTTTCCTGATATAAAGGGAATATAGGGTTCAGCCCATTTTTACGCTGACTTATCAACATTCTAGAGATGTGTTCCTCTATTTTGTGTGGTCTTTGGTCACTAATCAGGCTGGTGTCTTTCTTCTCTTGCATTATTTGGTCAGTTTACTGTATTTTTCTCTCAGTCTCTTTTCCTCTTTTTCCCTTGAGCTTTCCAGTGACTATTAAGCTCTCAACCCTGATCTTTCATATGCGTAAAGACTGTGTCTTTTCCTTTTTGCTGTAATTACACACAGCATACAAAAAAACGTATAATCAATCAAAGTTATATTTTACAAAATTAATGTAAGTAATGTCTTCATCACATTTTCAAAGACTGCAATTTCTTGGGTGATTAGAAAAAGGAGATGGACGTATACCAGTTTCATGATGAGAAGAAACAGTCTGAGAATTACAAAATAACCTATCATGTGGAACACAACAGGTCGAAGAAAAAGATGTCAGATTAGTAGGCATAAAATTCCTTGATGAGGTTGAAAAAGTCACTGAAAATAGGAAAATATGGTGAAGTACCATGCGAGCCCCATGTGACATTTAATGGCATGGGAAGGATGTAAGATGTAAGAAGATATTAGACAAGACTGGATGGCACACGTAATCCCAAGCAGATTCTGTATGCTGAACTTAAGAGGAAAGGAAGTCACATGGTAGACCTAAAATGAGATATAAAGACATATGTATAATATATCAATAAGATTTTTTATCAGCTGAATGGTCTGGGAGGAATTTGCAAAAGACTGAGCCACTTGGAGAATAACTGCACAAGAGTGTGGAATCATTTGAGGAGGAAATGAGGCATAAACTTAAAATCAGAAGATGTATAAAAGGGGATACAGAGTTTCCTGATATCTTGACTACAGTCCTATTCCATGCCGCTGAGGCATAATGTAGAAAAAGAATATGGGGTTTCCTGATATAAAGGGAATATAGGGTTCAGCCCATTTTTACGCTGACTTATCAACATTCTAGAGATGTGTTCCTCTATTTTGTGTGGTCTTTGGTCACTAATCAGGCTGGTGTCTTTCTTCTCTTGCATTATTTGGTCAGTTTACTCAGTTTACTGTATTTTTCTCTCAGTCTCTTTTCCTCTTTTTCCCTTGAGCTTTCCAGTGACTATTAAGCTCTCAACCCTGATCTTTCATATGCGTAAAGACTGTGTCTTTTCCTTTTTGCTGTAATTACACACAGCATACAAAAAAACGTATAATCAATCAAAGTTATATTTTACAAAATTAATGTAAGTAATGTCTTCATCACATTTTCAAAGACTGCAATTTGTAGGGGAAAAAAAAAAGCTTACTGGAAAGATAAGGACATACCTTTGCCACACCTGAGAATAAAAGGGACACCATCCCATCTTTCATTTTTTACAAACAAAACAACTGTAGCAAATGTGGGCGTGACAGATCCTGCAAATGATTATAAATGCAGGTCATAAACAGGTGATTAAAAGTGTGTAAAACATAAAACAGGCTGTGAAATAACTTGAAAAACTAGTTCAAGGAATGATTTAAACAATTGCATAATTAACTATTTCACTTCTGAATAAATTTCCATGCTCTACAAAAAGAAAAATGTTGGTAGAAAGAAGCTGGAAGGAAGTTATTCTATAATCTAAAAATATGGCTTGAGTTAGAAATGTGCTACTTTTCATTTTATTTAGAGTTTGCTATCAAACTTAGCACTGATTTGCTTTAGTGTGAAAGATCTAGCAACCCTGTCAGTGCTGCTTTGGAACAGAAGAGTTAAAACTCAACTGATTTCTTGAGTGATTTTGATGTTTGTATTGAATGTGACAAGTCAAAAGTAAAATGAATGTGCAAAACAGTTTGAATTTTGACTGCTTATCTTCCTCTGATGGGGCCATGTTTACAAATATAAACTACTATTTGTTTAATATGACAATTTTTCTTTCTTTACTTCTTTTACAAAGATAAGTAGCTATAAGTTAGATATTACAATTTTCTTTCTTTTCTCATATTACAATTTCTTTTCTTTCTTTGCTCTTGCTTACAACCGAGAGGCCTACAGGAAAAGCTGTTAGGGAGGCAAAGTTCTGCAAGGGACATGCAAATGACCGACCTTGCTCATGCCACATAAATGTTTTTCTTTTCTCCCTGTATTTGCTGTTGCTGTCTAAAGAAAGCAAAAGCCAAAATAATACCATGTTTTATCTTCCTTCTACATAAAACTTGCTCTCAGCCATTTTTATCTTTTCCCACAGCTCCACTGCTGGGAATTAGTACATACACTTTTAAGATCCCTCATCTGATGACAAATCACTATTAATTTTTAACATATTATGCTACTATACTACTCCACTTCTCAAAATTCATGTTAAATAAACAGGCAAGATAAAGTTCTTACTTTCAAAATCCATTTACCAGTGATTGTGTTAACTGGCAATTACTGGCACATTACCAATTTTAAAAAAAAGAAGAAAGGCCGAAGCATTTGGATGTGACTGGTCACTGTAACCAGTTGGTTATACTATCAAAAACCTAGAAAAAGGCAACCAGCAAAATCAGATAATCAGGCTAGTGGGTTTATGATGCTCATTTGCATGGAGGATAATCGGTGCTAGTAGGTTTATGATGTTCATTTGCATGGAGGATAATCGGTGCTAGTAGGTTTATGATGTTCATTTGCATGGAGGATAATCGGTGCTGGTAGGTTTATGATGTTCATTTGCATGGAGGATAATCAGTGCTAGTAGGTTTATGATGTTCATTTGCATGGAGGATAATCGGTGCTAGTAGGTTTATGATGTTCATTTGCATGGAGGATAGTCAGGCTAGTAGGTTTATGATGTTCATTTGCATGGAGGATAATCAGTGCTAGTAGGTTTACGATGTTCATTTGGATGGAGGATAATCGGTGCTAGTAGGTTTATGATGTTCATTTGCATGGAGGATAATCGGTGCTAGTAGGTTTACGATGTTCATTTGCATGGAGGATAGTCAGGCTAGTAGGTTTATGATGTTCATTTGCATGGAAGATAATCAGTGCTAGTAGGTTTACGATGTTCATTTGTATGGAGGATAATCGGTGCTAGTAGGTTTATGATGTTCATTTGGATGGAGGATAATGGTGCTGGTAGGTTTATGATGCTCATTTGCATGGAGGATAATCGGAGCTTAGTTCCGGCTTTGGTTCAGCACATGAGCACTTTGTAAAGATTAAATCTCATTGCAAATAAGGTAATAACAAAACATTCACACAAACACTTACTTCCTGCTAAAGGTTTGCAAAGAATGTTTAAGTTTACATTTTAAAAAAAAAAAATTTAAAGTACTAAATACTGTATTGACAAAACTTGTGTTTCAGAAAGTAGTTCATGCTAGATGAAAGACATGCACAATTGTACTGGTTCCAAAAAATCCTAGCGTTATCACTGATTTACTCATACAAGACAACTAATTACATGAAATTCACCAAAATACTGCATGAAAGATCTTTCAAAAAAGTAAACAGACCTAAATGTGTTAGAATTTATGAACAATTGTAGCAATCAATAGTTTAAAAAATGAGTCAAGTGCCATCTGACTGCCATGAGGATAAGGCAAGAACTGGGGATCTGGTAAAGCAAGTATCAGATTTCAACACTGCTCTGTGGTCAAGTGATTGGTGTATTTGTCCTCTTGTTGCTTGACATCATATGTCCTACGTGAGTCTAGGGATCAATTCTCAGTCACTCTCTGGTGAATCTTCTTTCTCTTACATCTAAATATGATCTTTCAAGTCTACTCCTGCCTAATTTACTATCATAATTTAAAATTTGTAATGTATTCTAGTTTTTAAAAAATGGGGGGGGGGAAAAAAGCCAAAGTAGGTTTTTAAAAATCTCTTAAAACAAACGTTCACAGGAGAATGGTACCCAAAATCTTGAACATATACTTGCAAAGAAGACCAAATTCATATGGACATACTGTACATCAGCAGACATGACTAGAATGTTTTCATTTCACACAGAAAGTTATGGATCTGCTATAAATACCTGGATACTACTGCAGATGTCACCTGGGAAGAGGGCTCAATATTTTGCTGTGACCAACAACACTAATTTCGAACCTGGCCTCATGAAGAGTCATGCTGTGGTCCACATGGCAAATAGACTCTGCCTGTATTTGTAAGTACCCATAATATAAGTTTATAATTTACTATGAAGTGCCAGGGGTGTGTGGGTGTGTGTGTGGTGTATTGAGAGGGCGCCTCAGCAAGTTATCACTGGCTGCAGGGGTCTGCAATCTTAAAAAAGCTGGGAACCACTGACAAAGAGCATGATCACAGCATGAATGAAAATAAAGTTGAATGCTCTTAAAAACTAATTTTTTTTTTTTACCTTTGGGGACAGTTGGGTCATCCAGGTATCCCATTTTGGCATCACCCTCTCCTTTATGATCACCAACATACTGACCCAAAACAACATTGTCCAAGGAAGGTGGTGGAATGCTCTTCAATACTTTAACCTTTACAAGTGAGAAAACTGACTTGGTCAGCACAAACATACTGAACATATGATGTTTTCACACACTAACATACTTCAGCACAATTGTCTTCTCATGTATGCCTGTGTCTACAATACCATACTAAACTCTGACTCAAAATCTTACCAAACAACCCACAAAAGAGACATGAATACATATTTTTATCTGTAATCAAGCAACCCAGTGGCCATGTTTTACTAAGACATGACACGACGCACAATTGTAACATTTAAGGCAGTTTTGAAACTGTAGCAATCCCAACTACGCAACAAAACAATATGACTGTGATCTTCTTCTATGAGCAGCTGTTGAAATCTGCAGCTCCCCAAACCACTGCACCTCCTTGCTGCAGACAAGACACATCTCCATTCCTCTCTGTTCTTCATCTTTTCTTGCCAACTGTCGATTCCACCAGCATGTATATCATCTTCTTCTAGATTGTCTAGGTCTAGCTCTTGGTCTATCCCCTTTCATCACTCCCCTATAAGCCATCTTTCTCTGTCTACTCTTCCTCCCCCTTCCCTCTAAATGCCCCAGCCACCTCACTTTATTGTTTTTCATAATGGCTGTTATAAGCAGAGAGTTAAACAAAGTTTAAGTTCCTTTGTTACTTCTTATCTTCAAATGTTGTGTTATAGGGTCTCTTACCACTCCATAAATTCTTCTCAGGATTCTATTTTCAAATGTTTGTATTAGGTTTTTTTAAAGTAATATCTCATATCACTGAAACATAATTTGATCAATCAAAATCTACTTTTTTACTATATATATAAATACTCCTAACCATGGCACTTGACACATGTGTACATGTACCTACTAGGACTATACACAAGAAATGAAGTTCTTTCATGCATAACAGACAGAGATCGTAATCTGACAAAAACAGACATGGAAAAACAAACAAACAAACATGCACACATACACATAAAAACACTGTTTGCATTACTTTTTCATTTCGTATATCTTCAGCATGTGTTGATGGTGGTTTCTCCATGGCAACCAAGGTCAAGATTTGTAATAAGTGATTCTGCATTACATCTCTGTAACAGAATGAAATAAAATGTAACTGTTCATGTTAAACAAATGAAACAAAAAAATCTTATCTGAATCATCAAAACTGCCAAACACAGGAAGCAATACCCTTTGCAGGTCAGCAACTGGGGATCAGGCTAACACTAATGTCCATGTGAGATCAACAGTGAGGTCCATGTTCATGATATATAGCACTATGATCTGACCACCTATATAACCCACACAGTACCATACATACCTCTACATATTCCATACAGTACCATGTATACCTCTATATAGTCCATGCAGTACCACACATACCTCTATATAGTCCATACAGTACCACATATACTTCTATACAGTCCATACAATACCACATATACCTCTATATAGTCCATATAGTACCACACATACCTCTATACAGTTCACATAGTAACACATAAACCTCTATACAATTCACATAGTACTGCACATACCTCTAAACGGTTCACACAGTATCACACATATCTTTATACAGTTCACACAGTATCACACATACCTCCATACAGTCCACATGTACCTCTATACAGTCCACACAGTAACATACAACAGGTATGTAGAAAAGTGTGAAAAATACCAGTGATTCACAAAAACCACATGAAGCAGCTCACTTCAGAAGCTCAAAACACTTCCTAATGAAAAATACTACCATTTAACTTTGCCTGCACACTCACACATGCACTTATTTTTGTAAATAAAACGTCTGCAGAAAGAGAATAAAGGTTCTTATTTGCATGCACTCTCCCTCTCACTGCCTCCCTGAATGCACTGACCAACATCTTGCGACAGCATATTCAAACTTTCTGTGATGTCCTGAGTCCATCTGTGGTGAGCTCGCCCCTTTCCTCTTTTGCCGGGCACTATGCTTTCTACTATCAACCTCTTCCAACCAATATGTTTCTTGATGTGGCCAAAGTACCTCAGCTTTCTAGTTCTGATGGTGTTTACATGTCAGTTTTCTGCAACACCTAATCCCATTAGTACCTCTTTTGTTTCATTACTTTTCCATCCATAATATTCTAAGTACCCTTCCATACCATTTCATTTCAAATGCTATTATTCTCTTTTCTAGTGATTTGTTAACACTTTGTTGACCACATACGGGAAAATCCGTATTTCTGGTTTCCGTGCGTTGTTGACCGAAAGGCGGATTTGCCGTATTCGATGGTCGTCTTATTTAAACCGTTTCTAGCATGTTATTTAAAGTAATTTTTGGTTATTTGTATTTTTACTGCAAAGTTAATATAATAAAATATTGTTTTTAATCTTCGTAACTTAAAAAAAAATAGAAATCTTGCGGGTTTAGCTGTCGGAAACACGTGTTTACGAGATCTCGCCAAGTCGACATTTTGTGCAAATGGCGAGCACGTTACACTCGATGTTACTGCGACAGTACAATGAATTATGCCCAGAATCTTTTGTCAGACTACCCTAGTAATGAATAAAAACCACTGTTTAATGATTCTAGTAATGAAATTGATGTGTTTCAAAGTGATTTCTGTGACGGCGATCTGATTAAAAATACGATAACTAGGCACAGTGTTGCTGTGTCAGAAGTGAAAATTCAAGAGATAGTGTGATTGTGATTCGAAGTCAGGATATGATTCTTCAACAGTAAGTATTTCACATTTTTTATGTGATATAGTTAGCAGTGATATAGGTGTGTGGAGTAACATTGATTCTACACCAGTTCTTGAAAAATTTATAGGAAATTCTGGTGTTTCAGTGAATGTAAACAAACAAGACAGCATGGAGGAAATTTTCAGTACAGTGTTTGGCAATGATTTTTTTAAAACTGTTACCTCATCATGAAAATTTATACTGTGCACAGACACAACATATGAACAAACTACTGCCTTTTTGTCTGAAAATATAACACATTCAGACATTAACAAATTCTTTGGATTGATCATTTTGATGGGCCAGACTAGGAAGCCACACTGGACAACAGACCCTCTTCTGGAAACACCAATATTTTCAAAAACAATGAGCAGAGCTAAATTTGAGCATCTTCTGACACTTCTGCATTTCTCTGACAACTCTCAGACATTTCCAGAAGCAAGTAGAATTAGCAAAATAAAACCTCTGCTGGATTATTTTTTGCCTAAATTTCAAGAGTTGTATAAACCAAAGCAGCAGCTTTCGACTGATGAAGGAAAGACGAAAGACTTGTTTGCATGATATCAACAATGCACAACAGTGATTGTCTGGAATAGTAAAGAATCATGTTCTGGTGAATCCTGAGGATGAAGGCACTAAAAAAGCATCATCTAGGAAGTGCAGAGTGTGCTTGGTCAATGAGAAAAAGAGTGAAACAAAATTTTTTTTGTCAAAGTTGTCAAGTTCCATTGCATTCAGTAAGTTGTTTCACAAGATATCACACTCAAGAAGTACTAGAGGGTCTTGGGAGTCTGTCTACCAAGTTGGATTACATTCCCTAAAGGGTGAGTAGAGATATGCATGTTTTTCTAAGTTCACTCAAAAAAGTTCATTTTTCAGAAAATGGCTGGGAACTGGGGGTATTTCAGGGTAAATAACTGTGGTCAACAAAGTGTTAAATGTCCGTGTTTCAAAATAAAGGACAGAGAAGCTAAATTGGAAGTAAGATACACTTAACTTCAAATCTGTAAAGCATAGTCACCTGGTGTCTCGAACGTACCCAGCTATTTCATTAACAAAATATGATAGAAAAATTCATAAAAATCAGCTCAAAATTACACAGATTGCTCTAAAACTTGAAACTTTAAAAAACAGGCTTCATGATAACCGAGTACCTGAGAATGCCAAATTCATCAAAGTAACCTCCCCTGCCTTGGGTTCCAAATGGTTCTTTGAATGATATAACTATACTGGCGATATTGTCACGATTCCATATGGGGCTGAATATTCTGTTTCCAAACCTGTCACAGAAGCAGAGACAACATTAAACCACAAATGCTGCCAACTATATAAATTAGGAACACTCTGAATAATGCTGTTTAGGATAACCCATAACAGCATTCTCAATATCCAGAGAAGAACTATGGCATATATATCTCTCTGAACCTTAAGTGCTCAGGGCACATGGGGCTTCCGCAAGGGTTTTCCACAAATGCCTGTCCTTCGCCTTTTTTTTCTGCTCTTGCCCAGGTGAGCCCTCTATTGCTCAACATCCTTTCTGTTGTTCTTCTCCATGTCTCTTTTGGTCTACCCTTACTTCTGTTCCCCTGTGGTGTCCATCTTAGTGCTATTTTTGGTAGTGAGTTGTCAGTCATTCGGAGCACATGTCCCAACCATCGCCAGTGTCTTTCCTCAATAATTGTTGTCAGTGGCTTCATCTGCATTTCTGCCAATAAGATGGCATATATATACTTGTGGATAATCCGTCAGGCTGAATGGCTTAAGCCTAGGGGATCAGAAAGAAAGGTGGTCCAGCATCTAGGAAAACATAAAAACCTCTGGTAACTGTGAAGAGCATAGATCAGAGCCAACTGGGGGAGCCTTACTAAATCCAGCCTAGGAGCCTAGAGGGTGGTGAATCTATCACTGGGAGTTTCTGCCTTTTTTCAATATAATACGTGAACAAATTAAGAACCACATCTACATATGAAGTTTGGTTAAGATACAATTTCAGTCACATCCTCCTATAGAATTTTTTTTTTTTTTTAACTTTCCAATCAAGACACTGAGAATTATCTATAGTCTCATTTGTTATACTGTCACTAACAGAACAAAAAGTGTTATTTAGTTTGCTGAGAATCATCATTTTTCTGATAATCAAGGCTGCAGGTCTCAATAAGCCAGGCTTTAGATTCTCACTCCTCTATTTTTTTTTTTACTATTTCACCCTGACTCCTTCATAAATCGAACATTTCTACTGACTCTGACTTCACTTCCCTCACAGTATCACACATACCTCTATATCGTCCATACACTACCACATATACCTTTATATAGTCCATATAGTACTATACATACCTCTACATAGTCCATACACCACCACATATACCTCTATATAGTCCATACAGTACTATACATACCTCTATATAGTCCATATAGTACCACATATATAGTCCATACAGACTATATAAACTGCTTCTGACTCTTAGTTCTCTATTTTTGTCTGACTCTGTTATCTTCATAAATGGTACACATGGAGCTGGGATCCTTGTCTCCACCCAAAACTGCTTCTGACTCTCAATGTCACAGACTGCAAATAATCTTCTTTTACCATTATTTAGCTATTTTCAGAAGCAGGATTTTGAGAACCACAATATTTTAGACCTTTTTAATTGTTTCTTTAAGTTCTAAAATAAAAGCATGAATGAATTTCCCAGAGGACCATAAGACCCTGAACAGCCTACTTGCCTGGACAATGTGGTGAATCACAACAGATCATATCACCTTTCTTTTTAATCACCATTTAACTTCTAGAACGAATGTGTTAATTAACTTGCCTGAGGACCATGAGATTCTGAACCATCTCCTTGCCCAGATAATGATCAATCCGGTACAATTCTTCCTCTTTGAACAACGCTGACAAGTGACCAGAAAGCCTGTTGGAGCTCTCCAAATCCTTGCCAAAAGGCTTCTCCACAACAATCCTTGTCCACTTATCACTATGAAAATACAAAAATATCACAGCACGTGGCTTAGTAAATGCTCAAGTAAAAGATTAAATGCAAGATAATCATTATAAACATAAATCTCATGAGATAACGGACAGCAAAATCAATGATATTTGCCACACAGAAGTGATTTAAAATGACACCTGCAGAGTAATGTTTTTTTTTATAATTTAAAAAATGTAAAATGTGCTGTTGTTGTTTCATAATTTTCGGAATTGCAAAGCAGTATGTTATTTCCAGCCAAAGTGATAAAAGTATTGGGGCACAGCATCATACTGAATTAGAAGTGGTTATCATTGCTTTTTTCTTTAGTCCCTGACTGGAGCTATGATAATGGCATTGGGATGCAGCATCATACTGAATTAGAAGTACCAATGGAGATGTAGGACAGGGTCTTGGCTGGCCATGATCTGCCAACCCTGATACAAGCAGTCAGCTATGGGATGCTGACCACCAAATCAGACAGCATCTTCACCCCTAAAAACATGCTGTCCAATTATGTACACCTTACTTTGCTCATTGTATTCTATTCAGAGCGCACCAGTGAGACCGAATGTGTGCACGCGTTGCTGCAAATGTTAAAAATCCCTTGAGAGTTGTGATTCACAAAAAGAGTCGGCCACTGTCTGGGTAAAATTCTAGGAAAAATCTACAGTAGAAGTGCTCAGTGCTGGCTTGGAGTGCTACGTCACCTATGACATTCATTCTGAGCTGGTAAATGGAATGACCAGCTATGCATATATGGCAATGTTCTGACTGTGATGAAGCCATTTCTGAAGAATGAAATAACGATGACTGTCACATGAAACAATATTAGCATAATTCTTGCTTTTTTTTTTTTTTTGATGCCAGGTTCCTTGTCCTTTGGGGTCCTTAAGCTTAAAGCCTGTTCAATCTGGTACATAATCCAGCACTGAACATATAACTCACCCTTTCGGCATGAACATAATAAACAATCCTCCCTTTAGTCACGCACATAAAAGAAAACTTACTATCTAATGACCATATATAGGTCATGCATGTACCACATAACTCACCCTTTAGCCATGCACACGGCTTTTATATTCAGCGTAACAGACTCGTACACTGAAGGGGGTAGGGCCATGTAGAACAGTCTGTTAGAGCTGCCTTTCTGTTCAATGGCTTTGTTCAGTTTCTGGAAATCTTCTGTCTTGTCGTAGCTGCCATTAACGTAGTCATTGAGCTTGAAGAACTCCTTCACCTTTGTTTCCTCACCTGCTGCCACCTGCAAGCATCGAGATTAGCAAGCAAAGCTACTCCAGTCACAGGCAGGATCAATCATTCATGAAGCTTTCTTACTGCCACAAAACTAACTACATGTGTCCTACATCTTACATCCTTCCCGTGCCGCTAAAACGTCACACAGGGCTCGCATGGTAGCTTGCCAAGATTTCTTGTTTTCAGCGAGCTTTTCAACCTCATCAAGTGATGTTATTCCCACTAAACCGGCCTCTCTTAACAATGTCCTCTTTAGAGTTTCACGTGGTCGACCTCTTTTTCTTCGGCCTTTTGTGTTCCACTTGATAGCTTGTTTTGGGATTCTCTGGTTGTTTCTTCTCAGCACATGACTGACATATGTCCATCTTATTTTTCTGATCACCCTTGAGACAGGTTGTTTGCTCATCTGTCTTATCTCTGCATTGTTCTTGAGTTCGTTCCACTTTATACTGAGCATTTTCCTGATGTGTAATATGATATATTTGTCCAAAGTGTGTATATTATGGTTACTGTTGTAATGGCTAAATTCCTTCAGTTTTTTTTTTTACTTCAAATTAAATATATTAACAGCACAGATGATCCAGGCTGCAATATGAAGCAATACTGAGAGCACTATACTTTTGATTAAACAAAATTACTATCATCTTGTACTAATTTTGTGGCAAAGACTGGTTACAGCACATGCTTGTTCTGTCTCTCTGCGTCAATGGCACATCTACACAAACTGTCTTCTTTTCATTTCTTAATGCTATCCACCCATTTAACTGTTGCTATCCTGTTCCTTTTTTTGCCTTGGACTTTTCTCCTCAAAGATGTTCAACAACTTAATGCTATATCACTAGTTTGCTTGAAATTACCTCTTAGCTGTGGATATGCTGGATAGATCTCTCCAGATCTTTCCATATGCTGTGTTCTCTTTGCAGACCTGGTTCCAATGAAATGTTCCTTCAAGAAATGGTTTGGTACTGTCTTCCCAATGGTTTGACATTGCCTTCCCAATGGTGTGATACTGTCTTCCCAATGGTGCAATACTGTCTTCCCAATGGTGTGATACTGTCTTCCCAATTGTGTGATACTGTCTTCCCAATGGTGTGATGGTGTCTTCCCAATTGTGTGATACTGTCTTCCCAATGGTGTGATGGTGTCTTCCCAATGGTTTGACATTGCCTTCCCAATGGTGTGATACTGTCTTCCCAATGGTGCAATACTGTCTTCCCAATGGTGTGATACTGTCTTCCCAATTGTGTGATACTGTCTTCCCAATGGTGCAATACTGTCTTCCCAATGGTGCAATACTGTCTTCCCAATGGTGTGATACTGTCTTCCCAATGGTGTGATACTGTCTTCCCAATGGTGCAATACTGTCTTCCCAATGGTGTGATACTGTCTTCCCAATTGTGTGATGGTGTCTTCCTAATGGTGTGATGGTGTCTTCCCAATGGTGTGATGCTGTCTTCCCAATGGTGTGATGCTGTCTTCCCAATGGTGTGATATGGTCTTCCCAATGGTTTGATGCTGTCTTCCCAATGGTTTGATACTGCCTTCCCAATGGTGTGATACTGTTTTCTCAATGGTGTGATACTGTTTTCCTAATGGTATGATACTGTCTTCTTAATAATTTGTGAGAATTTCTGAAGATCTAATTCCCTGAATTTGACCCGCCATGATTTTTTTACTAGTCACTCACTGTCTCCTAATATGTTACAAACATACACCATAGGTCTGCAAATAAATATACACAGTCAAAGCCACTATCTGTGGAAAGCAAGTAAAACATCAAGTGCAGCAGAAATAAGCTTCCTTTCTTGTGACAAGGCAATACTGTGACTTTTCTAGTCTTTCCTTGTACAAGCAGCAACAAAAGTTGCAGTAAAAGAAGCTGGTTGAAAAAAAAAGACTTCACTGACAACTGTGAATCAGTGTTGCTGTCAGAAATGAAAGAGTTGGGGCTGAAACTTGGGATGACAAAAAAAATGGACAGCTAATCATGAGCTCCATACGAATGGTCAACCATAAAAAAAACAGGTATAATCAGTTACCGTACGCTGAAGGAGATAATGAAGAAGAGACATGCACGCCTTCGAATGTGTTGCGATCTTGTCTGGGACCCCCCTGGCCTGCCGAAAATGAAGTGTGTTGGCTGCAGTGCAGTACCCGGGTAAAACAGGACGCGCACACCCTTATGAGGTTAAGAATGGTTTTGATACAATCCGATCTCGCGGCATGGCTTCGTTTGGGAAGGAAAAGGGATGAACCCCACACCTCAAAACTACCAACCAAGAGAACAATCCCCCCCCCCCCACAAAGGCCTGAAAGGATCAGAAACCAGTGCAGATCTGAATGGAAAAAGCAAACTGAAATTCAACAACAAACCAGATCATCAGC
Organism: Achatina immaculata; assembly: GCA_009760885.1. Lineage (NCBI taxonomy): Eukaryota > Metazoa > Mollusca > Gastropoda > Stylommatophora > Achatinidae > Lissachatina > Lissachatina immaculata. The sequence goes on from CM019699.1 coordinate 25,783,751, forward strand.
AAAGCATCCTCTTCCACTTAAGGACAGGCCACTGCAACCTACTAAGCCACCTACATCGACTTAAAAATGTCTCACACGACAAGTGTCCATGTGGCAGTGGAGTCAAGACTCCAGAACATATCCTTCAAGAGTGCCCAAACCATGCAGACCTGAGGCATGAGACATGGCCAGAGAACACAAGCTTGGGGCAAAAGCTTTGGGGTTCCTATCGGGATCTGGAGAGGACTGGGGGCTTTGCCATGTGGACAGGGATCAGGATCTGATGTGACCAACAACCTCGAACATAAAAGAAGAGGAGAATGCATGGATGACAGCCCTTTCTTCCTAACAAACTACAAAAAGCAAGGAAAACAGAACAACAGAGAGAACAGATGCTGTGCATAAATAAAGACGAATATAAACTTTATATCTTGGCTGTGAACATTGTAAAAACAGAATTCAAACTGAATCCAACTGATATTGTCTTCCTCATTGTTCACTCAGACACGAACGTCAGTCTCTCTCACACATGTAGCAGCTCATCTCAGGTTTTCAGCAGCACCATAGAGCTTTTCTCAGAAGAAGCTGGGGGTCTGATCAGCAGCACCATAGAGCTTCTCTCAGAAGAAGCTGGGGGGGGGGGTCTGACCAGCAGCACCATAGAGCTTCTCTCAGAAGAAGCTGGGGGTCTGACCAGCAGCACCATAGAGCTTCTCTCAGAAGAAGCTGGGGGTCTGACCAGCAGCACCACAGAGCTTTTCTCAGAAGAAGCTGGGGGTCTGATCAGCAGACCCCGTAGAGCTTCTCTCAGAAGAAGCTGGGGTCTGATCAGGTCCTTTGGCTGAGTGGGTTGTGCAGATGGCAGCTCTGGAGGATGTGATGTGTTGTCTTTTGCTTTTTGATGCTGGCACACAGGTCAGTTGGGCCAATTTTTAGCTCTTGGTATAAATGGTGTCTTAGCCTGCAATGTTCCGTTCTCAGTTGGAAGATTATCACTTAGTCTTTTCTTGAGACTGCTTCAGTGTAGTCTGCAAAGGTAGGGTTTCCACACTGCATTGCTTAACAAATCCAAAATACTTTCTTTTTTATCATTTAAAATTATTTTCTTTTTTAAAATATTTTCTTTTAATGACCATGTCATACAGACCTTAGGTGTCTGAGTGGCGAAGTGGTTAGTGCACTGGTCTCTCATGGCGAAGGTCGGGGGTTCGAATCCGGCCGGCGGCACCCCAGTCACCCAGCTGTACAAATGGGTACCCGACTTCTTCTGGAGTTAGGGACGGAAAAGGCAGCCAGGCGTGATACTGACCACATCACCCTCTAGTGTGCTGACAGGTCAAGTAAAATATGGGCACTAACACCATATCCCTATGTGCTCTAAGGCATGACAGGGTTACCCATACAGACCTTCATGTATGGTAAGCAGTTCTTCTTAATATCTTCCATGCTGAGGTTGCTCCTGGCATATCCAATGAAGAATGTCTTTGGTGGTAGAAGACCATCTCTGAAGAGCCACCTGATAAAAACAATTTTGTTTTTGTCAAACATGACAATATAATTTTCTACGTCTGACACTAACATACTCAGAGCTATCAACAAAACCGAATGCTTCAGGTAAGATTATACTTCTTTAGTATTCAAGTTTAAGGCTATGGTGAATATGAGGCCCTTCTACCAAGACAAGGTCATCTGGTTTCCTCAGCAATCTCACTGCTTCTGCTTTAGGATCAACACCTCCAGAGAGGTCAAGTGACAGAGATCTCCACATGAAGTAGTATTCCTTTCTTTGAATGCTACACTGTACTACTTTAAGCAGTTACTGGTTTAACTGCTACACTAAGACTCAGAAATGTTACATGGATATACACCGTGTAACTGTATATTAACAACAACCCAGGCGAACATTAACAAGACCACTACACTGTAAGCAACATGAACATGACCCGTCTAACATGAGTGACAATTCAGCCATGATAAATGACAAATAGCACACTTAACACTGAGTCCAAATATCACAGAAGTCAGAATTTGCAATAACATTGAAAAATTTCAAGGTGAAACCAAACATGAGTATGAATGGTTGAAAAATGGAAGTATGAGAATGGAAACTGAGATGAAGAAATCAACAGATACACACACACACACCATCCCGGCAAGCTGCATCACCATAGGAATCTAACACACTGAAACAAAAGAAAGCATATTGACCTCGATCATTCTGAAAAATCCATGCACAACTTTCCAACAAGAATCACATTTGTCCTAAAAAGGTCAACCAAACTTCCCAAAACACCACATAATGATTTAACAACATTTGTCTCTAAAAGGACAACCAAACTTACAAAAACATTACAAAATGATTCAACCAACACGAACAACCATCCAAGCCCAAAAAACCCAAAACATCTTCTCTTTCTCTCTCACATCTCAAGCAGAAACCCCATCATGTTCCAAAGGAATCCCGGACCCCATGACCAAGTGGCCAATGGAAACATGGAGATATATTTTGCGCCATACTTGCAAAATCACCTAAGCAGTAGTCAACAACTCTGACCAGAAATGAATGTGTTACAACCCCTATTCTGTTGTACATAAGCTGGGCATTCTTACCACATAACCCCCAGTAAACATTCCAGCAAAAACTATTCATTTATGAAGGATAATTTTAGTTAAAATCTAAAATTAGAAGGAGATAAGTGAAATGATGAAAGATTTATGATGAGAAAGAAGGAAGGGTGAGAATAAGAGTGAAGCAAAGTGTAGGATATAGATAATAGAGACCTACATTCTTGTACTTGCCCAATGAGAACTAAGATATGCATATCATAGTAGCAACAAAAAAAACACTGGAAATGAATTGATCATGTGCTCCAAACAGACCCCCAGCAACATCGCTAAAACAGCCGAGTGATGGACACCTGAGAGAAAAAGAAAGTGAGGCTGTCCAAAGGCTACATGACGGAGAACTGTAGAAGCAGAAATGAGCAGCATGCAGCACAGCTGGGGCACAATACAGATGCTGGCCGCAGACCGTAAGAGTTAGGGACGGAAAAGGCAGCCAGGCGTGATACTGACCACATCACCCTCTAGTGTGCTGACAGGTCAAGTAAAATATGGGCACTAACACCATATCCCTATGTGCTCTAAGGCATGACAGGGTTACCCATACAGACCTTCATGTATGGTAAGCAGTTCTTCTTAATATCTTCCATGCTGAGGTTGCTCCTGGCATATCCAATGAAGAATGTCTTTGGTGGTAGAAGACCATCTCTGAAGAGCCACCTGATAAAAACAATTTTGTTTTTGTCAAACATGACAATATAATTTTCTACGTCTGACACTAACATACTCAGAGCTATCAACAAAACTGAATGCTTCAGGTAAGATGATACTTCTTTAGTATTCAAGTTTAAGGCTATGGTGAATATGAGGCCCTTCTACCAAGACAAGGTCATCTGGTTTCCTCAGCAATCTCACTGCTTCTGCTTTAGGATCAACACCTCCAGAGAGGTCAAGTGACAGAGATCTCCACATGAAGTAGTATTCCTTTCTTTGAATGCTACACTGTACTACTTTAAGCAGTTACTGGTTTAACTGCTACACTAAGACTCAGAAATGTTACATGGATATACACCGTGTAACTGTATATTAACAACAACCCAGGCGAACATTAACAAGACCACTACACTGTAAGCAACATGAACATGACCCGTCTAACATGAGTGACAATTCAGCCATGATAAATGACAAATAGCACACTTAACACTGAGTCCAAATATCACAGAAGTCAGAATTTGCAATAACATTGAAAAATTTCAAGGTGAAACCAAACATGAGTATGAATGGTTGAAAAATGGAAGTATGAGAATGGAAACTGAGATGAAGAAATCAACAGATACACACACACACGCCATCCCGGCAAGCTGCATCACCATAGGAATCTAACACACTGAAACAAAGGAAAGCATACTGACCTCGATCATTCCGAAAAATCATGCACAACTTTCCAACAAGAATCACATTTGTCCTAAAAAGGTCAACCAAACTTCCCAAAACACCACATAATGATTTAACAACATTTGTCTCTAAAAGGACAACCAAACTTACAAAAACATTACAAAATGATTCAACCAACACGAACAACCATCCAAGCCCAAAAAACCCAAAACATCTTCTCTTTCTCTCTCACATCTCAAGCAGAAACCCCATCATGTTCCAAAGGAATCCCGGACCCCATGACCAAGTGGCCAATGGAAACATGGAGATATATTTTGCGCCATACTTGCAAAATCACCTAAGCAGTAGTCAACAACTCTGACCAGAAATGAATGTGTTACAACCCCTATTCTGTTGTACATAAGCTGGGCATTCTTACCACATAACCCCCAGTAAACATTCCAGCAAAAACTATTCATTATGAAGGATAATTTTAGTTAAAATCTAAAATTAGAAGGAGATAAGTGAAATGATGAAAGATTTATGATGAGAAAGAAGGAAGGGTGAGAATAAGAGTGAAGCAAAGTGTAGGATATAGATAATAGAGACCTACATTCTTGTACTTGCCCAATGAGAACTAGAAGATATGCATATCATAGTAGCAACAAAAAAAACACTGGAAATGAATTGATCATGTGCTCCAAACAGACCCCCAGCAACATCGCTAAAACAGCCGAGTGATGGACACCTGAGAGAAAAAGAAAGTGAGGCTGTCCAAAGGCTACATGACGGAGAACTGTAGAAGCAGAAATGAGCAGCATGCAGCACAGCTGGGGCACAATACAGATGCTGGCCGCAGACCGTAAGAGTTAGAGAGAATCTGTTGCTGCTCTGCAAGATACTACAGGGCATACTGGGTGGTGATTGCTTAGATGACTGCAACCAAAGCCATGGATGGATGGAAAATGTAGGATAAAAAAATGAAGTATAATGAATTTATAAAAGATGTAATTTTGTCTGCAACTTGTTTGCATGGCCTACTTACCACAGAGTAGGATAAATCTTCTTCTTTGCTAGATCTCCCTAGAATAGACACAAAATAAAATTTTTTTAAAAAAAGTCTTTCAACTGAGAAGAAGAAAAGAAAAAAAAACTTATGGGACTGGACATGAAGAGATATATCTGTTTTTTATAAAAACAGCTCTTTCATTTCTTAGAAGATGACTTTGAGTTAGATATCAGTTATTTGAGATGGCTGTTGAGATGTGGTTCAGCAGTTTCTCTTCTGGGTGTTTCTGTCAGTATCTGACTGAACAACAACAACAACAAAACACAACCATCTCAGTTGTATTTTTCAAGAAACTTCTTTTCTGGTGTGGCTTTAAAATAAATGTTAGCTCTGTCTATGCAATCAGCCAGTCAATGTTAGACATTCATGATGTTACAACTACACACATGATCAATCAATGTTGTGCACTCATGATATTATCTCTATGGACATGGCCAATCAGTGTTACATATCCATGATATTATGACTATGCATATGGCCAATCAGTGTTACACATTCATGATATTATGACTATGCATATGGCCAATCAGTGTTACACATTCATGATGTTATGATTATGCACATGGCCAATCAGTGTTACACATTCATGATGTTATGTCTATGCACATGGCCAATCAGTGTTACACATTCATGACGTTATGTCTATGCACATGGCCAATCAGTGTTACACATTCATGATGTTATGTCTATGCACATGGCCAATCAGTGTTACACATTCATGATGTTATGTCTATGCACATGGCCAATCAGTGTTACACATTCATGATGTTATGTCTATGCACATGGCTATTAAACATCTATGATGTTACATGCCTTCAGATGACAAACTAATATTTCCTCCCTGTGGTAAACTGATGTTATGAATCTGTGAATATCCCAAAACATTAAAGGCAGGGGTATCAGCTCTCCTCACTGCCTCTGTTTTCTTAGGGCACCATTTTTTTAGGCTGGGTTAATTCATTGATCCTGGTGACATCTGGTCCAGAAAAACTCCAGCTGAGTGTGAAATGGAACCAGGAACCTTCTGATCAACAGCCAAGTGCACTGACCACTCCATCACTGCAGCCCCTACCTGTGATGAGCTGAGATTGTTCAAATTATTTCACTCCATCACTGCAGCCCTTACCTGTGATGAGCTGAGATTGTTCAAATTATTTCACTCCATCACTGCACTAATCACCAGTTACCATAAATACTGCTCATAAACATTGATTTTATGATGTAAATTATAAAAGAAGATTTGGTTTCTCAGTGTTTTACAAATGATCATATTTGCAAATAATAAATTTCCATTACGATATTACTCTCATAACGATCTGGTTGGGGGGGGGGGGGGGACTGGTAGGGAAAAACTGCAAAGTCACAATGACTCGGTCATGAAGGCAGATGTCAGCAAAATAGTTCTCTGTATACAGCACAAGCCGCGTGTTTTAATAAAACACACTAAAATGTATTCATGTTTTAATGCGGTGTTAATGATGATGCCCGGTTATAAAACCGCTGCGACTAGATGTAGCCATTGTAGCAGCAGCCGATACTGTTTGACCCGGAAGTGACCTCCAATCAGAAGGTGGGAGTGTCCCTTCGTCTACCAATCCACTTCCCTGCTGCTTCTGGTGACCTCTCTCCTTGTCAACAAAGTCGGTATATTTTCTGAACATGAAATCTTTCAGGATTTAGCGGGGTTTTTTTGCTGAAAACGTTTTTGTTAATAGATAAAATGAACGATATTCAGAAAAGTCTGTTTAAAAAATTATTAAGAAAAAAAAAACATGTTTCCTGAACCGTCTTTCTTATCTTATATCTAAAATCCTTCCCGTGCCGTTAAACATCACATAGGGGTAGTTGGTCAATTTTTCCTGTTTCCGGAGAGCTTTTCAACCTCATCAAGGGATTTTATGCCTATTAATTTGGACTCTCTTAACAATGTCCTCTTTAGAGTTTCACGCGGTCTGCCTCTTTTTCTTTGGCCTGTTGTGTTCCACATGATAGCTTGTTTTGGGATTCTCTGATCGTTTCTTCTCATCACGTGACCAACATGTCCATCTTCTTCTTCTGATCACCCATGAGACTGGTTGTTGTTCAGTCATCTGTCTTATATCTATATTAAGGGAGAAAAAAACTGCCATGTTTCTGTAAAACTTTTACCAAGTTTGCAGCAAAAGTTCAGACACGCGGGCGCGAGCACGTTGCTCATCAAGCTCCTTCATTGTTACTTTGTAACAAAATTTGACTATATCACAGCTCATGCACTTGCTCACTTTAGCGGATGTAGCTCGACGACTAATGCTTATCACGGAACGGGACAAATGACTGTTGTCAAGACCTGCTGCTAGGTGCGCTCAGTAGCCGCACCATGCCTTCTCTGCCGCTTGGCGCGCTATTTCTTCTTCTTCTTCTTCGTTCGCATTGTCTGTCTATATCTGCAGTCCTGTCTCTTGGATAAATTTCACTGTTTTTTGTAACTCATGTATGGAACAGTAGAGCTTATCGTCTTTAGTGGTTTCACTGGGCCAGTAATTATTTCTCAGTGTCTCGTAGTTGATGCAGTTCTGGAGAATATGTTCCACAGTTTGGGGCACCTGGGCACATGTACATAGATTAGTAGTACCAACCTTAAATTTTGTATACATATGACTTCGGAGTCGGCTGTGTCCTGTTCGGAGACGGAAGATGATGACTTGTTCCTTTCTGTTTAGCATGTGATAGTCATCATGTGGTGGTGTTTGTGGCTTCCTGTAGGTTTTTATCATGCTTTTCTTCTGATTATAAGTGATTGGTATGTCTGGTTGCTCCATTTCAGTGCCCTCTTTGGCCAGTTGGTCAGCTTTCTCATTGCCTGGTATCCCACAGTGGGGGGGAATCCATTGCAAAGTGACTCCATGCTGTAAGCCAATTTTTGACAAGGCATCCTTAAGGTCTGGTAGTTTGTTGCACTGAAGAGCCTCCAGTACTGATCTTGCATCTGTGAGAATTACTACAGGACATGTATCAATTCTGGAGTCTGATAGTTTTTCAACTGCAGCAATAATTGCCCTAACTTCTGCATCAAAGTTGTTGCAGTATTTACCAGTGGGTATGGAAATCTTGTCAATGGTGTTGTTTGGATATTCAATATATGCTCCTGCCCCTCCATTCTTTATGGCATTATGTGCAGATCCATCTGTATACACACGTATCCAGGTGTCACATAGATATTTGTCATCTAGAACACTAAGTGTGGCTGTTGATTTTACAAGACTGCTCTGCATCTCACCATTCTGTACACCTTTCACTTCAGTCTGAATAGTTATTTGTGTATAATCTGCTTCTTTCCATGGTGTATGCTCTGGTACAGATGATAATGGAGCGACTACAGTTGGAAGGTCAGGTATCAGCTTACGCATACGCTTGGCCTGATGAATGAAGCTGCTTCTTTTAAGCCGTCCTAATGCCAAGTTATTGAATCTCTCCTTCAGGGGATGGCTTACAGAGCTAAGGAATTTTTCTCCCATGGTCATGACCTTTGTGTCTCTACGTTCCTTTAGCGGTTGAACACCAACTATTTTCTGCATTTCTACTATTGGTGTGGACCTCATGGCACCTGTGATAATCCGTAGTGACTGATTTTGAACCTTGTCTAGATTATGCAGCGTAGTGTTTGATGCTGTGCACCAAGATGTTGAGCCATATTCTAAATGTGGTAGAATACTTTGCTGATATACATTCTTGAGGATTCTTTCACTAGCTCCCCATGTGGTTCCACTCAATTTTCTTAATATGGCTAGTTTTCTTCTGGCTTTTGCTTCTGCACTGTTGATGTGTTGCTTCCAAGTCAGTTTTGAGGGCGCGCTATTTAAAAAGTTCACTCTTTTGTTTTTTAACACCCCTCATATGTGTGCTCAGGGGGTTGAAAAAAAGGAGCACACAATCTGTTTCCTATTTTAGATGATAATAGAGACCATATTATTACTTTTTAATGAATAGCGGCCTCTGTAACTGTAAAGGAAAATATTTTAAAATGTTAACAATAAATGTCAAAAAGTCTTCAGATAACACACAAAAGGGCAAGAAGAAACAAGACAGGCAGATCAATAATCCCTCCATAATCTTAACTCTTTCACGCCAAAACAATACTGGCAGTGTTGGTAGATCTTGCACGATTTGGCGAATCAATGCTCGGAGTGACATTTAGACAAAATATAAATAAAATGGAAAGTAGCACATTTCTAACACAACCCCTATATTTATGTTATAGAGTAACCTCGTTCCAGTTCAGGAGTGATAGAGTTAAATATATGTTATGCACACCCAAAAAAGCGCCCTCGACATAAGTGGATATAAATGAGCAACTGAGCTTTTCACACCGGAGATTTTAAACCCGCATTTGTGTACATAATGACGCTGTTACCTAGAAACCTGCCATTGTTCTTATGTCCAACGGCATTTGCTAGCAAAGCATGTGAGAATCTGCGCAGAAAATGTGTGATTTTACACGCTGCTTAAACAAATCCTAATGAAAAGTAAACTCACTGCATACACGATTCATGGTCAGTCTTAAATTTGTTACAAAGATAAACATTTTGTCAAAGAACGGTAACTAGTACGATACCTGTCCTTAGTCTGGGGATCATTCAGCAGCATATCGCCACTCCATGGCTGAATGGGAACGTTGAGAAGAACTTTGGGTATAAACCGACTCAGATATGTTCGTTTTAAAAAACGCAGCTGTCAAGAAACAGACAAGATACAACTTCCACCAAAATTTCCAGAAAATAAATGAACTTTATGAGCCGTGCCCGGAGTGTTTGATGTGCAAGTTGTGTGCCAGGTTGGCTGCATGTTCCGAGAGCTTGGTTAACTGGCTTCATCTGGACAATATGCAGGTAGGTTTTCTTCTGCTGAACTGATTTATAAGAAGAGTGTGTGTGTGTGTCTGTGTGTGAGGGAGAAAGTGAATGCGTGAGTATGTAAGAGAGAGAAAGAGAGAGAATTTGTGACACAGAGAGAGAGAGAGAGAGAGTCTGTGTGTATGTTCTGAAAACATTTTTTAAAAAAAAGATAAAATGAAAGATAGTAAGAAAAGTCTGTTTAAAAAACAGAGAGAGAGAGAGAAAGAGAGAGAAAGAGAGAGAGAGAGAGTCTGTGTGTATGTTCTGAAAACATTTTTTAAAAAAAGATAAAATGAAAGATAGTAAGAAAAGTCTGTTTAAAAAACAGAGAGAGAGAGAGAGAGAGAGAGAGAGAGAGTAAATGGGTTTTATGCGAGAGACAGTGAGGATGAATGTGTGTCTGTGTGTGTGTGAGAGAGAGAGAGAGAGGATGAATGTGTATGTGCGAGAGAGAATGTGTGGACGTGAGAGACAGTGAATGTATGTGCACGTGAGAAATGGAGAGAGAGTGTGTTATGTGGGAGAGTGAATGTGTTTATGAGAAACAGTGTGTGTGCATGTGAGTGAGAGAGTGAATGTGCGTATGTGGGACAGATAGAGTGAATATGTGTGCATGTTATGCGGCAGAGGGGGGAGAGAGAAAGTATGTGTATAGATAGATAGATAGATAGATAGATAGATAGATAGATAGATAGATAGATAGATAGATAGATAGATAGATAGATAGATAGATAGATAGATAGATAGATAGATGGAGTGAATGTGTGTCTATGAGAGAGAAATGAGATTGAAAGAGAGAGAATGAATGTGTCTATGAGTGTGTGTGTGTGTGTGTGTGTGAAAGAGAGGGAGAATGAATGTGCGAGTCTACGAGAAAGCTTGAGAGAGAGAGAGAGGGAGGGAGGGAGGAAGAGAGAGATCACATGATCAGTAAGAGTGTTAAAACGATCCCTCCCCCCCCCCAAAAAAAAAAATGAAAACGAAACTGTCACAAAAATTACAATAATTTGTTGCTGCTGGCGTCCACAATATATACATAAAACACAACAAACAAAAATGCTGTCCTCTTGCCTGGTTTGTGTGCTGGAGTTCTAGAGTTCGACTTGGATAATGATTTAAGCAATCCATTCACTTACCTCTAATGGAAATGTGCTCTGCCTCCATCCCCCCCCCCCCCCAAACAAAATGCAGTATCCCATAGTTTCAAGCATTATTTTAAAAAACATAAACGTTACTATCAACCAAACAAACTTGCTACGGTTTCTACAAGTGAACACAGCGAACTTACTAGCAACAAAGAGCTTGAGAGCGTACGTAGCGCTTGCCGTAGTTCAGTGCTGGCTAAAAGACTGAACAGTCTGGCTGACTTGAACAGACCACTTGCTACTGCCGTTCCGTGTTGATCACAGAGTATGACACAGCAAAAACAAGTCTTGTTCTTAGTGTGGTCTAAAATATATAAATCCTATCTCCCTCTCTCTCTCTTTCTGAATGTAAGACGGGCCTGTGTGCCCAATTCTTTACCCTTTAAGAATAAAGATCATTCATTCACTCTCTCTCTCTCACCGCAGTACCCCTACAAACACAGATTTTTGTGTGGTGCGAATACAGGTCTGCAGTATAGACAGACCACGGTGCCTATTCGCGTCTCGCTTCGCTTGGTAGACAGACTTTGCTTCTCCTACCTGGCTTCAGATAATGCCAAGTCCCATCCACTACAAACTGTACACTCTCCTGCGTTCTTTAACAGCTCATACTTCTTCCACCGTCTTTCTCTTACACATAAATATAATAATGAAGGAAGACTGATACCAACCAGGTTTACCGCAGTCGTCACTTCTCTTTTCACAGCAACTGCAATTTCGCAACGAATCACTAAAACCATTACCTGTATAATCACGCCAGTTATCACTGTTAATATTCTTCTATTAGTCTATTATTATCACATCAGTTATCACTGTTATTATCCTTCCATCAGCCTGTTATTATCAGTCTCTCTCTCACACACTCAAGAAAATCGATCAAACGAACCCGTAGATTGCGAAATTTACCAGAAACAGAATTGGGGAGTACGTTTGACGCCACACAGAGAGAGAGAGAGAGAGCAGAGAGAGAGAGGGAGAGAGAGAGAGTAGGGGGGATTGTTGCTGAATCTAAAAACCTAACAGGAAATTAATAACCCAGCAGTTTTGTTTCGTATAACTCTCTGCTCTGTGCGGACACATTGAAAACCCAAACCCCTTTATAACCACAAGAAACGGACAGAAACAGTGAGCACACTAGGTTAGCATAAGAAAAAAAAAAAACTCCCCTATTCAGTCTTCCATCCTCCCTGTATTTCACTGTGTGGGTGAAGTTCCAGCATGTGATCTGAGTGAAGTATTTACGTGAATCAGCAAGTGAAGTCAAATCTTTACATAGGAGAACAGATTACAGAGCAGAGAAGGCCGCCAGTACTTTGTCCACACATTGGGTCCATCTGTAGAAGGTCTGAACAAAATATTAACTAACAACAAAAAGTGGAAACATAAGAGAGATGAAGTAGGGTCTTGACTAGCAACAAAAAGTTGAAACACAAGAGAGATGAAGTAGGGTCTTGACTAGCAACAAAAAGTTGAAACGCAAGAGAGATGAAGTAGGGTCTTGACTAGCAACAATAAAAGATTAATTCAGGAGTGAATGAGTCAATTTTCTGCAAGACAATTACCTGTCACTACTGATAGGAAACAAATGATCTTGCTAATGATGGTGCTACTGGTGTGGAGCCAAAAAATGATTACTTGCTCCTCCCTCTTAAGAGGTGGCATGGGTGTTCTTTTGCCAGTTTATTCTTTCATGTTACAAGGAGGATCAAGAAACTGGAAGAGTGTTTTCAAACATGCTGTCCATGACTGTGGCTTGCTTGAAATCTACGGTGCTGTTAGTGAGATTTAGAACAACAGAGTGGTTGTCAGGCATTCAGTGACAAGAGACTATCAGAGAGTTGCAAGGGCTTTGACCAGCTTGTTCTCAGATCCTGATGTTCATGTTTCTCCCTGAACCTGTAAACAGGATGTTCTTGGTAGAGCTCTTCATGAAGTTCTTGGGCCATGAGAGCCATGTTATACTGGAAGTGCTTATATGCTGGCTGTTGTGTAGAACCAGAATGAATCCTTGGATGTCCATGGATGGAAAGAACTGAGATATCATTCTTCCTCTGGATGCAGTCTCTTTGTCACACTGGAGCTCTTGCCTCATATGAGGTCTACGTTAAGGACTGGAGGCTTTAGACTGGTCTGATCGTGGCACACAGAGATGAATGAAGAAGTGTTTGACAGGACACATACAAGGAAACTCTTGTATTATTTTCATACACATACACATACACAAGCACAAGAAATGACTTAAAGGAAGAACTGAAGAATTAATTTTACAGTAGCAAGCATTTTATATACATATGTATCACATTCTAAAATATGATTGCACATATTCATCAAAATAACATAAAAAAAACTTATTTCAACAAATGCAAGGAGAAAGGTAAGCAAAATTACGTAAAGAAAATATCAAATTGCAACAGCAACGTAACATCCCACAGTTATCCATAAAGGTTAAAGAAATTTTGTAAAATAAATGCCATCTTCATAAAACACTGAATGATAAAACAATACTTGACTGGTACTTGAAGAAGGAAGTACCCTGGATAGTGCATGCCTGAAAGTTCTACAGTGATGACTTTGGCCAGCAGTATTTTCATGTTAAGTGAAAAACAAGCAACCACACATCTTTCAGTCTGTCAGTCATTTGCATATTCCTTGCAGAACTTTGCCTGCCTAACAGCTCTCCTTTAGGCCTCTCGGTTGTAAGCAAGATGCCCTGCTGCTGATGCATCCATTTGCAGATCATCAATGATGTCTTGCAGCCATCTTCACCTTAGTCTTCCTCTCTTACATTTTCCCATTATGTACCCTTCCAAGACAGTCTTTTCTAAATCTTCATGATGTGTAAATATGTCCAAAATATTCAAGTTTTCTCTCTTTAATCCTCTTTACTAGCCAGCCTTATTCAATATTAAGTGCTTGTAGTATGGATATACTTGTTCTTTTTTTTTTTGTGTCCATGATATTTGAAGGACTCTTCTGTAGCATTTACATTCAAGGGCATTTATGTGTTTCTCAGCTGTTTTGTTAAGTGTCCAGGTCTCACAGGCATATGCTGCGATGGGAAAGATGCATGCCCTTAAAAATCTTATTTTTGTGGTTCTGTCTGTTCCTCTCCACAGATTCTTTCCATACATCTTTACAGACCAATTTTTTATTACCAAAAACAGTTGAATAATCAACATCATCAAATTCATCCTAGCCCTGTTTAGTAGACAGATACCTTCTTCTTCTTCTTCGTTCGCTTCTACCACCAAAACTGCACTGTGATCCTACTGAATTTACGCCTGTGGTCCTCATTAGGTCCCGTGGTCTCCTGTGTGGTCCCCGAAAGGACCACACGAGATCCACGAGAGGACCACGAGGGGTTCAGAGTATCACAGGGCTTTAGCCTGTATTCTTGGTGGGTCTCTGAAGCGGATTGCGTGACACTGTGGTTTTCGTTGCACCAGTTTAGTCTAGAGTTGGACTTTCTCACCGGAAGACCTCGACGTGTTTAGGATATCAGTGCATCCCCACTGGGTGAGAGGCGACAGCCCACCCAGGCCAGAGTTGGACCTTCTCACCGGAAAACCCCGACGTGTTTTGAGATACCCGTGTATCACCGCCGGGTGAGAGGTGGTTGCCCATCCAGTCCAGTGTTGGACTTTATCACCGGAAAACCTCAGTGTGATTAGGATACGCAAACATCCCCGCCAGGTGAGAGGTGGTTGCCTATCTAGACTGCCCTGGTCCAGTGTCTCCGACTTCAGCATTTTGTGGTTGTGGCCGCTACCCTTCCTAGTTGTGACCAGGATGGAGCTTTTGTCCAGGAGGACGAATCCTTGCCACTAGTGACTTCCACCCCTGGGTTGAGCCGGTTTAGGCATATTATCCCAGTATGGGCGTGTTTGGGACGTGACCGACCTCTAGAGCAGAGGTACTGTGACATGCATAGCCTTCAAGATTCGCCCCTGGTGTGAGCCGGTTTAGGCATAATTCACCAGTATGAATGTATATCAGGCGTGACCGACCTCTAGAGCGGAGGTGGCATGACATGTCTAGCCATCAAGTTTCACCCCTGGTGTATGCCGGTTTAGGCATATTTCACCAGTGTAGGTGTATTTCGGACGTGGCTGGCCTCTAGAGCAGAGGCGCTGTGGTATGTGTAGCTCTCGCAGCGATACTACTGGACATACTGATTAAACTTCACATTATCCTTTCCACCACCTTTTCACATCGGCGCCGCACAGCAACCTTTATTTCTTTTCTGCATTTTCTTCCTTGACCGGGAGGCGCTTCACTCCACGCGCGGCATTCGAAGAGTCTCGCCAGCAGTGTCTTAACATCTGGGACAAGCTGGTTCATGCATTTCACCTGATGTGACTGCACTCAGGACGTGGCCGACCTCCAGACCAGAGGTGCTGTGATTTGACTGTTTGCTTCGCTTTATCCTTTCTACCACCTTTTCCGCAGTGATGCTGCGCGGCAACCCCATTTGCACCTTTCTTCATTGGTCGGGAGGAGCACCGCTCCACGCATGGCAGCTGAAGAATCTCGCCAACAGCGGCAGATGAGCTACCAAACGTGCCACTCATCTACCCTAAGTATCTGGTTTTCAGTTGCCAGATATTCGCCCTCGCCCCTTCTCCTGTCAGTTTAAACAGTTCTGCCACGTGAAGGCCAGGAGCTGGACTTGACTGCCAGAGGCTGTTTGAGACGCACGCCGTTAGAGTGGAGATCGAATTCTCCACCCCACCTCCGGCAATAACAGTCCTTAGAACCTAGACAGATACCAATTAACATCATCACAAATGGGTCCAGATCAAGTAAAAAATCAGTTGTCTCCAATGATATCATTCTTCAGTCTTTACTGAAGGGGAAAACAGGAAGTCTGGAACAACAGATTATAGGAAAGATAAAAACTAACAGAAAATGGTGTATGAATAATAGGACAGCGATGATCTTGGGATGAACTCAGTAAAATCTGGAGATCCAAAAAGATAAGCCAGAAAACCAAATGCACAATATTCACAATCGATGTTTTCAATACTACAAGTATATGGGAGCGAATGCTGGAAAATGACAATGTCACGTACATTTGATACTTTTAAAATTAGTGTCTACATGAGATAAAAGGAGTGTTCTGCCCAAATACCATCAGTAATGACCTCTTGTTAAGAGAGAGAGAGAGAGAGAGAGAGAGAGAGAGAGAGAGACATGACACCACTGTCAACCGTGACTGAAAGGAGAAGGTGGCATTGGATTGATCACACAATGAGAATGACATACAAATATCCTTACCATGAACAGCTCTGATGGGAACTCCACAGGGCAAAAGAAGCATAGGACAACCCAGACAGACATGGAGATGTACAGCAAAGAAAATGCTGCTAAACAAAGGACTGACACAGGAGACAGCCAAGAAGACGGGAAAGGACCGACCTTGCTACCACCAACCTCGTGCGTCATGGCCACTGACGGGACAAGAGCAAGAGATAAGCAGAAAATCAAGATTTCAATTGCCACATTTTTACGCACCTTTCTATCCCCAGCTGCTGCACTGCAACAAATCTCCTCCAGTTCTCCATGGCCACAACAGCCTCATCCAAGTCCCAAAAACAAAAACAAAACAAAAAACCACTAACACTAACAAAAAAATGTTTAAAAATCCACAGTTAAACTATGTTATGTCTTGGACATAAAACACTGCATACAAGGCATCTCTCTAACTATGTTATGTCTCAGACATAAAACACTGCATACAGGGCATCTCTCTAACTATGTTATGTCTCAGACATAAAACACTGCATACAGGGCATCTCTCTAACTATGTTATGTCTCAGACATAAAACACTGCATACAGGGCATCTCTCTAACTATGTTATGTCTCAGACATAAAACACTGCATACAGAGCATCTCTCTATCTTTTTCTGAACATTCAAGAGCCCAGGGCACATAGGGCTTCCACAACGGTTTTCCACAAATGCATGTCCTTCAGCTTTGTTTCTGATCTTGTCTAGGTGAGCCCTTTATTAGTCAACATCCTCTCTCTCTTGTTCTTCTCCAAGTCTCCTGTGATCTAACCTTACTCTTGTACCCTTGAGATGTCAATCTCAGTGCTGTTTTTGGTACTGAGTCAGCAGTCATCCCAAGAACACGCCCCAACCATCACCAGCATCTTTCCTCAATAATCAAAATTACAAAGCATACATCAAATTGCCAAATTAGTTCATCAAGTTCTTGTGCTTTGACCACTCTAAGCAGAAACTGGCGTAACCTTTCTTAGTCGTAAAACACTACAAACATAAACCAATATGGTAAAAAGAAACTTTTTTTTTTACAAAAAATTTGTGTAAACAAGTGCAAGGTATCAACTGACAGGTAAACTGTAAATATGTTGCGAAGAAAGACACCCTGATAAATCTTTACAAAGTCAAATACTAACAAATACTGTGAAAAA
The DNA here is from genome assembly GCA_009760885.1 of Achatina immaculata. Taxonomy (NCBI): domain Eukaryota; kingdom Metazoa; phylum Mollusca; class Gastropoda; order Stylommatophora; family Achatinidae; genus Lissachatina; species Lissachatina immaculata. The sequence goes on from CM019699.1 coordinate 25,801,188, forward strand.
AAAATCTCAAAATTTACAGTCAATACCAATATCAACATTATATATTTTTAAAAAATATTAAATTAGGTACTGTCCAAGTAACAAATCACAAAAATTCATGCAAGCAGTTAGCCATAATACATAAGATTAGGTACTAAGTAGCAAATAGCAGATTCATTCAGGTGAAGATGAACTATAATCTTTGTCAGACTCCTAACAGTTTTAATTCAGTTCATGAATGAGCTATGTATCATTTACAATCATCATCATCATCACGTGCCATGCCGACTGGTGCTGGCTATTATGCTTCTCCAGAGTACACGATCCTTCATGCAGGCTATCAGCTCAGCTCGGTGATCTCCTCTTACATCATCTCGTCAGACTGTCCAGTATCATTTCTCTTAGTCTTCCTCTTGATCTTCTTATTTCTATTTTTCCTGTTGTTATAATATTTTCTATGCCCTCTCTTCTCATTGCATGTCCTATGAAAGTACATTATCTCTCTCTTATTTTTTTGACAAGATTTTTTTAGTCTCTCCAGCTCTTCTCATACATTCTTCATTAGTTATTTTTGCTGTCTAGGGGATTTGCAACATTCTTCTAATAAACCACATTTCTGTTGCTTCCAGCGATTCCATATAACAAGATAGGTTCAATATAGCATTTTAGGACTTGTTTTCTAACATTCATTGATAAAGATGTGTTAGCTAATATGTTTCTCATTCTCTGAAATGCAGTCTTTGCTTGGCCTATTCTGTTCCTAATTTCTGTTCTGCATTTCCCATCTGAAGTTATTACTGCTCCAAGGTATTTGAATTTCTACATCTGCTTAAGAATAGTTCCGTTTAATTTTATACTGCATGTTGGTGGATTATGTTTCTTAGATACAACCATAGTCTCTGTCTTTTTGATGTCCAAAGTAAGGCCTTTCTGTTCACTTTCTTTGGCAACTTTATCCAAGAGATTTTGCAGGTCTTGTTGGTTCTCAGCTATCAGTACTGTGTCGTCAGCATACCGAAGGTTGTTAATATTGTATCCTCCAACTTATATGCCTGGTTCTGTGATGATCGTTCTTAGAATATTCTCGCTGTACAGAGAAAAAAAGGTCTGGAGATAGTAGTACACTTCCTTGTCGCACCACTTCTTTTATAGGTTGATATTTTCCAATTCTATTTTCAACTTGAATTGCTGCTTCTTGGTGCCAGTATAGATGTTTTACAATCCTCAGGTCTTTGCTATCTATACTGATGTCTTCAAGCATTTTAATAATTTCATTATGTTTCACCTTGTCAAATGCCTTGGTGTAATCAATGAATCATAAAATAGAAATCTTTCTGTACTTCTAAAGCTCTTTCTGTCAATGTTCGTAAAGCATAAATGGCACTGTGTGTTCCCTTTCCTTCAACAAATCCAAACTGTTCATCTGCTATTTCCATTTTTATCTTTTTCCTTGTTCTTCTCATAATGGTTCTCAGAAGTAGCTTCGTTATGTGACATGAGAGGCTGATAGACCGGTGGTCATCACATTCCTTTGCACCTGGTTTCTTTGGTAGTGCTATAAACATGGATTTAAGCAAGTCACTAGGCATATAACCACTGTTGTAAATGTCATTCAGTAACTTGGTTATTATTTTTTTTCCTATCTCTTATAGTGGCTCTATTTCTTCTATTGTTATATTATCAGGCCCAGTCGCTTTTCCTTTCTTCATGTGTTTGATGGCATCTATGATTTCATCTTCAAGTATTGGTGGTCCATTACATTTTTCAGTATCTGGTGTTAATGTACTTTGTCCACCTGTCCACAATGTCTTCTTTTCCCATTAACATTTTACCTTCTTTTGATTTCAGGCATCCTGTGGTATATTTTGTTTTCCTGCCTGTGAGTTCACTAATTAGTTTGTGCATGTTTTTGCTGTCTTTATTATGGGAGTCTTCTATTTGTCTGCACTGTTCATTTAACCACACTTCCTTTGCTTCTCTGCATTTGCATCTTATTTCTTTACTTATCTTGCTATAATTTTTTGGGTTATTTTTACTTCTTCTCCTCTTGTCCATCAGTCCTAAGATGTCGTCCGTCATCCATTTATTTTTAGGGGCTTATTTTTTCTTTAACAGTTTGGATAGAATCTCTTAACATTGCCCATTGTTCATCTATACTGTTTATCTTTGCTACTTCATTGTATCTATTTGTTATAATAACTTTGTATTGTTCTCACAGTTCTTGGTCATTTTTAAGGAGTTCTGTATTCAGTTTGATGTTTCTCACTTTTCTGTATGCTTTCTTTAGCTTTATTTTTAATTTTTCCACACAATGGATCATGGTCCCTATTATAGTCAGCTCCTAGCATGGTTTTTGTTGTCAGTAATGCATTCCGGAATAGTTTGTTGATTAGTACATAGTCTATCTGGTTAAAAGTCTTTTTGTCTGGGGTGCACCATGTTGCCAGTCTTCAGGGATGTTGTTTAAACCAGGTGTTTCCTACAACCATGCTATGTATTCAACCATGCTATGTATGTCTGCCCATTCAATTAATTTACTACCTCTGTCATTCCTCTCCCCCAGTCCATAGTCACCAACAATGTCTGAAGTTCTTCCTTTACCAACTTTGGCATTAAAATCTCCCATGACTATTGTAACTTCATGTGACTTTGTGTGTTTTAGGGCTATCTCTATGTCATTATAAAATAGTTGTATATCTTCTTCAGAACTTTCAGATGTTGGAGCATACACTTGTATAATATTTATGTTTAGTGGTCATCCTTTCAGTTGAGCTAGCAGGATTTGGTCCAAGATGTTCAAATATCCTACAATTGTCCTTGCTGTTTGTTCATCAAATATCATTCCTACTCCTCGTTCATGTTTCGCACTTCCTGAATATATTATTGTATATTTATCAGAGTTTATCTTCCCTGCACCTGTCCATCTAACTTCATCATCATCATCATCATCATCATGTGCCGTGCCGACTGGCGTTGGCTATTATGCTTCTCCAGAGTACACGATCCTTCATGCAGGCCATCAGCTCAGTTGATGATCTCCTCTCACACCATCCCGTCAGACTGTCCAGTATCATTTCTCTTGGTCTTCCTCTTGATCTTCTTCCTTCTATTTTTCCTGTTGTTATAATATTTTCAATGCCCCCTCTTCTCATTGCATGTCCTGTGAAAGTACATTGTCTCTCTCTTATCTTTTTGACAAGGTTTTTTGTCTCTCCAGCTCTTCTCCTACATTCTTCATTAGTTATTTTTGCTGTCCAGGGGATTCGCAACATTCTTCTAATAAACCACATTTCTGCTGCTTCCAATGATTTTTGTGCAGACTTGCCTATTGTCCATGATTCACTTCCATATAACAAGATAGGTTCAATATAGCATTTTAGGACTCGTTTTCTAACATTCATTGATAAGGATGTGTTGGTCAATATGTTTCTCATTCTCTGAAATGCAGTCTTTGCTTGGCCTATTCTGTTCCTAATTTCTATTCTGCATTTCCCATCTGAAGTTATTACTGCTCCAAGGTATTTGAATTTCTGCACCTGCTTTAGAACAGTTCCGTTTAATTTAATACTGCATGCTGGTGGATTCTGTTTCTTAGATATAACCATAGTCTCTGTCTTTTTTATGTTCAAAGTAAGGCCTTTCTGTTCACTTTCTTTGGCGACTTTATTCAAGAGATTTTGCAGGTCTTGTTGGTTCTCAGCTATCAGTACTGTGTCGTCAGCATACCGAAGGTTGTTAATATTGTATCCTCCAATTTTTATGCCTGGTTCTGTGATGATTGTTCTTAGAATATTCTCGCTATACAGAGAAAAAAGGTCTGGAGATAGTACACATCCTTGTCGCACCCCTTGTTTTATAGGTTGATATTTTCCAATTCTATTTTCAACTCGAACTGCTGCTTCTTGCTGCCAGTATAGATGTTTTACAATCCTAAGGTCTTTGCCGTCTATATTGATGTCTTCAAGCATTTTAATAATTTCATTATGTTTCACCTTGTCAAATGCCTTGGTGTAATCAATGAAGCATAAGTAGAGATCTTTCTGTACTTCTAAAGCTCTTTCTGTTAGTGTTCGTAAAGCATAAATGGCATTGTGTGTTCCCTTTCCTTCAACAAATCCAAACTGTTCATCTGCTATTTCCATTTTTATCTTTTTCCTTGTTCTTCTCATAATTATTCTCAGAAGTAGCTTCGTTATGTGACACGAGAGGCTGATAGTCCGGTGGTCGTCACATTCCTTTGCACCTGGTTTCTTTGGTAGTGCTATAAACGTGGATTTAATCAGGTCACTGGGAATATAACCGCTGTTGTAAATGTCATTCAGTAACTTGGTTATTATTTTTATTCCTGCATCTAACTTCACTCTTTCCTAATATGTTGATCTTCATCATTTACAAACAAAATTTTTAAAAAAAAACAGTTTATTTTATTTGTTTATTGGACCAACTATAGTTAAAGTCACAAGTCTACCCATTTATAGAGAAAGTCACAAGTCTAGCCAGATATAGAGAAAGTCACAAGTCTAGCCAGATACAGAGAAAGTCACAAATCTAGACAAATATAGAGAAAGCCAAAAGTCTAGCCATTTATAGAGAAAGTCACAAATCTAGCCAGTTATAGACAAAGTCACAAGTCTAGCCAAATATTGAGAAAGCCACAAGTTTAGCCAGATACAGAGAAAGTCAAAAGTCTAGCCAGACAGAGAAAGCCACAAGTTTAACCCATTCATGTACCAGCTACAATCTTAAGCTTCATAGTTTTTAAATTCCACTCACATACTGGCTACAGCCAGTCTCATACTGAACAGTATTATTGAAACACATGTCTGTTCCCTTATCTTCCAAAATGTAATTTGAAAAGAAAAAAAAAAATAAAGAAAAAAAAAAACTGGAATATGATTCGCACAGTAGCCACACAAAACTGTCACTCAGAAGCAAGCCAAGCCCACTTACAAAATCCGTCAAAGAAAGCAATTAATGCCCAAATTATTTCAAAGAAACACCTTAAAACTTTTCTACCCACAAAACAGGTTCCAGCTTCAGCAAGCTGTGACTACACGGATGTGTACATTTTATATTTTTAAAAACTGAGCAGACTAAACTAATGGGAGCAATAAACGATGTGTCGTTACTATCTGCATCTAGAAGAAATCACGTTTAATACAGAAATAGATGTATCTTCTAGAACCAAACAGATGAACTGTTTTTATCCAGTTTTTGTTACATCTCAACTGCTGGAACTCAGCCAGCTGTGTCATCAGAGCCAACTGTGTCATCAGAGCCAACTGTGTCATCAGAGCCAACTGTGTCATTACAGCCAACTGTGTCATTACAGCCAACTGTGTCATTACAGCCAACTGTGTCATTACAGCCAACTGTGTCATTACAGTCAACTGTGTCATTACAGTCAACTATGTCATTACAGTCAACTATGTCATTACAGTCAACTGTGTCATTGTGTCATTACAGTCAACTGTGTCATTACAGTCAACTGTGTCATTACAGTCAACTATGTCATTACAGTCAACTATGTCATTACAGCCAACTGTGTCACTGAAGACAACAAAAGAAATGAAATAAAAACTTGACAGAGTGATCAGACAGTCTGAAAATGACAAAACCTACAGAATGGGTTTAAGAAAGTCTGAAAATAACAAAACCTACAGAATGAGTTTAAGACAGTCTGAAAATAACAAAGCCTACAGAATGAGTTTAAGACAGTCTGAAAATAACAAAACCTACAGAATGAGTTTAAGACAGTCTGAAAATAACACAACCTACAGAATGTGTGGTCAGACAGACAATAAACTAACAAAATCTACAGAATGAGTGGTCAGGCAGACAATAAACTAGGTCAGGCATGTGTTAAAACTGTACCAAAAGTGTGTCTGTGTCAAGACTGCCAAGGCTTCTTCTCTAACATGATTGTCTGCCACGTCTTCTGTCACTGAAATTCATCATGACAAATTTTCATGCAGTAGTAGTCAGAGTACCCTATCGCCTGCTGTTCATTATTTCACTCTGTTATTTGTTCCTTCACTTCAGCTGTGTTGCAGATTAACATCATCTGGACTCCATCAAAGTCATTTGTCAGCCACTTGCAACTCAAACAGGTCCAGGATCCTCTTAATCTCTTTTCTGTGTTGGCATTAAGGAAAAACTGCAAAATGAAGAATCAAGCCAGCATAAGCTGTTGGTACAGGTAGATACAGGTGTATACAGGATACAGGTAGATACAGGTGTATAGTATAGTTTTACAAAGCGAGAAAAGAGAGTGAGAAAAGTGAGAAAAAACATAAATAATGAAAAACATACAACATCCAATATTTCAGCATGAGCCTTTTTCAAGGATTACATACAAAACAAACACAACATAAAATAAAAGAAGAAAAATGAAAATGAAAAACTTAGCTTTGAAGCATCCTTTCTTGCAAACAATATAACAGAATGCGCCTTAAAGACAAGGCTGGGAGACCACAAAGGAAAACAAATTGACCAATCGGATGTTAGCAGCACTGAAAGGGAAAGAACAATACAGTTTGGGGGGGGGAGGTGGGGGCAGAGCTCAGGAAAGAGATTCATTCATTCATTCATTCCTTTGCATGTCCCTTGCGGAACTTTGCCTCCCAAACAGCACTCCTGTAGGCCTCTCGGTTGTGAGCAAGATGGCCTGCTGCTGCTGCTGCATCCATTTCCAGATCATCAACGATGTCTTGCAGCCATCTTCGTTTCGGTCTTCCTCTTTTTCTTTTTCCCATTATGTATCCTTCCAATACGGTCTTCTCTAAATTATCATGACGTTTAATGTGGCCAGAATATTTAAGTTTTCTCTCTTTAATCCTCTTTACTAGCCAGCCTTCTTCAATATTAAGCTCTTGTAGTATAGATATATTTGTTCTTTTTTGTGTCCACGATATTTGGAGAACTCTTCTATAGCATTTACATTCAAAGGCATTTATGTGTTTCTCAGCTGTTTTGTTAAGTGTCCAGGTCTCACAGGCATATGTTGCGATGGGAAAGATGCATGCCCTTAAAAATCTTATTTTTGTGGTTCTGTCTGCTCCTCTCCACAAATTCTTTATTTGTTTTACTTTCTGAAGAGCAATAGATGTCCTCCTTTTAATTTCCCTCATTGTATCTCCATTATTAGTTAGTAGTGATCCAAGATATTCAAAACTCTCCACTTCTTCCAGTTTTTCCTCATTGATACATATTTCAGTTGCCTTGTTTGTTTTGTCAGTTGTCATCACTTTAGTTTTCTTTGCATTAAGATAGAGGTTCTGCTCTTCGCTGTTCTTGCGGACTGACATAATTAGTTTTTCCATTCCTTCTTGTGTTGTGGACAGCAATACTGTGTCATCAGCATATCTAATCTCTGGTATTTCATAACCTCCAACTGTTATGGCATCGTAATATTCTTTGTCTACATCTTCTCTAACATTCAGAGATCAGGAGGCAATAAACACCTCTAGGCCACTAGAGAAGGTGGGGGGAGGAGGGGGAATGTCATCACACCTTTTTATAATATGTGAAAGCCATGGAAAAACTACTGGAGAAAGTGTAAATAGTTGATAAAACAGAAATTCCTTTCACTAGTCACATAACAAAGAAAAAAAGATATTTATAATGAAAGAGCTGCTCTGAATGTGTTGTAACTGAAAACAATTCTTAATATACAACCCCAAAAGTCTGAAATGCTGACTGTTGATCCCCTTAAAAAATATGGGCTACCTGAAAAAAAATATCCAGAAATAAAAACGTTTAATTTTTCTCATGCCATTGTTGCTATAGTGAGAACTTCGGTTATTGAGTTGCGTGCCAAAGTCGATATAGCGACTCTTGGTTTGTTTTATTAAAAAAACCAATGTAACATTTAGATTATACATATTTTGTCCGTGTTTCCGGTGACACTTTTCAAAATGGTGAAAGAGTGCCTAGTTACGAGCGATGTCGAGCGAGAAAAAGGAAGAGAAACACAGAAAATTTTCAATTTTTGATGATGTAGACAGGGGTATGGACATGGCCTTTGACCACCCCACTGCTCTTGAATGTATCCCAAGTAGATCTAGACATATTAGATGACTGGAGAAGTAGTTAGGAGGTTATTTCAGACATTAATTTAGCGAGAATGCAACATAGAATCACAATACGAGATCGACAAGTAGATCTAGACATCTCAGATGGTAAGTAGTGTAGATCTAGACCTAGCCGATGGTGAGCTGGGCACAATCATTGTCTAAAAACATCACATTACTTCTTTTTTCCTAAAAAAAACTCTGCATTTATGAAATTTTCATACAGTTAGTTATATTTTGAAATATAATAAGTACACGAAAGTACGTGGAAATACTGTTTTCCATTCCATTTTACAAATATACCCCCTGTACATATCAAGACCCGCGCTTTTATTCCAGCACCCAACTGAACGTCCGTGTTTCTTCCTGTGGCATGGGAAGAGTTAATACCGAAATGGATTCTGATCATTCATGATTTCCTACAGAACCTGAACCATTAAATGAACTGAATGAGATGACAACACTGAAAGCTTATCAGTGATGCTTGATGTGGACTGTTTAACTCTTTCCGTGCCGGAGGAAGAAACATGGACGTGTTGTGGAGTGCCAGAGTAAAAACGCGGGTCTTGATATGTTAGGGGATATAGTTATAAAATGGAATGGAAAACAGTATTTCCATGTACTTCCGTATACTTAATATGTTTCAAAGTATAGCTAAATGAATGAAAATTTCATAAATGCAGAGTTTTTTAGGAAAAAAGAAGTAATGTGATGTTTTTAGACACCGATTATGGCAAGCTCACCATCGGCGAGGTCTAGATCTGCACTACTTACCACTACTTACCATCTGAGATGTGTAGATCTACTTGTCAATCTCGTATTGTGATTCTGTGTTGCATTCTCGCTGAATGAATGTCTGAACTAACCTCCTAACTACTTCTCCAGTCGTCTAAATATGTTTAGATCTACTTGGAATACATTCAAGAGCAGTGGGGTGGCCATAGGCTATGTCCATACCCCTATCTACATCATCAAAAACTGAAAAATTTCCATGCTGCTTGTCCTTTTTCTCGCTCGGCATCACTCGTAACTAGGCACTCTTTCACCATTTTGAAAAGTGTTACCGGAATCGTGGACGAAATATGTACAATCTAAATGTTACACTGGTTGTTTTATTGAAACAAACAAGGATCATTATAATGACCACTGGTACGCGACGGGAAACCGGAAGCATCATTATAATGACCATAGGCATGGAAAGAGTTAAATCTTAGAGTCCGCTATTTTCACAAAAATATTGGATGATACAGTTCTGACAATGATCCTGACTCCAGTCAACCAGTTCTATAGCCTCAGTACTCTTCCCTGCCAGAGGAATCTTGTCTTCACCTGTTAATTTTGTACAGAACCTGTCTGGTTTTTTTATTCTTCTCATTTCTTTCCAAATGGAGATGAAAGAATCACAGTTGTAAGCACTGTCCACAGACATGTGCTACTGAGTTTTAGGTTGATGCACAAAATTACTAAAAAAATAACATCTAAATAATGTCCAGGTTTACAGCTACAATCTTAATGGCAGACTTACCAGTTTAAATACAGTGAGATATGTCATTTCTTCATGTATTTCTGGAATACCACCTAGAGTCAAAGATGATGTCTATGTTCTTGACAGGGTCTATGACAGATGATGGTGTACATGATGTGGTAACACTGACTACACAGATGATACAACCTAGGAACTATCAAAAACTCAAGGATACATTTGTGAAGCCAAACCCTCCATAGGTCCTATGGCTAGATTCAGCTCATCACACCTGGCCATCAATGTGTACATCGACTGTAAGAGAAAAATGTCAGTCAATAGCGGATTATCAGAAATTTCTGCCACCTTTATGGTATGATCATCTAGTGAGCTCTTAGCTTGCTGTAGTGAGAGGAGCCGCATGCCCAATGACTCAGAGAGCTACACTAACAGTAGCCAGACCACAATTTGGGACATCCACGGGGAAAAGGTCAACAGGTAAGGTCCAGAAGAAATCCAGACGAGCCCAGACAAAAACGCCGAACAAAGCAAAGAAGAACATTCACAAACTCCAATATTTTGCAGAGAGTGTTTGGATGAACACGGCCAGGAAGACTGCACAGTTTCCTGCCTCGGAAGGTGAAGCTGTCAGACAGACTGGCAAGAGTCCCCATAAACGGAAAATGAGAAAGAAAAAAAGACAGCCCTATCTTATAAAAGCATCTAGAGGCAGTGGTGGTTCCCAACCTGGGGCATGTGTACACCTGGAGGTACGTGGCAGGATGTTTAGGGGTACACAAAAAAAAAGCTGGATAATGGCGGAAAATATATTTTTTAAAAAAAACAGCAACTATAATACTAGTAAACAAATCTGCTAATATGAAAGGGTACAATTTATGGAAAAAGGCTGCCATGGGGTAGGCAGGTGGGAGAAGGCTGGGAACCAATGCACTAGAGAGTAATGTGGTCAAAACCACACCTGTATGACAATGAAACAAATGCAACTTCACTCAGCCTCTCTGAAACACAAAACTGATCTGTTTCGTGCATCATCAAGAGAAACAAACCCCAGGCCTCCTACCTGAAGCTGCACATGATCGCTCTGGAAGGTGATTGCAACAGGTATTTGTGCATGAGAAGACAAGCTACTATCGACTAGTCTTCTAGTGCCAAATTGGACAGCACCTTACCCCCCTCCCCCCATCTGATGTCTACAAAAACGCCAGATTTCATCAACAAGGATTAGATAAAAAGAGATGTTTGGGAAAAAAATTCAGCTGGAACTCAAGAATGACAAAAAAGCAGGAGCAAAATTTTAAATCTCCTGACACAGAAGAGTTCTAAGCTTATGTTACTCCTAAACTTCTTCTTCGTATGCATTTAGGGATAATGTGGGGTACCCTGATTTTTGTGATGCACCTTCTGGCTGGGTACCTCCAACTTCAGCACCTTTCCTTGCTAGGGCAGACTGTGGTCTTGCTCAGACTGCCATGAAGACAGAGGTGTAGGCTGGCCTGGCCAATAATTTGTTTTCCAGCCTCTGGTGGCTGTACTTAAGTCCCTTCTCCATGTCAGATGGTTTGGAGACAGTTCCACAAAGACACTCTGACTTTGAGATGAGGAATCTGATGAGTGCTTCAATGATATCCATTCCCTGCCACCTACAGTCTGCTGGTTCTGTTTTGTTTACATCATTCTGATAGCCATTGTTGTAAAGACCCATAGGCTTGTCACGTCCTGGACTCATTGGTTTCACACCAGATTTTCCTCATCCCCGCCGGCGATCTCCACGTCCCCATCCATCCACCAATCTGACATTACATCTTAAAAAAATAACAGTTACAATTAGTGTTGACTGCTACAGGTTTCTGGGCTACAGAAGTAGGTCAGAGTTTTTAAGCAAACAGATTTATGTTCCCTGTCTCACAAAGACTAAGTTAAGTATGTTCTTAACACAGTTGTTCTCAGAGGGAACCCTAAACTGAAAAATGTAATAATAAAATAAAGCATAAAAAACAGTAAACCCTGCTGGGAAAAAAAATCAATCCATTTGTTAAACAGCAGAATTTTAATAGTATATATATATATATATATATTCCTGGAGAAACTATGTTAGAAATGCAATTATTAATGCTGTTATGATATCATCTTCACTTATAAATGAAAAAAGATGCAGGTGTTTAAAACATCTGCTGTAAGTACAACTCGATAAGTTAAATGAACATATGAGCCAGAAATTTTTTTGTGCTTGGTCATGTACCAAGAAGTCACACAAACACCAACAAGAATGAATGGAGGCTAAGTTATCTTTCTTAACTCCAGACAAGTCCACAGATTCTCTGATCATCTTATTTTTATCCATCAGTGGACAGCAACAGATGACGCCTGTTCTAGAAACAGCTCTCATAGCATTTAGATTTCCTGGCCACGCAGAAATGAAGGCTTACCTTGATGTTCGCGTCCACTGAGTCACATGTGACATCCACAGAATGTTGATAAGCTTCCTCGCAAACAGCACTGACTGCAGACATCTGAAGAGACAAACAGAACATACACAAGGAGACAAACCATGACAAGAATGTAAAACACTGTTGCTGGACCTTCCTGTAAGCTGGTTTTAATAAAGCAGATTCTCTTCCAGGTCTGTAAATGAGAAGCATGCTGGGAAAGCTGATGTGATACAACTGTGCCTGTCCATAAATATCCTTGGCCTGCATGACTTGTGGCATTTTGCAAGGCAACAAATTCTCTTTTCTTCCTATGGTCTGCAATCAGTCTTTGTAAAGTTCCTCAGCTGCGTTGCAAGTTATTCATTTCTTCTTCTACAGCTCATCAGACTCTCCTTGGTCAGCATCTTCTGCTCTTTTCCTCTGGCGTCCCTTGTATGCCTGCTTTAGTCAAGTCTCTGGGATCCGTTTCAGAGCTCATGAACAATCCATTTCCAGCATATTTTTTTTTTGCTACAATTGAGTCAGTGACTGCACTAGGATTTTTAAAAGTGGTACAAATGTACCTGTCTTTTACCTTGCATGAAGTACTTTCCGAAAAAAAGCAGTCACCTCAATACATTTAGTACTTTTTTTTTAACGTAAAATTAAACAGACTTTACAAACATCAGAGGAAAGTAAATGTTCACGTGAAATTTGTTTCTCAAATTATTTCTGCTGAGATTTGATTTCTACAAAATGTTCACATGCTGAACCAGATTCAAAACTGGCTCATTATCCTCCATGCAAACTGAGCATCATCAGTCTGCTGATCCACTTATCCTCCATCTGGTCTCACTAGTAACTTTTTTTACTAGGTTTTTGATAACATAAACCAGTTACAGTAATTCACAACCCCAAGAATTTCAGCTTTTCTCATTTTTAATTGGTAAGTTACCAGTAATTACCGGTTAATGTGATCACTGATTAAGCACATAATTTGTTGCACACAATGGACAAGTAGTCTCTATCAGTTATTATCTATGGCTTTCTAAAGAAATTATAACTGTAAACTCTAAAAAAAAGTCATTCTCACTCCACAAAATTGAATAAGGGTGTTATAACTAACAACATGAGGGTGAATAAAAAATTAACAGCAAATTGAAAATTATATGGTAACCAACAGAGAGAAAATGATGCATTACAACACATTTGCAATGGCTGATGGGTAGTTCAAACATACTTTAGTCTACTTGAAACCAAGGTCAAATGAACATGGATGGTTTGCTGTGGGATACTCTCTCTCTCTGAACCTTAAGTGACCAAGACACATGGGGCTTTCATAAGGCTTTTCCACAAACCTTTGTCTTTTTTTCCATTCTTCTTCAAGTGAGCCCTCTACAGCTAAACATCCTCTTTGTTGTTCTTCTCTGTGTCTCCTTTGGTCTATCCTTACTCCTGTTCCCCTGCTGTGTCCATCTTAGTGCTATTTTTGGTGGTGAGTTGTAAGTCTCTCAGGAGCAGATGTCCCAACCACTGCCAGTGTCTTTCCTAAATAATTGGTGTTAGTAGCCTCATCCACATTTCTGCCAACAAGATACTATTTCTTATGATTTTTTTACCAAAAGACTCTTCTAATCCTTTGTAAACATTTAGTCTGGAAAGAATTCTGCGTGTTTTCTACAGCTCTGATGATCTTCCAGCATTCATTTTCATAGAATAAAAAGGTAAAATTCCCATTTCCACGCCATTAGGGCATATTGGGGAATATAGTGTTAGGTTCATATTTTTCCATGACCTTTGGCACATGAAAGTGTGATGTGGTCAGTATCATGTCTGGCCGCTTTACCTTCCCAGATTTCTCTGGTACCAATTTTCCAAGGCTGGGTGAACCTCGGGGCCATACTGGTCAGTAAAAAAAAAATCCCGCTCAGCTGGGGATTTGAATCCTTGACCATTCAGTTGCTAGACGAGTCCCCTAACCACTACGCTAGCCAGTCCCTTCTATTTCCATAGAGTAGTACACGTAAAACATTACTCTTAAATATCCTGATTTTTGTTTTCATGCTCAGCTTTTTAGACTTTTGCTGCAGGACTGCACCACTGTTAAACAATGCGCAGGAATATGATGTGAGATTTCTCTGGGCAGCGGGAAAGAAACCTCTAAAACTCACCACAGAACGTTGACTCAGTAGGAAAGTGAAAACAGTAATGACTCAACGAAAAGTTTATGAACAGATAGAAAGATTTTAAGTGGGAAGAACACATGCAACCGACAAAACTCAATCTGATCAGTCATGAACAATTATGCAAACAAGCCCATGTCAACAAGTCACAAATTTTGATCACAGAAGACTGATGTATTATGTTGTCCACTATTGCCTCAATTTAAAAAAAAAATGTTTAAAGCAAGGACAATTGTAGGATATTTGACCATCTCGGACCGAGTCCTGCTAGCCCAACTGAAAGGATGACCAATAAACATAAATATTATACAAGTGTATGCTCCAACATCTGAAAGTTCTGAAGAAGATGTACAGCTATTTTATAATGACATAGAGATAGCCCTAAAACACACAAAGTCACATGAAGTTACTATAGTCATGGGAGATTTTAATGCCAAAGTTGGTAAAGGAAGAACTTCAGACATTGTTGGTGACTATGGACTGGGGGAGAGGAATGACAGAGATAGTAAATTAATTGAATAGGCAAGAATACATAGCATGGTTGTAGGAAACACCTGGTTTAAACAACATCCCCGAAGACTGGCAATGTGGTGCAGCCCAGACAAAAAGACTTTTAACCAGTTAGACTACGTATTAATCAACAAATGATTCCAGAATGCATTACTGACAACAAAAACCATGCCAGGAGCTGACTGCAATAGTGACCATGACCCACTCTGTGGAAAAATTAAAAATAAAGCTAAAGAAAGCATGCAGAAAAGTGAGAAACATCAAACTGAATACAGAACTCCTTAAAAATGACCAAGAACTGCGAGAACAATACAGAGTTATTATAACAAATAAATAAAATGAAACAGCAAAGGTAGATAATATAGATGAACAATGGGCAATGTTAAGAGATTCTATCCACCAAACTGTTAAGGAAATAATATCACCGAAAAAATATGCTCCTAAAAATAAATGGATGACATCATGGGACTGATGGACAAGAGGAGGAGTAAAAATAACCAAGAAAAATATAGCAAGATAAATAAAGAAATAAGACGCAAATGCAGAGAAGCAAAGGAAGTGTGGTTAAATTAACAGTGGAATGAATGAATGAATAATCTTTATTTTTAAAGGGTAAAGAATTGGGCACGCAGGTCCATCTTTCATTCTTCCCACACACTTGATTTAGTACAAATATACAAATTAAATTAGGAGACAAAATAGAGGACTCTCATAATAAAGACAGCAAAAACATGCACAAACTAATTAGTGAACTCACAGGCAGGAAGACAAAATATATCACAGGATGCCTGAAATCAAAAGAAGGTAAAATGTTAAAGGGAAAAGAAGACATTGTGGACAGGTGGACAGAGTACATCGGTGAGCTATATGGAGAAGAAAGACTAGAATTAACACCAGATACTGAAAAATGTGATGGACCACCAATACTTGAAGATGAAATTATAGATGCCATCAAACACATGAAGAAAGGAAAAGCGACTGGGCCTGATAATATAACAATAGAAGAAATAGAGGCACTAGAGGAGACAGGAATAAAAATAATAACCAAGTTACTGAATGACATTTACAACAGTGGTTATATGCCCAGTGACCTGCTTAAATCCACGTTTACAGCACTACCAAAGAAACCAGGTGCAAAGGAATGTGATGACCACTGGACTATCAGCCTCTCATGTCAAATAACAAAGCTACTTTTGAGAATAATTATGAGAAGAACAAGGAAAAAGATAAAAATGGAAATAGCAGATGAACAGTTTGGATTTGTTGAAGGAAAGGGAACACACAATGCCATTTGTGCTTTACGAACACTAACAGAAAGAGCTTTAAAAGTACAGAAAGATTTCTATTTATGCTTCATTGATTACACCAAGGCATTTGACAAGGTGAAACATAATGAAATTATTAAAATGCTTGAAGACATCAATATAGACAGCAAAGACCTGAGGACTGTAAAACATCTATACTGGCAGCAAGAAGCAGTGATTCGAGTTGAAAATAAAACTGGAAAATATCAACCTATAAAACAAGGGGTGCGATAAGGAAGTGTACTACTATCTCCAGACCTTTTTTCTCTGTACAGCGAGAATATTCTAAGAACGATCATCACAGAACCAGGCATATAAGTTGGAGGATACAATATTAACAACCTTCGGTATGCTGACGACACAGTACCGATAGCTGAGAACCAACAACATCAGCAAAATCTCTTGGATAAAGTCACCTAAGAAAGTGAACCTTACTTTGAACATAAAAAAAGACAGAGACTATGGTTACATCTAAGAAACAGAATCCACCAACATGCAGTATAAAATTAAATGGAACTATTCTAAAGCAGGTGCAGAAATTTAAATACCTTGGAGCAGTAATAACTTCAGATAGGAAATGCAGAACAGAAATTAGGAACAGAATAGGCCAAGCAAAGACTGCATTTCTGAGAGTGAGAAATATATTATGCAACACATCTTTATCAATGAACGTTAGAAAACAAGTCCTAAAATGCTATATTGAACCTATCTTGTTATATGGAAGTGAATCATGGACAATAGGCAGGTCTGCACAAAAATCATTGGAAGCAGCAGAAATGTGGTTTATTAGAAGAATGTTGCGAATCCTCTGGACAGCAAAAATAACTAATGAAGAATGTATGAGAAGAGCTGGATATCAGCCGTGGATCTGCACATGCCAGAGTGCATGATGACTTGGGGTACCATAAAGTTCGCACGAGATAGGTTTGCAAACATCTTGCTGAGGTTACAAGAGTGCAGATTTGTTTTCAGGAGCAGTCGAAAAGTTTCTTTTCCCAAGGAAAGAAGAAGCTAGTGGAATGATACAAGAAGTGCATCAACTTACAGGGCTGTGGGAATAATTAACATAAACATGTTCAGTTGCTCATAGTTACTGGTATAAAGTGTATATTGTGCCTTTACTTTCTGATTCTCCCTTGTAAGTCATCTAAACAGGAAAACTGTCTGCGAACGGGACATAAAGAAAATAATTAGTCAACCAAAATGAACATTCTTAAGAATGAAAAACTGATAGACTGTTCATGCTCTGTGAACAGCATGAAGTGCTGATGATAATGACAACGATGATGATGACGACGATGGTTTATTTTCTGCTGCACTCACTTTATGAAGACTGTTTCGAATGTTCCCCATCATAAGGTCAAGGCTGTCCGCAACCCTGCAGGCATGTGTCTCCAGCTCTGTCATAGCCGAAGCATCAATGCATGGAATGTTGTCAGGGCTCTGCCTCAACAAACTGCTAGGTGATCCTGCTGTTCTGGAAGAGGGAGCAGCATACATGGAAGAAGCTGCTGATACTCTGCCGTGAGCATGTGACTTATCCCCACCTGCTCCAGATGTCTCTGTACAAAACACAGAGTGATCAAAATTCTTATCAAAGAAGTATGTGAAGACCTCTGGGAGTCATGACCCAGAGGGGCCCACCCCCCCCCCCCCCTTAGAGTGTCAGGAGTTTAATAGGGCTGAAACACTTGTCTAAGGGGGGAGGGTACTTCCTCTGATGATCTGAAGGAGTTGTGTTGTTGTTCCGCTCTCTACAGTAGAGAGTTTCCTGCATAACAGACAACTTATCAAAGAATTACCCTTATTCCTTATATACATCATTTTAAAGAGAACTATTTATATTCCTTACCGACACCTAATCAAAGAACTGTCCAGAAACTCATATTTCCCATAGACACATCATCAAAGAACTACACATATTCCCCATCTGTTATCGATACAGAACATACAACATACATGCTCACCAGACAGAACACAGACACAGTGCAGTCACTTGTAAGAGAGGATAAGAGATTGCAACTCTATGAAGAAGTTGAAAGTACTACAGAAAGGGAAATGAAGCTGCTAGTAACTGCCCTGGAGATAACACTTTTAACACAATAATCTATACCTTTCATCAAGTCAGGATGGGCATATATTTTTTCTTATTCAAACTAAATGCTGCTTGAGCTACTTATAACAGCTCCCAAAGTTACGCTTATTATTCATCAATGCCAGAAAATCGACAAAAAAAAAAGAAAAGCCAACTCAGAGATGGGTGCATCCAAATTGGCAAATCATGGTCCAGGAGAGTGTGTACAATAAAAGATAAATTAACTGTAGATCAACTGCAACTTTGTGGAGATGAAGACTGTCTGATCTGCCAGTCAACAACTGTGGCTGACACAGTCAACAACCATGGCTGACACAGTCAACAAAGACCCTGTCCTACCTCTCTGTTAGTACCTCTATAATAACTGGCCTTGTCTGGTTAATTAAGCATGGATTGCCACAGTTCCCCCATGGTGGTGGATCTGTTAAAGAAGTATTGCACACTCCTTGCTATTTAGCCCCACTCATGACTGGAAAAAACAGCCACTGTGGTCCACTCTCAAATATGACACAATGCTGGACCTCACTGTATCAGCTGCAAAGAACATCCAGCTCACAGTTTCATAGACACGGTAGAAGAAGAAGGAGGAGGAAGAAAAGAATAAGAAGAAGAACTGTGACTTCATATCAAGTATCAACTGCGCTTACCTGACTGGGACAACGAACTACTCTTTTTAATCTTCTCCATGAAATCGCTGGCCACAAACTGAATCATGTTGCCCTGTCTAGTGATTGTGCCTTCAGGTAAATGCTGTGACAAGCAAATATCCAGCCCCGTGTTCTGAACATCTTGATTCTGTGAGGCATTTTGACAACTTGAATCTGATAGGCTTGTTCCTCTGACATCTTGTGTGTCTTCTTTCTGGCAATCGCAATTGGTCAGATATAAACCATTCTCTTGACTTTCATTCTCAGGACAGTGTGTAATGGAAAGGCTTTCTGGCCGCAACATGATTTTGTTGTTTTTTTCTACACAGAAGGAAGACTTCAGACTTTCTTCTTCTAGCTCAAGATCGGCCATTTTTTTCCTTAACATCATCATCTGACATAAGACTGCTGTCGGAGGCAAGTCAAGATAATCTCAAAGAAAGAATCACGAAAGGCTAATGTTCAAGACACATCTGAGTGATATTTTAAAAAATACAAAAGCAGAATTAACAGTAAAATATGCTGAGAAATATTTAACAATAATTTCTTACTAAAAATAACTGGAAAGTTAAGTATTGTCTAACAGCCACATAAACTCTGCTCTATCAAGATATAATTTCTAACTGTTTAGTACTTTTACTTTCTTTACTGAACTGGTTTGATATCTATACCCCTACTGCAGAAATAGCCTGACCCTTTACCCCTATTGCAGAACTAGTTTAGTATCTTTATCCCCATTGTAGAAACACTTTGACATATTTACCCCTATTATAGAACTAGTTTAGTATCTTTATCCCCATTGTAGAAACACTTTGACATATTTACCCCTATTATAGAACTAGTTTAGTATCTTTATCCCCATTGTAGAAACACTTTGACATATTTACCCCTATTATAGAACTAGTTTAGTATCTTTATCCCCATTATAGAAACACTTCGACATATTTAACCCTACTATAGAACTAATTTAGTATCTTTATCCCCATTATAGAAACACTTCGACATATTTACCCCTACTGTAGAACTAGTTTAGTATCTTTATCCCCATTATAGAAACAGTGTGACATATTTATCCCTACTATAGAACTAGTTTAGTATCTTTATCCCCATTATAGAAACACTTTGACATATTTACCCCTACTGTAGAACTAGTTTAGTATCTTTATCCCCATTATAGAAACAGTGCGACATATTTACCCCTATTATAGAACTAGTTTGGGGTGTCTGAGTGGCGAAGTGGTTAGTGCACTGGTCTCTCATGGCGAAGGTCGGGGGTTTGAATCCGGCCGGAGGCACCCCAGTCACCCAGCTGTAGAAATGGGTACCTGACTTCTTCTGGAGTTAGGGAAGGAAAGGCGGCCAGGTGTGATACTGACCATATCACCCTCTAGTGTGCTGACAGGTCAAGGAAAATAACACCATATCCCTATGTGCCTCTAAGGCGTGACAGGATTACCTTTACCTTTTTTTTTTATATAGAACTAGTTTAGTATCTTTATCCCCATTATAGAAACAGTTCGACATATTTACCCCTACTGTAGAACTAGTTTAGTATCTTTACCTCAGCTACAGGCCTAGACTGACATCTCTATCCCATTTACTAAACTGGACATCTTTACACACAAAAACATCGAATTGCCCAAGTACTGTCTGCTGAAAAAATCCTACATGCAGCTGTGAGTCTGAAGCCCCGCTTTCTATGGCTGTAGCGTACTGAAATTATTTTAATTATTAGAAATAATATTCTCTACCTGCTTTTAGTTTACTGGTATCGCGTTAATGGAGGGGCTACTTGTACTGAACGAAATGGGCACGAGTCAGCTGATCACAGTCGCCCGAGCTTGAGGTCGAGAATTGAACAAATACAAAACAGGCAACGTCGCAGATACTAACGATGATCTGATCTCACTGAAGCAACACGATATCTTCGTATTGTCACGATTAATTTCACTTGCATATAACAAAGGGGGAAAAATTTCATTGTTTTATCAATATCATAAACCTCCTTTTAAACAGGAAGCGTAATGATCCAAAATATGTCTAATCTATGTTTATTTTAATGCCATGATATTCTGGTCCATACGTGTAAATCTCTGGGCAAACGTAACTACCGTTTCTGAATTGGAGACAACGAAAATCGATTCACATCTCCAAACACCGCTTTTACAGTTTGTCTTTCTTTGCCTAGTTTGGCATTTTCCATGTCTCATTTCATCACTGTGTTGCTGAGAGATAAGAGAAATGATGACTGTAGTAAAATCGGTTCTAGTAATGAGATAGGTGTATGGTTCAATTTTTTTTTTTTTTTACAAAAACTAGAAAGAGTGAGGCAAGTGGGCAGAAACAAGAATGGCAGAAAGTATGATGAGCAAGTGTAAGCGAAGAAGCAAAAATAATCCAATATTTTTGCAAAAGTCTTTTCAAGGATCACATACAAAAACAGCACAACAGATAAAAAAAACAAAAATAGAAGAAAATTAAACGCTTACCTTTTCTGGTATCCTTGTAAGAAAGTCAAGCACAAGATAGACATAGGTAAGCAGGAGAATGAGAAAATTTCTCAGCCAGTCGCCTGCTTCCACTTTTTACTTACCTACGTCTATCCAGGCACATTTTGTGCCCATCTTTCTTACATAGAGCTTGCCTAAAAAGCCAAGTGTTTAATTTTTCACCTTTTTATCTGTTGTGTTGCTTTTGTTTGTGATCCTTGACAAAAGTTTTTTTTCCAAAATATTGTTGCATGTTCTTAATTTATACACGCTCATCTTACTTTCTGGCATTCCTGTTTCTGTTTACTTTCTGTCTTCTGTAAAACTGGCCCATACATCTGTCATGTTGTTCAATGAAAGAGCTGTAAATAAAACTCGTCCAGCTGTGTTGTCTACCTTCTTGGAACTGCAAGCAATGATGTTCCTTGCAGACAATTTGGTGAAAGTGCCGAGACACTCACATCATGTCAAATGAGGAGTGGGTTATGACAACTCACTTGTCCTGATCCTGAGTATGACTAGAAAGCATGGATGGTGAGTGCAATGCTTCTTTAGCAGGCTCCACCACCAAGAGGGACTGCAGTGATCCCTGACCCGTTTGTCAGCCTTGGCCCGTTAATGGAACTACCAAAGAAGAGTTGGGACAGGGTCTTGTTAGTTATGCCTGGTTCATTTATCCTGATGCAAGCAGATATTGGACATCTTCACTTTCATTCATTATCTTTGTCTGTTGATTGTCAAGTTGCTCCTACATTCAAAAAATGTTAATGTACCCTGCCTACATTCATAAAATGTATCATGCCCAGTGTAAAGTTTGTCTTTCTTATACTTTGTAATAGTGAATCTTCCTGCAGTAAGTTATAAATGGTGAGCAGGAAAATGTCATAGAACACATACAACTTCTCACGTCATCAGAGGAGTTGTATATTTGTTTTCCATGAAATGTTTAACAGCACAGGAAGGATGTAAGAAATCTGTTACATTTTGCAGTCTTTACTTGCATTTTCTGTCTTCACTTTCTTTGTTACATTTCATCCATGGCCTTGGATGGTGATCAACTTAACCGCCACATCCCAGCATGCCTTGTGATGTTTTGCAGGGCAGCAACAAACTCAAACCTTTGTTGCTAGCATTGACCTGTGTATTTCTGGAGCCTTTTTTGCTACATGTCTTTTACACTGGTTTCTGTTCTGTTGCTGTAACTGTGGTTTATTGTTTGAAAAAAGGTAAAAAAGTAATAGCCTTGTTTCCATGCCATTAAGGCATATTGAGGATACAGTTTTAGGCCTGTATTCCAAGACCTCCAGCACATGAAAATGTGATAAGGTCAGTACCCACCATTACCTTCCCAGGTTTCTCTGGTACCCATTTTTGGAGGCTGGGCGGATCTCAGGACCTTTCTGGTGATACCAGAAAACAATGTAACAAAGCCAGGACATTTAGGAAGTTTATGGTCTAAACAGTACTGGCACTTAGGTCTTGATGACAACATCATCTCTTTCTGGATCTTACATGAAAGCAACAGTGATAAATTTCTGAGGGTATGTCAAGTGTGTAAACATTTAATATGATGGAAATAGAAGGGGCTATGCAGAAGCTGTTAATGCAAAAGAAAAAAAATCTCTAGTTCAGGTTAATTAAACTTCAAAGAGCCAGAGGGCCACAAGTGTATGCACAAACTGAGTGACGGGCTGCATCTAAATCGATCAGCTTTCAGTGAATTTGGGTTCATTGTTCCTCGCTCATTTGGTTGCAGTTGTTACTTCTTCATTGCCCTTGGAACTGCAAGCTGATACTCTTTGCAGCTGATGCAATGAAGACACTGAAGCACAGCATTAAGTCAGACTGATAATAGGTCATGGTGGCTGTTTTTTCAGTCCCTGTACGGAGCTAAAAATGCAAGGAGCATGCAGTACTTCTTTAGCAGGCTGGTGATTCCTGCCCTGTTAGCCAGGCTAGACCTGTTACTGGGAGCACCAATGGAGAAATGGAACAAGGTTTTGGTCAGCTCTGGTTTGCTAACTGCCAAATCAACAGCATCTTCGTCACCTCCCCCCCCCCCCTCACATAAGACTTAAGAGCTAAAGTGACATCTTTCTTCGCAGTATAAAACTAAACCTCATTGTTTCTTTACTAGCAACTCCTGCTCTAGTTAATACATTTGGAAAATTTCTTACAAAATGTTTCTTTAACTTTCCACAGGAATCTAAGAAGCTGAACAAACTATTTTAACTTTGGAATGAAACAAACAACATAAATATAAACACAAAAGTAATGATCATATTTGTTTTTTATAGAAAATATTATTCAACATCATACTAAAAACAAAAAAATGAAACAAGATCACAAGAAAAATATGATACTTTGTGAAGGCCAGTAGTAAAAAGAAAACTAGCTGAAGACACGATTTTATATACCTATCAGAATAGTTTTTATATACCTATCAGAGAACTGTGACTGTTATGTTTGAGGAGACAGTTCTGTCTCTTAAAAAAAAAAACAAAAAAATTAATTCCCATTTTCCATTAATTTCTGCTGCTTATATTCTAAATACTTGCTCCCTGACAAAGTTAAACTAATACAAGAATAAGCCACAATCAATACTCCCTCTAAGCTGTGCAGTCTTGCACACACACACACACACACACACACAAAATCATGCACTGGAAAAAATTTCAAACAAATTAAAACTGATGCCTTTATTCTTCAAATTCCTGGTATTACTCTGTATTATAGCAGCACTAAAGAAAAATATGATAACAATAAATGAGTTTGTTTCTCCGATTTATTTGAATTAAAGTATTTTTTTTTCTATGAAAACTTTAAATTATCTTCTGTAATTTGATGTTAGTTACGCTGCACATTTGCACACAATTTTTTTTTCTGAGAACATATCTGCAAATAGACAGAAAATTTTGCACATGAACTGTCAAATTTTAGATAGGTCACAATCAATCTACATAATGAGTAAACAATAGCAGGCGGGTTCTCTCAACCAAAAGTGTAACGAATGTTGGTGTACATAATGAAATATAACGAACTCACTGTGTGGCTAACAGTCAGAAAGAATTTCTCTTTGATCAAATTACAAATCACAAAAAAAAAAAAATGACTCATCTCTACACACAACACAGTAATGTCCACACACAAGACACTCTCTAGACTTATGAACCTCTCACTTTCCATACTTCAAGTCTCAAACATCATACAACTTAATGACAGAATGTAATGAGAGCTTCAGCACACAAGCACAAATGTACATGATCTCTTAGCCATTTCATTTTGACACTTTAAATGACATAATAAAGCCCACCAGAACACTAGGCAACATTCATGTTTGTAGTAACAGATCTTACAAAGTGCCTGCTCAAATTTTCTGGTGATTACATTCAAAGACTGACAAAGAGGATCACTTTATACTCCATCTTGTTTCTAAAAGCTACCAAAGCCTTAAAGAGTACGAAATTTTAGCTCCCCAATGCTCCTCTGTGCAGCAAATATTCCTGTGACTTAAACCTGCAACAACAGCCACAGCTCACTAAACATATTCCTGTTCTTGTAAAGCCTTCTTCTCTTTCTTCAGCTTCTTCCTAGTTTCCTCAAGCTCCACAGGGTCCCGCTCAGGCAGAATGTTGCTGATGACGCCATAGCCGAGCGTGACCTGACCATCTCTCAATGTGAAACGCTGATTCTTCTCCAGCACCATTTTCTTGTACATGTTCAGCACTAACTTGCCGTCCTCTCCTGGCATCAGCAGGTCTTTGTCTGGAACCTCCACCAGAACTGGCTGGGACCAAGTGTTACAGAAGGCGATGATCTGCGAAAAGGGTGTTATGGGCTTGTTCCTGCCACCTTCTTCCTGTCAGACACAAAAACAAATATATATATATATATAACATATAAAAATGTTAACTCTTTGAGCACCGTACAAATTTACATGGTTTCTCAACAAAAAAAAATAAATAAAAATAACCGCAGACTTACAACTTAATTTCAGAATTAATAGGTTGTAATTTTAAACTGACAATAAATGCTAAATATATACACATGATTTCCCAGTATAAGACAGCCAAGAACAAAAAAATGTTGATTAGTGCTAGGTGTTGTTTGGTAGCATCATCACCACATACTACACCGGGCAGCATGGGCAGTCATACTCCTCCGCAAATCTCAGTCCTTGACATTTCTAAGTAGCTTTGGTGCCAATTTATTTCCGTACACGTCAGGCTTTCTAATAACATCTGTTCCTCAGTCGTCCTCCGCATTGAGATTTATGCCTAGGCATGATTATTCTAGGATCTAAAACAGTAGTTTGCCATTGGTTTCTGTCGGTTTATTTACATTGGTTTCTGTTAGCCTTTGGCTCTGAAAGTCTAACCCATAAGACAGTAGGGGTAGTCTAGGAGATTTAGACTTTATTCCGCACAAACAAGTCAATACAATAATAAAAAAGAGCTTTCCAGTGTCTGTCAAGCAAGCTATAACTAGATGACTTAATTTATGGGCCAAGTATCAAAGTAAAGACACTCAATTTTTTTTATCTTGTGCTATTTTTAGCAAAAAGTTGAAGAGTTAAAACCAGTGAAAAGGGGACTCACCATCTATGTTAATCTGTTCTACTGAACCCATTGTGTTTTTAAAATACTGTCATCTGAAACTATGTGCACTCAAATAAAGATGTTCAGCGTGTCCAGCGGTTGCCTTGTCTCCTTTCTCATATCAATTTCAGAACTGAGTGAACAACTAGATGTCTTTAGAGGCCAACAATCTGCTTCACATAATGGGATAGATAGAACAACTAGACGTATTTAGAGCCCAACAATCTGCTTCACATAATGGGATAGAGAGAACAACTAGACGTCTTTAGAGCCCAACAATCTGCTTCACATAATGGGATAGAGAGAACAACTAGATGTCTTTAGAGCCCAACAATCTGCTTCATATAATGGGATAGAGAGAACAACTAGATGTCTTTAGAGCCCAACAATCTGCTTCACATAATGGGATAGAGAGAACAACTAGATGTCTTTAGAGCCCAACAATCTGCTTCACATAATGGGATAGATAGAACAACTAGACGTATTTAGAGCCCAACAATCTGCTTCACATAATGGGATAGAGAGAACAACTAGACGTCTTTAGAGCCCAACAATCTGCTTCACATAATGGGATAGAGAGAACAACTAGATGTCTTTAGAGCCCAACAATCTGCTTCATATAATGGGATAGAGAGAACAACTAGATGTCTTTAGAGCCCAACAATCTGCTTCACATAATGGGATAGAGAGAACAACTAGATGTCTTTAGAGCCCAACAATCTGCTTCATATAATGGGATAGAGAGAACAACTAGACGTCTTTAGAGCCCAACAATCTGCTTCACATAATGGGATAGAGAGAACAACTAGACGTCTTTAGAGCCCAACAATCTGCTTCACATAATGGGATAGAGAGAACAACTAGATGTCTTTAGAGCCCAACAATCTGCTTCACATAATGGGATAGATAGAACAACTAGACGTCTTTAGAGCCCAACAATCTGCTTCACATAATGGGATAGATAGAACAACTAGACGTCTTTAGAGCCCAACAATCTGCTTCACATAATGGGATAGAGAGAACAACTAGACGTCTTTAGAGCCCAACAATCTGCTTCACATAATGGGATAGAGAGAACAACTAGATGTCTTTAGAGCCCAACAATCTGCTTCACATAATGGGATAGAGAGAACAACTAGATGTCTTTAGAGCCCAACAATCTGCTTCACATAATGGGATAGATAGAACAACTAGACGTCTTTAGAGCCCAACAATCTGCTTCACATAATGGGATAGAGAGAACAACTAGATGTCTTTAGAGCCCAACAATCTGCTTCACATAATGGGATAGATAGAACAACTAGACGTCTTTAGAGCCCAACAATCTGCTTCACATAATGGGATAGATAGAACAACTAGATGTCTTTAGAGCCCAACAATCTGCTTCACATAATGGGATAGATAGAACAACTAGACGTCTTTAGAGCCCAACAATCTGCTTCACATAATGGGATAGATAGAACAACTAGACGTCTTTAGAGCCCAACAATCTGCTTCACATAATGGGATAGATAGAACAACTAGATGTCTTTAGAGCCCAACAATCTGCGTCATATAATGGGATATTTTAAGTTTCTGTAACTTCTTCCCTAGACCTCTTGCACAGATGAGAACTTCCCGTTTCCCACAATTCTTATCACGAATGTCTGCTTTGCTTTACCATCTGGTGCTAGTCATGTAACACAGCCAAACCATTTGACATGTTGTTTCTGGAGTGTAGTGCAGTAGGTGTTTCTTCAAATCTTGTACTGAAAGTGTCATTTCTGATTTGGTCTTTTATTACATTTAGCATTCTCCTCAAACATCTCATTTCTGTCACCATGATTTTCCTTGTTTTTAACCGTTAATGTCTGTGTGACACTGGCAACACCAAGCTGAGAGGAAGATTGAGTTGTATTGTGCTGATTTGTTTCAACTGTGATGTATTTATTTTTCAGTAAAAAAAGATGTCATTTGTCCAATGACCTCATTTGTTTTACTGCATCTGTTCTCAATTTCAGCATCAATCCTCCAATCCGTAGTAGGTGAAAAACTACCAGTTATAAAAAAATTCATATTTTTTTCGCTCTTCGCTCACTCCAAGCACTATACACAATTTCCAACCCCAATGAGTAGAATCACACTTCTGAATATTCTTCTCATTTATCACTTCCATATATAATAACACATCAGACCCAAATGGCTGCAACTACAAAACTGATAAAGAAATACTCAATTTTTTTTTATTATCATTTCTACATAGTCAAGTTGATGAATTACATAAATTTACTATTCACTCTTTTTCTTTTTCAGTCACATACCAATAATTTTGATATTCTTGTACCAAATAAAGACATTTTATCCAACACCAAACAAACACATTTGATCAGAATCTATAAAGAATCCAACGCCAGCAGCATTTATATTCCTGAATAAAAACAATCTTTCCATACAACAGAGGATTTTCCAATGAGCAAACTTCAGTCTTTTACTGCTGATGTTCTGATGTCTCAATACTGAAATGGTCATTAATATTTTGACTAGCTTCATCATTCAGGTTGTGACTAGTCTGTTAATATAGCTTCGTTCTTCCTCAACCTCCCTGGAACTGTGAGCTGGTGTTTTTTGCAGCTAGTGCTGTGGACATGCTGAGGCACAGCATCATGTCTGATTTGGAGTGGGTTGTGGCAGCTATCATGTCTGATTTGGAGTGGGTTTGGCAGCTATCATGTCTGATTTGGAGTGGGTTTGGCAGCTATCATGTCTGATTTGGAGTGGGTTATGGCAGCTATCATGTCTGATTTGGAGTGGGTTTGGCAGCTATCATGTCTGATTTGGAGTGGGTTTGGCAGCTATCATGTCTGATTTGGAGTGGGTTATGGCAGCTATCATGTCTGATTTGGAGTGGGTTGTGGCAGCTATCATGTCTGATTTGGAGTGGGTTTGGCAGCTATCATGTCTGATTTAGAGTGGGTTATGGCAGCTATCATGTCTGATTTAGAGTGGGTTATGGCAGCTATCATGTCTGATTTGGAGTGGGTTATGGCAGCTATCATGTCTGATTTGGAGTGGGTTATGGCAGCTATCATGTCTGATTTGGAGTGGGTTTGGCAGCTATCATGTCTGATTTGGAGTGGGTTATGGCAGCTATCATGTCTGATTTAGAGTGGGTTATGGCAGCTATCATGTCTGATTGGAGTGGGTTATGGCAGCTATCATGTCTGATTTGGAGTGGGCTGTGGCAGCTATTTCTTTCAGTTCCTGGGTGCAACTAAAATGAAGGAGATGTGCAATACTTCTTTAGTGGACTCCACTCCCATGGAGACTATGGTGAAGCCTGCCCTGTAAGCCAGGCTAGACATGTTACTGAGGATACCAACAGGGAGGTTGGGCAGGATCCTGGTTAGATATGGTTTGCTAACCCAGATGCCAGTTATAGGTCAGTGACTACCAAAACAGACAGTGTCTTTGCCCCTATCATTTAAGTTTGGACACATCTTATTACAGGTTCATCATTCATGTTCTGACAAGTTTATTATTACAGTAATGTTAATGTCAGTACCATGAGCAGCTATGATGGCAAACAGGGAATATCTAACAAATGTAAATGCAGAAAGGAACCCATTTAAATCTGTAAGAAATTGGCAGTCATCATCCATTCACTCATTTGTATGTCCCTTGTGGAACTTTGCCTCCCTAACAGCTCTCCTGTAGGCCTCTAAGTTGTGAGCTAGATGGCCTGCTACTGATGCATCCATTTGCAGATAATCAACGATGTTTTGCAGCCACCTTCACCTTGGTCTTTCTCTCTTTCTTTTTACCATTATGTACCTTTCCAAGACGGTCTTCTCTAGATTATCACGGCATTTAATGTCTCTAAAATATTTAAGTTTTCTTTGTTTAATCTTCTTTACTAGCCAGACTTCTTCAATATTAAGTTCTTGTAGTATGGATACATATGTTCTTTTTTGTGTCCATGATATTTGAAGAACTCTTCTGTATCATTTACATTCAAAGGCATTTATGTGTTTCTCAGCTGTTTTGTTAAGTGTCAGGTCTCACAGGCATATGCTACGATGGGAAAGATGCATGCCCTTAAAAATCTTTGTAGTTCTGTCTGCTCCTATCCACAGATTCTTTATTTGTTTTACTTTCTGAAGAGCAATAGATGTCCTCTTTTTAACTTCCCTCATTGCATCTCCATAATTAGTTAGTAGTGATCCAAGATGTTCAAAACTTGCCACTTCTTCCAATTTTTCCTCATTGATACATATTTCAGCTGCCTTGTTTTGTCAGTTGTCATCAATTTAGTTTTCTTTGCATTAAGATTTTTGCTCTTCGCTGTTCTTACGGACTGATGTAATTAGTTTTTCCCATTCCTTTTTGTGCTGTGGACAGTAATACTGTGTCATCAGCATATCTAATCTCTGATATTTCATAGCCTCCAATTGTTATGGCATAGTAATATTCTTTGTCTACATCTTCTCTAACATTCCTCATTATATTTTCAGTATACAAGTTAAATAAGTAAAGCAACAATATGCACAACTGACGGACCCTTTGTTTTATGTCAAACCAAGTTGTTTCACCATTTATTCTTACTGCTGCTTGTTGGTTTAGATACAGCAGTGATGTTAATTGTATCAAATGTGTTGGAAATCCCATTTTTTCCATTATTTCCCAAAGTTTCTGGTGTTGTACACAATCAAATGCCTTTGAGTAGTCTATAAAGGACAAATATAGATTCACATTAAACTCTCTGCATTTCTCTATTATTAATCTTATATTGAATATATGATCTCTTGATCCTCTTCCTTGCCTGAAACCAGCTTGGACCACATTGACTTCTATTTTCTTACGATGTCTCCCCATTATAATTTTTTACAGAATTTTACTGGCATGACTAATCAGGGCGACAGTTCTGTAGTTTGTGCATAATTTCAGGTTACCCTTTATTGGCAGTGGTATGCGTCATCATCCACTGGACATATAATGAGAAGGAAAGAGCTTGAAAATGTAACAGCAAGAAGGGTAAATGAGAAAAAAGGCGGGAGAAGACCAAGAGAGAAAAAAAAAAGGATGAACAATCTAATGCAATGGCACAAACAAACAAACAAAAAATCACCGAGCTGATAAAAATATCAAGGATTGAGATCTGTGGAGAGGAATGACAGCCAACGCCTGCCGCCATGGCACCTAATAATGCTATGTTAATTTATGCAGCTTCGTCACTCAGCTTTGACTAATCTATTATTACAGCTTCACAATTAAAGTAACTCACAATGTGCATAACTTGGCATGCAATCTTACTCACCTTTGAAAGTAAGTACACCTGGGCCTCGAAATGGTTGTGCATTGTCATCGTACCTGGCTTCCCCATACACAGACCTCGTCTCATCTCCTCTCTCTTAACTCCTCGGATCAAGGCTCCCAGCTGGTCACCTGCTTCTCCTCTATCTAGGCTCTTCTTAAACATTTCGACACCTGTGACATTAGTTTTCCATTTTTTATCATATCCTAGTATCTCCACCTCATCTCCCTTCTTGATGACCCCCCTCTCAATCTTCCCACAGACAACAGTTCCTCTACCTGGTATACTGTAACAAGCATCAATGGGCATGAAAAATGGTCTGTCCAGATCTCTCACAGGTGTTTCAATGTACTCATCAACCGCCTTCAAAAGTTCTTTCACTTTTTTTGTTCCCAGTTCTTCATCTGATCCTTCCAAAGCTTTCAGGGCAGAGCCAGTGATGATCGGTGTGTGGTTGCCATCATATCCTAACTCTGACAAAAGCTCTCTTATTTCCATTTCGACAAGTTCCTGCATTTCCTTGTCTGCAGCGTCCGCCTTGTTAATAAACACCACAATCCGCTTGACACCAATCTGTTTTGACAGCAGAAGGTGCTCTCTGGTCTGTGGCATTGCTCCGTCTGTGGCAGCTACAACAAGAATGGCTCCATCCATTTGGGCTGTGCCTGTGATCATGTTCTTGATATAGTCAGCATGTCCCGGGCAGTCCACATGTCCGTAATGACGTGCCTCTGTTTCGTACTCAACTGTGGCAGCATTGATTGTGATACCCCTTCTCTGTTCTTCTGGAGCGTTGTCGATGTCGGCATAATCTTTAAAAGTGGCCTTGTTATCGCCTGCTTGCACTTTCGTTATTGCTGCCGTGAGCGTTGTCTTGCCATGATCAACGTGACCTATCGTGCCAATGTTTAAATGCGTCTTATCTCTTGTGAACACTTTCTTACTTGCAGCCGGCGGTGCAGCGAACAGCCTTGAGTATAATGATAAGTCATTCTTCTGAATGCAAAACCGGTGCTTTGCAAACTTTATTAGTAATGGAGATTTTACTGACGTTTTGGATGTCTTCAACAGAGGTCGAATCAGAAAGGTTGCCATTTTGGTCAAACGTGCAATCTTTGTGTTGGCAGGTAATTTGAACGCTTCGTTTTAAAAATAACACGAGAAATAGAACTCATTGTAGAGTTCTCTTATTTGAAATTTCTTAAACTTTTTAAATCATAGGAAATAAGTTTATTTATTTTTATTTTTTAGAACTGTGTACTAAACATTGCTATAATTCTATTCTCTCATGAACCTTACAGTGTTATTATTTAACCTATGAAGACAATCTGGCATAGTTATGGCTTGCCCTTCATAAAAAGTGAAACCGGAGTAACGGTTATTTCTGGGAGTCATGGCCCAGAGGGGCCCACCCCCTTTAGAGTGTCAGGAGTTTAAGGCCGAAACACTTGTCTGATTTTTTTTTGGGGGGGGGTACTTCCTCTGATGATCTGAATGAGTTGTGTTGTTGTTCCGATCTCTACATTCGAGTTTCCTACATAGCAGACATGAAGATAAAGACCAACACATTTGATACAATTAACATCACTGCTGTATCTAGACCAACAGGCAGCAGTAAGAATAAATGGTCAAACAACTCTGAAGGTAGTGTGTTGTAAGAAATCTTTGACATGCATGGTAGGAAAAATGTCAGCTGTGGGCATACAAGTGATATACAGGAACAGAACATGGAACTGAAGGATGTTTCAACCACTTTAGATACTGACAATACTAGACTAACTAATACTGGCAAACTAGACAAAATAATACTGGCAACACTAAACTAACTTGTCGAAAATGATAAAATACTTTTAATTCAGCACTTGATTAGTAGCATTTTGTTGTATTTATAAGCACTACATTCAACTGTTGATAAATTTCATTGGTACCTTGAACTTGAAGAACGGCCACGCTCTGCTGCTGACCTAGAGATGGGCCTCCTCTGGACACTCCCACGTGTGCTCGGTATTGCTCGTAGTGTGTGCTGGGTGATGGTGCCAATGGCGCATTGATTGTACACAGCTCGATCTTTTCCGCAAAGTTCTGATTGTCTGCTGCTCGATTTCGCTATACCTCTTGCGCATAGTCTTTAGTGATAAGCGCTACAGTCAACTTTTTTTTTTCATCTTCCTGTAATTTTGATATTAGGTCTAGTTTATCTAGGGTGCCCAGGTTTGTTTCTTTGTTTGCCATTTCGTTGCCTTTGATGTCGACATGCCCTGAGCAATAAGCCCATGTTAGGGAGGAGATTCGTAAGTCTTTTAGTTTGACCATTCATTCGCAACACATCATCTGGTTTTCATTGTGTGTGTGTGTGTTTTTTTAAGACGACGAAAACAACAGGCCGTGACCCGGTGGTACTGCAAACCGGGTCCACCCGTAACGAGATGCAGACCATACCCCCGGCACTCAATGTGCAGGGCAGGCCTCGAGCATCTCGTTTGTTCCAAAATAACAAAGTGTACATTCTACAGAGCGCAGAACTACACTTTGCTTTGATACTGTGTGTGTGTGAGCTTAATCTAAATTTAATTCGTGTACTAGTTTTATGTTATGCCAGGTGGATTTATATGACCATTCTGTCTTTGTGTGCATGCGTGTGCGCGCATGCGTAGGCAACATTTTCCCCTTTGTAACAGGATTGGATTCGGGGTACTGAAAACAAACAAACACAAACAAACAAACAAACTAACAAACCATACATTAATGCAAAAGTGAGAGTAGTCGGTACGAGCAGAAAAAGACTGAGGAACCCTGCGAAAGCAAGAATTATTTAGATCATAGTTCTGGACCTTCCAAAAATTTATGATCAAAAGTTTATGACCACGGAATTTTACTTCGCACTCTCTTCAACAGCTCCCTCGGTGTAGTTACGGTTTGTTTCTGTTCATTGTTGTTCTGCTCTCCTTCTACATTTGTTTTTACTCTCAGTTCTCTTATCTTAAGGAATGGAAAAACTAATTATAATAATAATAAATTATATAATAATTATAATAAAAACTAATTATAATAATCCGTAAGAACAGCGAAGAGCAGAACCTCTATCTTAATGCAAAGAAAACTAAATTGATGACAAATGACAAAACAAACAAGGCAGCTGAAATATATTTCAATGAGGAAAAATTGGAAGAAGTGGAGTTTTGAATATCTTGGATCACTGCTAACTAATAATGGAGATACAATGAGGGAAATTAAAAGTAGGACATCTATCGCTCTTCAGAAAGTAAAACAACTAAAGAATCTGTGGAGAGGAACAGACAGAACTACAAAAATAAGATTTTTAAGAGCATGCATCTTTCCCATCGCAACATATGCCTGTGAGACCTGGGCACTTAACAAAACAGCTGAGAAACACATAAATGCCTTTGTATGTAAATGTTGACGATCTGCAAGTGGATGTAGCAGCAGCAGGCCATCTTGCTCACAGCCGAGAGGCCTACAGGAGTGCTGTTTGGGAGGCAAAGTTCCGCAAGGGACATGCAAATGAATGAATGAATGAATGAATCTCTTATCTTGTGGTCCCAACACTTCCCTCCACACCCCCCCCCCCCAATTTTATACGTGTGCTGTAAAGAAAACTGCCTTTGAAAGAAAATCAATACTCACTGAACATGTAGTGATGATGACTTGATTACACTGTATGTTTTTAAGCCATCACTACGTGTTCTGTAAATGATATGTCAAGATAAGAAGGAAGATATGGACCGTCCGACTCCATGGCATGTTATCATCAGCTGATGTCTGTTCAGCTGTCCATTTGACAGGGTGAGTAGGCCTAGACCTCCACTGGTGACATCACCAGCGCCTGCATCAGCAAGAATAGTGTGCCCTGTGGAAAGTTTGCTGCAGCCATTAACCTAACTGCTCCCAACACTTCCATGGTCTTTTGTATTTATTACATTGTCTACATGTTATACAAAGGACAAGGATCGATCAAATGTTGATACTGTATGAAATATGTTCTCTTAATATCTTGTCCCCGACACTTCACAATCGGAACTTCAAATCTTAAAATTCTGTTATTTAATGAGCGCCACAGGATGCTGACTTCTTCAGGGTTTATCACCGCAATGTTATCCTCACACCAGACTGTTATCTGTTCTGTACCCGTGTCTCTAGTTTCTCTCTACACCTTCCATGCTCATGTTAATACATCATCAACTTAGGTCGCAGTGTTCGCCTCACACCAATCCCAAATAACAGGGCAATGCCAGAAGAGTATACATTGAATAGCACAGGAGAAATGGGAGACCCATGAGTCAGCCCCGTAGCAATGGTTCTATGTCATGAGATCCATGATCTGTATCCCAGAGCAACTGATTGCGTAAAAAGCATTGTAGCTGTCCATCGAACTAATCTTGCATCTACCCCAAACTCCATTAGAAGTGTCAACAGCGTTGTATAATCCACTCTGTTGTATGCATCCTTATGCGCCACAACTACGATTTCCTCTTTTCTTTGTTAGGAGAGTTACTTGGGACTTGGAAATTCGAGTCGCGGGTGGTTCTATTGTTGTTTTTCTTTCTTTCGTGTCTAGCTGTGCTGTGCTCTGTTGCGCTGAAAAAGTGCTGACGTAAGTGTGGCAAGATATCTATACCGACATAGGAGAAGTTGGCCTAGCCATGGCGAAGTTTATACTTGGAAAAATTGAAAACTAAGTCCAAAAATGTTCTCGCCGTGCCGGGGGACTGTGTGATAAAAGCTGGCTTTGTCTCTTTGAAATCGACTGTTCTGAGGGTCACAGGGTCAACTTACCTCGTTGTTTTCTGTCGGGACTACCCGTGTATGTTTTGGTCATGTGATAAGAGATATGTAGTGAAATTCAGGGCTAGTCCAGTCACTTGTTCCGAGGCACACGGCGGGGTACTTGGGGGGAGCTGTATTCGTTGAATATATGGACGTGTAATAGTGAAGTTTCTGATATTGTGATGTGGAACAAATGAATGTTTCTGCTATGAACGCAACGTTACCTGAGCCGCCTCATGTTTTATATGTAAATACTTTATGTCTAATGTTGGTGTATTGGGATGTGGGTGTGAAACGTGTTCGCTGTCAACTGTGCTAATGGATTTCTAGTAGGTAAAACAGTTTGTGTAAAATAATACCATCATCATTGATTTTCATTACCATTCGATGTTATATTGTATTATTTCATTAAATTTGGGGACACCGCTAAATTGTTTATCACATATTGTTTGTGCGCACTTAATCTTTTGCCAGTATCAATTGATCATAGTTGCATAATGATATAATTTGTTCATTTCACTTGAGTCATATATAATGCGACATTGATGTCAGTCTGGGAATGAGTTTTACGTCACGTTGTGTGATTAAACTTATTATTAATTTTTGCCTTGATCAGTATGAGTGTACGAGTGATGACTGACTTGATCAGTATGAGTGTACGAGTGATGACTGATGTTGGTAGCGAATGTGTTTGATTTTCCTTGATGTTTGGAAACAGTTGGGGTAGCAAACTGGGCACAGGCTAAGATCTGGGTTGGAAATCGTTTGGAGGGCATGTGCAGTTTGGGGCCCCGTGTACGGCTGTACTTCATATGGGAACTAGACTTAGTTACAAACGGCTAGCAATTGAAGCCAAGCACCAGAGAACCTCCCATCATATAATAAAAAGATAAAGATAAAAGTGAATTATATAGGCACCACCAGAAGTAAGAGTTTTACAACTGAAAGAGTGCAATCGCTAAGGTCGAAGATCTCTGGTAGGATTGGGGCGGCATTAGGCGGCTAGTTAAGCCTCTTCTCTAACATAGGGGCACTTTGCCAGAGTGACTGTTTAGTTCTCTTCATGTAATACAGGGCAGACAGTATTAGCGTCTTAGAAGCAGGTGTAACTTCAGAGGAAAACCTTACATTGATAAATCAGTGGAAAGAAGAAAGCTTTCTTTCCCTGAAAGTAAAATCTATTGTGAAACAAGCAGAAGATGAATTAGACCTGTCAGCTGTAGATATAAATAAATTGTATGTAGAGGTGGAAGAGTTTTATGAAACATGTCATGCTTATGCTCACAGGTGGACGACACCTTTGAATTAATTTTCGGGATGAAGACGCTATTCGAGTAGGCAGGGCTAGCGAACCATAGCTGATATGTCAGTGCCAGGACTAGCGAACCATAGCTGATATGTCAATACCAGGGCTAGCGAACCATAGCTGATATGTCAGTGCCAGGACTAGCGAACCATAGCTGATATGTCAATACCAGGGCTAGCGAACCATAGCTGATATGTCAGTGCCAGGACTAGCGAACCATAGCTGATATGTC
The DNA here is from genome assembly GCA_009760885.1 of Achatina immaculata. Taxonomy (NCBI): domain Eukaryota; kingdom Metazoa; phylum Mollusca; class Gastropoda; order Stylommatophora; family Achatinidae; genus Lissachatina; species Lissachatina immaculata. The sequence goes on from CM019699.1 coordinate 25,838,569, forward strand.
AATACCAGGGCTAGCGAACCATAGCTGATATGTCAGTGCCAGGACTAGCGAACCATAGCTGATATGTCAATACCAGGGCTAGAGAACCATAGCTGATATGTCAGTGCCAGGGCTAGAGAACCATAGCTGATATGTCAGTGCCAGGGCTAGAGAACCATAGCTGATATGTCAGTGCCAGGGCTAGAGAACCATAGCTGATATGTCAATGCCAGGCCTAGCGAACCATAGCTGATATGTCAATGCCAGGCCTAGCGAACCATAGCTGATATGTCAATGCCAGGGCTAGAGAACCATAGCTGATATGTCAATGCCAGGCCTAGCGAACCATAGCTGATATGTCAGTGACAGGCCTGGCGAACTATAACTGACCAAGACCCTGTCCTACCTCTCCGTGGTACCCCTAGTAACAGGTCTAGCCTGGCTAACTGGGCAAGGATTGGCATATTTTCCATGGTGGTGGAGTCTGCTAAAGAAGCATTGCACACCTCCTGTTAGCTGTACTCCGGGACTGAAAAAGTAGCTGCCGTATGCCACTCCCACGCCGACACGATGCTGTAGCCCAAAACCTCCACAGCATCGGCAGCAAAGAACACCAGCTCGCAGTTACAGGGAGAACTGGTGCAAGTTGAGCGAATTTTCCATCTGTTAGTGGATGCTGTTAGGCTTCAGCATAGTTCGAAGTGGAAGAGACTTTTAAGTTTCCGCAAGACAAGGGCCAGTCAACTGATGACTCACTATTGTTTGATCAATTCACATATCTGAAGCACTGTACTGAAGCAGTACTCACGAAGGAGAACAAGTGGAAAAGCAGATCCAGTTTGGAAAAGTGAACCTATTTATTTGGACAGTCTGAACCTTTGGAGCACTACTCGGAGTCAATAAAACTGGGAATTTTTCTTGAGTGTTCATGGGCATGAAGGGGTATTTTTCCTAATGAATGTGCGAAGGGCAAAGGAACCAAATCTCTCTCACGTCTCCAGTTGAAGCACTAGTTAAATGTGGTTTGAACTATCGAGTTCCAAAATCATGCTAGTCAGAGGCAAGATCTTCTTTTCAGAACGTTGAAGTCTAGTAAATACTAGGAGCAGGGCAGAAGAATAATGAAGAATCTTGAAGATAAAAATCCCAACAGTAAAATAATTCTTACTCGGACAAAGAATGTTCTACATTCCATGAATTAATTTATAGCAAAATACAAAGCTTATATAAAATATTAAAAGCAACATTATACATACATGAAATACTAATAGTTTCTGCTCTTCTGAGCTGTACGATAACGTTACTATGTCGTAGCTTACATTATTTCCTCAGATATGCTATTTTAAAACAATACTCGTAGATATTAAGACACATCTGCTATAGTTTATCAGTAATTTGTGATGATGTTCGAATAGCTTTTCTATTTTCGGTCTGAGAAAAATGTCCCAGTTTTTCAGATACAGAATCTGGCAACCCTACTCTATTCACATTGAACTTTCTTTCATTCCCCCCATCCATTTTCTCACTTATAACATCTGCGCCTCTTTTAGGCCATAGGTATCCCTTGGGAGCAAGCTGGGACCATTAAGGTCATAACGTCGTATTGTTTACCATATGGTACCCTTGTCAGCTTTCCTTTACCTCGCTTCTTAGTCAATCGCCTGCTTCTGCTTTTTACTTACCAGCGTCTATCTGGGCGCATTTTATGCCCGTCTTTCCTACATGGAGGATACCGAAAAAACTAAGTGTTTAATGTTTCATCTACTTTTAGTGTTTTTAATCTGTTGATTTGTTTTTGTACGTGATCCTTGAAAAATGCGTTTGTCGAAATATTGGATTATTGTGCGTTATTCATTTATACGTGGTCATCCTATTTCTGCCCACTTTCCTCTCTTTTTGTAAAACTGAACCGTGTGCCCCCATCAACTTTATTACTAGAACCAGCATTACCGCGGTCGTCACTTCTCTTATCTCTCACATAATTTTGAGCGTGAGAAAAGTAGGTAGGCCCTATTATCACAGAAACTGTTCTCGTTTCTCTTTCCTTCCATACCAGAAACTGCAGTCTTAACGCTAGCTTTTGTTCCGTGTAAATCTCCACATTTTCTTTTTAGATATTGTTAAATATATTAACGTGTGACTTAGATATTGTTAAATATATTAACGTGTGACTTAGATATTGTTAAATATATTAACGTGTGACTTAGATATTGTTAAATATATTAACGTGTGACTTAGATATTGTTAAATATATTAACGTGTGACTTAGATATTGTTAAATATATTAACGTGTGACATTCTATGATTTGCAGATTGATGACATTCTCACCAGCAAACAAACTGTAAAGAAAATGACGCCACAAAGTATGTAGTCAAAAGCGGAGCAAGAAAGAATATCAAAGAGTCGTCCATGGGAGTTTTTTTTTTTTATTTGAAAGTTCCTAATTTATTTCTGTGGTCAATCATGAAACTGGATATTGGAACAATGATGACAGGTCATGCTCAGGGAAAAAAAAAAATCAGTATTCTGAGTTATTAGGGTTCATTACTGCAGATAAAGTTTACCTCCATTCCTAATCTTCTCTCTCCAGTTGGTAGCACCAATGTCCTTTACACTCCCTTCTATGTTATCTCTGCCTTGGTCTTGTTTCCCTTATCTCTCGTGCATACATAATTTTCGTGGCAAGTTTCTCCGACAGCCGATAGCTATGCAAGTTTCTCAGACATCCGACGACAGCTACGCACTTCACAACCGTCTTGTAAAAAAATAAAAGAAGCGTGTCTTCATTTGGGCCAGTGGTTCTCAAGTTATTTCAAACCTCGTGCACCCTTTTCTTCTCGTGTGAAAGTGTTATTCCCTCTCCCCTTTCCAAGATCGTCGGACCCCAAATGTTAATTCCACAAAATAAGTATATAATATTCCAACAGTTTGAGTCTGCTGATCGGTGGTACCAAATTCATCCTCCCCCTCCAACAAAATCCTAAAATCCCCCAGTGTGAGAACCGTTGATTTAGGCAGTCTGTTAAATGTAACTTTGCCATTTTTTGTTGTTGTTTAAACTCCTCATCAGACAATGAAAAACCCACAAAGACTCATTCATTCATTCACTTGCATGTCCCTTGTGGAACTTTGCCTCCCTAACAGCACTCCTGTAGCATCCATTTTCAGATCATCAGTGATGTCTTGCAACCATCTTCGCCTTGGTCTTTCTCTCTTTCTTTTTTCCATTATGTACCCTTCCAAGACGGTTCTCTAGATTATCATGACGTTTAATGTGTCCAAAATATTTAAGTTTTCTCTCTTTAATCCTCTTTACTAGCCATCCTTCTTCAATAATAAGTTCTCGTAGTATGGATATATTTGTTCTTTTTTGTGTCCATGATATTTGAAGAACTCTTCTGTAGCATTTACACTCAAAGGCATTTATGTGTTTCTCAGCTGTTTTGTTAAGTGTCCAGGTCTCACAGGCGTACGTTGCGATGGGAAAGATGCATGCCCTTAAAAATCTTATTTTTGTGGTTCTGTCTGTTCCTCTCCACAGATTCTTTAGTTGTTTTACTTTCTGAAGAGTGACAGATGTCCTCCTTGTAATTTCCCTCATTATATCTCCATTATTAGTTAGTAGTGATCCAAGATATTCAAAGCTCTCGTCTTCCAGTTTTTCCTCATTGATAAAATAGCTGCCTTGTTCATTTTGTCAGTTATCATCAATTTAGTTTTATTCGCATTAAGATAGAGGTTTTGCTCTTCACTATTCTTATGGACTGACATAATTAGTTTTTCCATTCCTTTTTGTCCACAGACTACATTAAAAAAAATTTTTTGTTTGGTAGTAACCAGGCTAAATAAACCAGTTAGTATATCCCCTGAAACCAGCTATAAAATTAGGTTTAAAAACAAACTGGTCAGCTCCTTTTAACAATAAATAACATCTGGATAGTGGTACTTGCCTGTTGTCTTCATCATGTTGGCTACTCTGTTCACCTGATTCCTGCTGTAAGCTACTATCTCAGAGAAAGATTCTGAAAAGTTGTCATTCATACTAGAACATTCCTGACATTATTCAGTCTTATTAAGGTAGGGTTATAACAGACAAGTAAACAGAGTATCATATTAATGCAGTTTCCCCACTGACTTTATTAATGCATTCACTCATTGAGCATTTCCTTTCAGTGAGTTTCTTCCTGCCAAGTTAATGGATAGACCAGTAATTTTCTTTCTGCTAAAGTTAATGGATAGACCAGTAATTCTCTTTCTGCTAAAGTTAATGGATAGACCAGTAATTCTCTTTTTGCTAAAGTTAATGGATAGACCAGTAATTCTCTTCCTGCCAAGTTAATGGATAGACCACTAATTCTCTTTTTGCTAAAGTTAATGGATAGACCAGTAATTCTCTTACTGCTAATTCAATGGCTGGAAGAAAAATCCCAGAAAAGGTAGCTGAAACGTAAGATTCTGTGCATTCACTGACACAATAAGACCTCCAAACAGTGGTCATCATTGTTTAAAGTAGAAACTTTTATTAATTACAAATTAGGGAGCTCAACTAAATGGAAAATTTCTGGTACATGTATATCAGAATCAATACAAAGTAAAGAGCTGAAGAAACAAAACCTTTCAGAATCTACCAGCTTAAGACAAAACTACCTTCAAAAACTGGCCCAACGATCTTTCATCAACCACAAATTACTATGTTTTGAATGGCAATATGTCAAACAAGACATTCTGTGTATTTTGATTTTTATTTATTTGTTTTTTAAATGATCTTAAAAAATCCCAATTCTATTTTCCATTTTGTAGTGAACGATTGTCCTTGGCAAAACTGGAGGGAAATAAAAAACCCAGAATGACTTCAGTGAGTTGGCAGATGAGACGAGAGGGTAGGACTTGTAGGATACACACCACCCGCACCTGTCATGATTCGGGCAAGGGGAGAGAAAACAGATAAAACAAAAATTGTATCCATTTGGGCCTGGATAAAAAAAGAACTTGGTCTATTACACTTTGTTATCAGTAAATCATAAACAGAAAAGAAAACATGTATATAATCAACACGTAATTTGGCAATTGTCCGCTGTACAAAAAATGGCTATGGAGATCTGATTTTGACAGTTGTCGCAAACACCATACATATATACACATGAATGGATATGTGAACGAAAGATGGCAATTCTAACACATAAAATTTAATATAAAACATGTTTCGCCCAAAACTATTAAAGTCAACTCTGAATTGGTAACCCCTCCATCAACTCCAACAAACAAACCCAACAATCAAATCTCGAACGAAAAAAAAAAAATGTATATCGTAAAGTTTGAAAAGAGTGAACTTTGTTTGAAAGTGTTGAAATCGTAAACAATGTCTACAGTAACACTTATATCACATTGTCGCTCTGATTACAATATACATTGATATTTCAATACCATATTAATAACAAGTATTATTATGGTTTTTAAAAAAAAGTGCTTCAGCGCAAAAACTGTGCATGAGCACAAATAAAAATAAAAACAGAACAAGTGTGATGTTACACTGAATGATGATTATATGTCGTTAAGACCAGTCACAGGTCTCCAATACATTATTAAAATGGATGTACTGAACAAGCACGCAGAGATTATGACAGGCCTTATTGTGAACCCCACACAAGTCCGTTCCCAACTTGCTGAGGTAAAACTATCCAATGATCCACAACTACAGTACACTGAAATGAACATGCGATGCTGAGGCCTCCACTATACATCTCGGACGACAAGAGCTCACCATTAAACTCAAATAAATCTGAATCATTTATATCAAGTAACTTTTTATTGCGAGATAATCCAGTAGATGTTGAGCATCTCTTCGACTTAAAACCTGTAAACGAAGATGGAAAAAAACATATTCCAAAACAGTTTTGTTGCCATTTTCTTCTTCTGCATAAAACAACAGGAGCATGTTACAGTACTAGAAAACACTAAAATGTGAGTTAATCTGACAAGTTACGAGAACAGATTGCAATTTAATCAATTATTTAAAGGTCTGGTTAGCAAACTGGAAGAAAGAGTGATGTTCAAAGATGTTTTTGAAGGAGAAATACCATCATGATGATTATCAGTGACAGGAGTCACACTTCAGTACATCCATGAATCCTGGAAATAATCACGTGCACAAAATAGCACTCTGGGAAGAAATCCGGTCCTTATCTCTGATGGCAGGCTGGGAGAGTGTGGAGTCTGACAGAAAAAGATCGCTAGTAAAACTCCTGCAAGATGTCCAACAGACTTGTGTGGGTATGGCTAGTTCTTCCTTACAACTTGTCCCCAAAACTGTCGAGCAAACATGTCCACATTCCAGCACATGCACTCACACACACACACGGAGGATATGTTTATAACAACAAACAACAATAATACACTGTAGAATATATCTCAAACTAACCTATACAGATAATTAAAAAAAAGATTGCTATGGTAACTATCATTTGAAAAAAAATAATACATAATAAATGTACACAGGAACCACAACAGTTTTTCAATTAAAAAAAAAACAGACAGATAAGGGAATCAGGAACAGGTCATATATATATATATATAAGTGTAACAAATGTTTGTGTGGTGTTATATGATTATTTCACAAATGGGAGGATATTTTGTAATGAATTCTTTCATCAGATAACAGAGAGTTATTGTAGCAAAGCTGATATTTATAAATATATTTCACAGATCAGATAGCTATAGATTACTGCATTAAAAATGATGCTATCTTTACTGTTATATTTCATATGTGTAATCTAGCAATGGGCTACTGCAAGAAATATTTCATATATACTTGTGATGATTCAAGGATTTGAGGACACAGCTAATTATGACATAATATCTGAAATTTTATATCTCTGTGTGATATTTCAAACATCTTGTGATACTAAATGATTATTACAGTTAATATGAAATTGAAATCTTTATGTTACTTCAATGAGTTTATTTGGGTTAGAAGTAGCTTACTGCAGTAAAACTTATTTTTATGTTTAAGTATGTGGCATTTCAAGTTCTGAAGTTCTGAGCTAGCAATGTGATACTGCCTGTTAATGAAATATTTATTTACTTTTTTTTTACATGTGATATCTCGATGACTTTAACAGGTTACAGGAGATAAACATATTCATATTGTCACGTGTAATATTTTTGACACAACAATGATTTTATGCATTTAAAAAATGATATTTAAATGTGATGTATAACACACTACACAAATGGCAGATAAATATGTGAATGAAACACACACAAAAAAAAAACTGTTAGGAATTCTGAAAACAAATGTTATTCTGACCCAGTCACCCAACTTTAGAACAAATTTTCCCACTTGCATGAGCTTGTATGCAGCAGCAGATTCTCTGCTCCAGAGAACTCATCATACACAAGAAGCGGCACCTGCTGAATGGGCACCCATCTTGCAGCAATGTGTGGTCCAGCTTCACTGGCTCCCAGCCAGCCATTCTTCACAGACACACACAAAACTGCAGTAAAACCTTTTCCTTTTTCCCTTTTCTCCAGCTGCAACACATCCTCTAATTAAACATTACTTTCTCACAAAACAGATCATCAATAATCATTCAACTCACACTTTTAAACATACATTTCAATTACAACAAAAAAAACAAAACAAAGCAAACCTTACTTTTTTATTTTAGAAAAGAAAAAAAAAAGAATGAACATCATCTTTCAAGGTGAAAAAAATGGAACGCATGGGATGAGGGACTTGGGGGAAGGACACAACGGGAGATGGCGAAAGAGGTGTAAATACCAAAAAATAAAAAAATAAAAACCAAACAGAAACAAAACAAAACATAGAACACCCCATGAAAATACAACAGATACTAGGTACTAGCACTTTTAATATAGTGTCTGAAAACAAATACAAGAAAATATGGTATATTATGCTTTCCTTGTCTACTTGCTGGAACTGTGAAGATATCCACAGATACTGACAACAACCATGGCCTACATCGGACGACCGCCTCCTGAATGAATACATGGACAAATCAGAATTTATGAGCACAGCAAACAAACAAACAAACAAAAAAATGTCATTTTATGATGGAAAATGCTTATGGTCTATCAAAAGTGGCTTTGATGCTCATATAACTACATACAGTGATATTAATAACTACCATTAATAAAAATTTTCATTTACTCTCAAGACGAAACCTTTGATGATGATAATGTTGATTATAATTTGCTTTAATTAATATTCAAAACTTTCTGACAAAAAAAAAAAAAAAAGAAAAGAAAGAAAAAAAAAGCACACTGACCTGAATACCATGTGAAATTATCAGACAGCAAAAAATAGAAGAAAAATAATATACATAAACACATGCATTATCACTGTCAGATGTAAACTGTGAGCATTTCAGCAGATGTTACTTGGTGAAATGTTTGGCACTGAAATGAAACGTTTCATGTTTTGTTGTTGTGATTCTTAGGCCATCATGGTAATGTGTGAATGTCAGTCTGAGAGTGGGGGAAGGAAGAAAATGAAACAAAGAATGTGAAGTTATGAAGTGCATGTTTTTGATCAACATGAACAAAAAAAATGCAGAGTGTAAAGAGGCATGGGAATGTAAAAATGTGAGATGTGTGAGAAGGGGTGGGATGTGATGTAGATCTGAGATGTAGCGGAATGGGGGGGGGGGGGGGGTGAAAATGTGAGATGTGGCATGAAGTGAAAGTGAAGATGTGTGCTATATGAGAAGGAGGGTATAAAGATGTGATATGTGAGGGTAATGTAAAAATGTGAGATGTGGCAGGAAGTGAAAGTGAAGATGTGTGCTATATGAGAAGGAGGGTGTAAAGATGTGATATGTGAGGTAATGTAAAAACGTGAGATGTAGGTTTAAGGAGGAATATAAAAAAAGATGAAGTGTGAGGTGGACGGGGGAATGTGAAGATGTGAAATATATAGAAAAGAGGAGGGGGAGTGTAAATATGTAAGGGGCAAGAACTTAATATTAAAGCTGATTAAACAGAGAAAAATTAAATACTCTGGACATATTAATGTCATGATACTTTAGAGATGACAGTCTTGGAAGGACCAAAGAAGGGTGACCTCAGAGATTGTGGGAACTGGAGAGGCATTACCCTACTGCCACTCACCAGTAAAGTATTTTGCAGAATAATCATCAACAGAATTGTATCAGCACTTGAAGGAAAACTTTGGAAAGAGCAGGCAGGATTTAGGAAAGGAAGATCATGCACAGACCACATATTTGTACTTAGACACATATTAGAACAGGCAAATGAGTGGCATAGCACAATATATGCATTGTTTATAGATTCTGAGAAAGCCTTTGATAGTGTCAATAGAGATGCACTGTGGAAAATCCTAAGATGGCATAAGATAGTGAATGTAATCAAAGTCCTATAAGAGGGTTTTCAGTGCAAACTGTGGAGAACATACCCCCAGCAGCTTTAGGGTAGAAACAGGAGTGAAGCACGGATATGTACTATCACCAACATTATTTATCTTGGCAGTAGACTGGTTAATGAAGGAGGCAACATCAGACAAACACAGAGGATTACAATAGACCCTTGACACAGTGCTGGAGGACCTTGACTTTGCTGATGACATTTGTCTACTATCAAGCAGCCACAAATAAATACTGCAAGATAAAATAAACAAGCTAACTCAGAATGCAAACACCACAGGACTAAAGATCAACGTAGGAAAGACAAAATTAATGAAGCAAAATGTGAACAACAGAAATGTACTGAGAGTAGATAGCAAGTTAGTGGAGGAGGTCAACAAATTTGTTTACCTTGGCAGTAGAGTAGTAGAAAATGGAGACAGCACAGAGGACATCAACAGCAGACTTACTAGAGCAAACCAGGCTTTTGCAATGCTGCAGACTATATGGAAATAAAAAAAAACTAAGCATAAATATGAAAATCAGGATATTTAAGAGTAATGTTCTAAGTGTGCTACTCTATGAAAGTGAATGCTGGAAAATCACCAAAACCATAGAAAACAAATTGAATTCTTTCCAGACTAAATGTTTATGAAGAATTAGAAAAATATTTTGGCCAAACACCATAAGAAATAACATCTTGCTGGCAGAAATGCAGATGAAGGCACTGACAGCAATTATTGAGGAAAGACGCTGGCGATGGTTGGGACATATGCTCCGAATGACAGACAACTCACTACCAAAAATAGCACTAAGATGGACACCATAGGGGAACAGAAGTAAGGGTAGATTAAAAGAGACACGGAGAAGAACAACAGAAAGGATGTTGAGCAAATGAGGGCTCACCTGGGCAAGAGCAGAAAAAAGGCAAAGGACAGGCATTTGTGGAAAACCCTTGCGGAAGCCCCATGTGCACTGGAACTTAAGGTTCAGAGAGTCTTGGAAGGGTACATAATGGGAAAAACAAAGAGAGAAAGACCAAGGTGAAGATGGCTGCAAGACATCACTGATGATCTCTGAATGGATGCATCAGCAGTAGGCCATCTTGCTCACAACTTAGAGGTCCACAGGAAAGCTGTCAGGGAGGCAAAGTTCTGCAAGGGACATGCAAATGACTGAACTGAGGGGCAGGGGAATATAAAATATTAGATATGCAGGAATGGATGATGTGAATATGTCAGATGTAAGGAATGGGAAAATGTGAATGCTTCAGATGTAGGGGAAGAAGGAATGTGAATATTTTAGATGTAGGGGAAGGGAAAATTGGAATATGTCAGATGTAGGGGAAGGGGGAATGTGAATATGTCAGATGTAGGGGATGGGGGAATGTGAATATGTCAGATGTAAGGGATGGAGGAATGTGAATATGTTAGATGTGGGGAAAGGAAAAATGTGAATATGACAAATGTAGGGGAAGGGGGAATGTGAATATGTCAGATGTAAGGGAAGGGGAATGTGAGTATGTCAGATGTGGGTGAAGGGGAATGTGAATATGTCAGATGTGGGTGAAGGGGAATGTGAATATGTCAGATATAGGGGGAAGGGGAGAATATGAATATGTCAGATGTGGGGGGAAGGGGGATGTGAATATGTCAGATGTAGGGGGAAGGGGAGAATATGAATATGTCAGATGTGGGGGGAAGGGGGATGTGAATATGTCAGATGTAGGGGGAAGGGGGATGTGAATATGTCAGATGTAGGGGGAAGGGGGATGTGAATATGTCAGATGTGGGGGATGTGAATATGTCAGATGTGGGGAAAGGGAAAATGTGAATATGTCAAATATGGGGGAAGGAGAAATATGAATATGTCACATTTTGGGGGGGGGGGGGAATGCAGATGTAAGATGAAAGGGAATGTGCAGATTTGAATTTTCATACAAATACGATAACTGTGACAACTTCTGAGATGACATCTATTTACACACAATGTAGAAAGTCTCTTGTACATCTCAATGAGATAAATTCACCGGACAATAATAACCTTCCATTAGGACCACATCATGAATCCACATCACTATGAAAGCTTGTGACAAACAGCCCCCATACTCTTCAGCACCCCGACAGCATTGCTTCATACCTCAGAGTAGTTAGAGACTGGACCCATCACTTGCAAGTATCAATGCTGATTGCACAAACCTTCATTTACTATCTCAACTTTACTTCCTATATTGAAATCAAAGGCCATTTTCAAGTATCTTGACCAAACAGACTATTTTCAAAGAATTCCAACTGTTTAAACCACTATCAGGTGCTACTAATGCATAGACACTTCCAGACATCTTCACTGCATAGACCACTTCCAGTTATCTTGATTGCATAGACCATTTTCGGGTATCCTGACCAATTTATGCATCAAAGAGAATGTCAGATAATTGGTGATCTCTTAAAGAACACAAACATAACCTAGCAAAGTGTCATTTTGCTCACAAATATCCTCACACATAACACAACCTTTTTTTCTTCTCAACTCCGAGCTTCAACTGAGAAAAATATTCAGCTGCTGAAAATGAGAGAAAACACTATGGATCAGCTGTTGCAAAAGACGTAGAACACCATGAACCAGCTGTTGTATATGATGTACAGCACACACCAGCTGTTGCAAAAGATGGAAAACATCATGAACCAGATGTTGTATATGATGTAAAACACGTACTAGCTGTTGTGTATGATGTAAAACATGCACCAGCTGTTGTATATGATGTAAAACATGCACCAGCTGTTGTATATGTTGCAAAAGATGGAAAACATCATGAACCAGCTGTGGAAATAATGCAAATCATGGATCGAAGAAATCCTCTTGTTTTACTGAGACTGATCTGAGTAGAAAAACAAGACTATTCTATAAGAAAAAAAAAAATTAATTCTCTATGCCAAAGTGGCAGCCAGAATGAAAAATGAATGCTCCCTCATGAAGTCATTAATTATCCAAAAGTTGTGAACATGGAAACATTTTGTTCATAAGCAGGAGTGAACTACCATGAGACAGAGTGATTAAAAAGTATAGTTATATTTAAATACTGTAAAAAAGACATTAAAAAAAAAAGAAAAAAAAAAGAAACAATGTAACAGGTGAAAATGAAAACAGCGTATTCATGCAGTTTGAAGACATTTTTTGTGTGAATAAATATCATATAAATATCATATAAAGTGCAGTAATTATAATGTATACAGTTACAAGCTTCATTCTCAGACAAAACAACTCGTAAGATCTATAAAAAACACTCAATATATCACAATAAACAATGTTTAGAACAGGGATTCCCAAACTATTTTCTTTACTTCTCTTTTTCTATCCTGAAAATTTCTACACGTCCCCTGCTTTCACTCAGTTATATTACCTGTAAAAAGACTCAATAAATCATAATAACATCATGAGTTATAACATTTTTATGGCTGTGCCTTTTTTATAGTTAAAAAAAAAATTCATGAAACTATTATAACATAGATGTTTTTAAAATATAAAATTATTCTTCAGCAAGCATTGCAGATGATATTAGGATGTAGACTTTGTTTGATATAAGCATTAGTCAACCAATTCTAGGGGTGTGCCATACATGTCTTCCTTGTTTCAACGAACGTGTAATGAATGATCCATCAAAATGTGACTAGACAATAAAACAATGACAAGCTACCAACTCCCTAACTAACAAATGTTAACTTTTGTTTTTCTTTTATTCTATCAGCATTAAAAACATAAAATATGAACATCTTAAAAGAGCTCATTGTTTTATTACTTAAATGGTGTACTTTATATTTCTAATTTAGGACTGACTGTGTGTTAAAAATTTGACAGTAAACTAAAGTGGATTAAGTAATTAGTTTTGTTAAAAAGGTGTGGATTATCTTCCATTTAACATTTTAAATGAATGCTTCAGTGAAGTTTATATACATATACCCTTATTACTATTCATTTTAAACTGCTCTTTCCCTCGTTAGAACCAATTTATTCACGGGGCAATCCAAGAGTTAACACATTTAATTTTGGACCAATAAATTAAAATGGACGCATTTATTGGTTCTTAGCGTAGATGCAGGCAGTCAGGGGCTGGCAATACATAAACTACCTTTCCGATTCAAAGATTGCTGCAAATGATTGGCAAGTCTTAATATATCATAGCCGCCTAGCCTAGACAATGCTGGTTTACCTTTATGTTTTCCTCTTACAAATAAGTAAAAATTGGTCTCAGTTTTTTTGCTGCCTAATTTTTCAAAAACTTCCTGATATATTTATGTGCTCCTTCTCTCATAAAATTGTATCTTTCTTAACAGTCAATTATACACAATTTGGGAACCCTGCAGGCAGTCAGTTATACACAATTTGGGAACCCTGCAGGCAGTCAGTTATACACAGTTTGGGAACCCTGGATAAAGGAAAAACTATTATAAACACGAAATTAGATATATTTATTTCAACTACAAATATAAGATATTTTTTCCTAATGTAAATGATAAAAATTGAGGTGAAATGTTAATTATGATACAAAGTGATTATGAAGCATTGTGGTATTATAGGACAATCATGTTAAATTAATTTGGTGGTAACACATTCTGTAATGGAGGGTCTGCAACTCAAAAAGTTGTAGTTAGCTTGACATGAGAGGTTTAAATGTTTGTGCTTTCAAGAAGATTGGAAAAAAAGGAGGCAATCTTCAGTTCAACTAACAACTATTCCAAAAGTTACATTACTGTACCAAGCAGAATTTGGGATATTTCTGAAATGGCGAGTTGTAAACTAACTAGCATAGTGAGGACATTCATAAAATGTATTTTATGGCTTATAAATGCTGCAAAACTGCAGAGAAAAATGAAGGGAAAAAAAATGGATATTGTGCTGAGTGAACCAATAAAAACTGCAAGTATGAATGAACTAAACTACTGAACAATGGCACATGTTATTTCTTACATGATAAAAGAACAATAATACATAGAAAAATGCTGAAAAAAAGCATACAAAAAAAAAAGAAATCAATAGCCCATAATGACATGGGATACAAAAAGAAATCAGTGACAAAAAAAAATACTGTAGTCAAGCAATATGTCAAAACAAAAAAAAAAAAAAAGAAAAAAGAATAAATTATGTGAAAATATTGACAGCCGTTACTCATCAGCATAAGGTATGCTCTCACCGCGGCCTAACCCTGATGAAGTGGTGGTCTCGGCAGCCTCAGGTGAGCTTGCTAAGGTTGGCCTCTTGGAGACTCCCATTTTCTGCGCCTGCAGCGAGTGTAGACTGATCACAGATGGCCTGCTGCGTTTGTCATAGCTATCCAAGCATGCATCCAGATCCATCTGGAATGCATTAACCACCCTGATCTGCAACAAACAAGCAAGGACTGGTTTTAATATTATGTACAAACTCTTCTTTACTTTAAAATTTTATACTGTAAATGACCTGAGTGTCCATGCATAGTCTGCTAATGGTAATAGTTGCGCCCTCTTATCCATTAATATCCCTCTCTCCGAAAGTAGAAAACAACTAAAGAATAATCACATATTTATCTGCTCTATAAAAAGAACACAGTCATACCATTAAACCTAAAAAAAACAAAAGAATCAGATGCAAATCATGTAACAAAACGTATGTGGACACTGACCTGTTAAAAATGGATATAAAATGACACCACAAAGGATAAAACAAGAATTAAAACTTTGTGATATTTAAATTGAATTACTGAGGGTAGACAGTCTCTGTAAATAAATTTATATTTTAGCCCTTGAATTGTTTCTACATCAATGACTTCTGCCTCATGCTATATAAACCCCATTATGCAGATAATAAAAAATGGTAATTATCTATAAATGGATTCCGTTATCAGATATAAGTAAAGCTGCAAAGAATGATAATTATCCTTCACCACTACAAGCAGCATGCAGCATAATCAGATACAAAGAACTCAACATTTTATTAAGGACCTCTATTTCAGTGGTTCTTAACCTGTGTATGTGGAAGGACTTTTGGAAGTCCACGAACCAGCAAATAGATTGGCTTGACCAAAAAAAAAAAAAAAATTTCAACATTATCTGGGTTCTATTTATTGCTTTTTTTTTTTTTTTAAAATGAGGGGTCCACAATGGTTTTCAGACTGAAATGAGGGTCCACACTCAAAACAAAAGTTAAGAACCACTGCTTTGTATTTATGTGTGTGCACCTGTCTTTCTTCCCACACAGTATGTACCAATACTGTTTTATATTTTCATTTGTAATGTTAAAAATGTTTAAGCTTAATAGTAGTTTTATAAAACTTAATTTCTCTAGAACAATGGTCTCCAAACTATGTTCTGAGGCTTCAGTCATTTTTTTACACACCAACAATCTCCAGACATTTCATTATCAGACTATAAGTGAGCTTGGTTAAAAAAAAAATGGCCGCCATCCTAATGATATACACCATATGTTACTCTGTAAAATGCTCATCAAAATACAGAGTTATTCACAAGTCCGTGAAACATTTCAAAACTTTGCAACAAACTCAAAAAAATGATTATTCTTATGCCAAGAGAGAGAGAGAGAGAGAGAGAGAGAGAGAGAGAAAACCCTTCAAGTTTTTTTAAGAAATAAAGCCCACGTGGTGCAGAGCTCCCGTGGTTTGCCACTAGGAGGCAGCAGTAGCAAATATGGCGTAAACATTAGCAGTCTGGGTCTTCAAAGAAAAATGGTCCATACACCATCTCTTTTGAAAAGCTCACCGTAGGTGAGTCTTGCACATGTTCCATACAGATAGAAAGTAGCTTTAAAGATGAGCGAGTCTGCGAGGCTATCAATTTCGAAACTCTCTTGCATTCAATGAATAATTTTTGACACACATCTTGGTCATTTTCGATGAGATGCTGAAGCTTGTAAGGCTTACACTTCAATCTCTTACGGAGAATTTGCCAGGCTGTTGATTGTGAGATTCCTAGCTGTAAACTTGAGGGGGCTTCGCTGGTAAGCTTTCTAACATGATTCAGTTTCTTCGCTTGGTCCTGGACATCCCTGCTGAGGAACTGTGCACAGACAGCCTTCATCCCGGAATTTCACATGCCACTTCTTGATACCGATGAAAACATGTGCTGCACTCTGGAATTCCACTCAAAATCATCACTGCACAGTCACAATGGACAAAGTTCTGGCATATTCCAAAACACAAAATTACTGCTAACGTTTACTGAACATCATATTTGCTAATGCTGCCTCCTAGTGGCAAACCACAAGAGCTTTGCATGCGCATGCAGGCTTTATTAAAAAAAACAAACCAACAAACTAGAATAGTTTCTCTCTCTTTTGCCTTAAGAATAATCACGATCCGTTATGTAGTTTATTTGTTGCAAACTTTTGAAATGTTTCACACAAGTATGAATAATCTTGTTTACAGGATTTATGGGAAAGCTATTTTCTGGATTTCAAATAAAACTTAACATCACAACTTCTTGCATAAAGATGCAAGCACAGAGTGGAGATACAAGGGCAAGTTTCCAAACTCACAAGCCAAGGGATACACATCCATATCAATTTAGTGTTGGTCAGTCAGTCAATCAGTCATATGCATGTCCGTTGTGGAACTTTGCCTTCCTAACAGCACTCCTGTAGGCCTCTTGGTTGTGAGCAAGATGCCCTTCTGCTGATACATCCAATTACAGATTATCAATAATGTCCTGCAGCCATCTTCGCTTTGGTCTTCCTCTCTTTCTTTTTCCCATTATGTACCCTTACAATATGGTCTTCTCTAAATTATCATGACGTTTAATGTGTTCAAAATATTTAAGTTTTCTCTGTTTAATCCTCTTTACTAGCCAGCCTTCTTCAATATCAAATTCTTGTAGTATGGATATATTTGTTCTTTTCTGTGTCCATGATATTTGGAGAACTCATCTGTAGCATTTACATTCAAAGGCATTTATGTGTTTCTCAGCTGTTTTGTTAAGTGTCCAGAAAGCAGTGTGTCTGTGCCATCAGTCAGCTGGAACAGAGTTCTACAAGGAGGGTATTTTCAAACTTGCAGAGCGATGGGAAAAATGTGTGATATCTTTGGCCCAGAGTACCCGAATAGCCCCCTGATCAGGGTGACATGAAGCCATGAGAGCAGGTATCTCAAGGACCTCAGGAGTAAATTCAGTAGCAGCAAGGGATGATCTTGGTGGTAGAAGTGAAAAAAAAAAAAAACTGACAAATTGTCCACATCCAGGCACTGATGCGACTGACATGTTTTAAAGAACAGCGAAGAATTTATCTAAGAAGAAAAAAAAAGGTTTTATTGGGCAAATTCACTAAATATGTCATCACTGTATTGGTAGCCACTGTGTATAAAACATCTGGTTTAATGAAATCTCAGTTGAAATAGCTTAATTTCAGAAATGTTCCCTGTCATGAAAGGTTTACATAAAGACTAATTTCAGAAATGTTCCCTGTTATGAAAGGCTCACATTAGTATGATCATTATTCTCACAGAGATTTATACAAGAAACTCTCTCACATCTCAAAGAAAAGCAGAAGAACTTTCCTGACTTTTGATATGAATGTTCTAGAAATAAAGGTCTCCCAAAATCACTCATGCTAGTGATGAACTGTTATCTGAACTTTGACTTGGAAGTGATTCAGTCAACTAGTAAATTACATGACAAATGACAAATAAAGGAAAGAAAGTTGGTAAAGATCTAAAAACATCTTTTTTAAATTTTCATTTAAAAACATTTATCATAGACAATGAAATCTTCAGCACTTCTGTCATTTACCAGTAAGGTAGGTTAGTCTGAGATGAAAAGTCTTGAAATGTTCCTTTGATAAATCTTGTCTCATGAACATATACTTGCACTATATGGAGGAAGTATTGTCCACAGTGGAGAAGGGAAACTACTACAACCTTGAAACTCTATGAGGGATTTTCTCTCCTCTCCCACCCCCCCAAAACAAAAACAAACAACTTTTCTATATGATGTGCTATACTGAAAGGTAAACCAACAATACTGTATTCCCAAAACATGTGTGAGTCTGTACAATTTTACTGAGACCAAAGATCTAGCTTCCAACAATTTCCTAAAACAGTCTGGAGACCCCTGTTCTAGAAACATATTCTAGGCTGACAAGAGTATAGTAATTTCTGTTTTAAGTTACAAAATGTAGTTATATTACATTCTACTGAGATGACCCTAATAGTAATTTCTATTTTCTGATTGATACATCTGTAATGCTACAAAGAATTTCTTCCAATGAGAATTATGATCTACTCATGTGCATTTCTCATGAACTGTTGACTCTAATTCTAGGACTATTTTAACTTGGTGTCCTAATTACATGTTAAAAAAAAACAAAAACAGTCACTACTCAAGTAATGCAGAGAAAAACATCAATTTAAAAAAAAAGACTAATGGCTAATAAATATCACAAGTAATTCTTAGTGCTTCACTTCTGCATCCTAAAATGCATTATGGGATATTCATTCTCAGACTTTATAGAGTCACCTGGGTTTATGCTTCATGTATGATTTGTACATGTGTATCTTGTACAAATCATGCTTGATATGGTAATGAGCATATGCAGTAAACAAAAACAGACAAGTGTGTGAAATCCAAAGGCCGGGATCTCAAACTAGATAGGCTTATAAGCCAAAAGAAGCCAGTAAGCAAACAATCAGGCCACTGAAAGCAAGCAGATAAGCAATGCCATGCATCGAAACATAATAGAGCAAGCAAAAATGCAAACAGAAAAAAGGGATTAAAAAAAAAAAATTCAAGAACTAAAAAATAAGTGGAAGTTAAAAAAGATGGTTCCAGTGAATGAAAATATGACTCATGACTGAATCAATATATGAATGACAATGAATATGAGATTCTAGTGAATGAAGATATGACTGATGACTGAATCAATATATGAGTGACAATGAATATGAGATTCCACTGATTATTGATATGATTAGTGCATCTGAAATACAATACAGTAATTATTAGAGCAGCACAAGAAGAAGAAGAAGAAAAAAAAAGTAGATCATTAGTTTCTGTAATTTGAACCTGCAGAATGTGTCATTAGAAATTAGTAGCATGTTACAAATATATGGCTAAATATAACTGGCAAGAGTATCAGATATTAAATACTTGTATAATATAGTTACAAAGAACTCATCCACATTACAGAACTCAAATAACTACGTTTGTCAAAATAAATAACTAGGACAAATAAATGAATCAAAACACTTCCAAAAAATGTTTAAAGTTAAATGAAAAGTTACTAGATCAAGTAATAGAAAGTTATGCTGAGCAACTTTAACTGTACACAATCTGTCAAATTCTGTTATCATTCTAGCCCACATAATGTCACTTACATTTCTATCTGGTAACAAAACCGGGTCATTGTGTTCACTTTTTCTTTAAGAGCTTCTTTAGACGGGGGAATAAACCAACGAACTAAAATTTAATTATTTTAATACAAAGGACAAACATTTTAATAAGAATATAATTATTTAAATGAATGATACTCTTATTAGAAATAAATAATGTGTGTTAATATGGACATATTTTGAATATTTAAATATTTTACATCAGATCTTATATAAAACAAACCTTTTCATTCAGCATATTCAAGGGAAAATATCCCACAATCCATAATATCTTAGGTATCTGTAGGTGGATATTATAATTAGCTTGTGAAAATACAAACTTCCAGAAGAGGCATCATACTATTTCCCATAGCCTCTCAGGCCTTACTTCTCCACTTAAATGACCAGTCTCTCATCACAACAGCTGTACCACATACTGAAATCCTACACAGAATACAAAATGTCTGTCCACTACCAATGCCAACTATGAGCCAGCAGCTATGCAACCTGTGCCAAAAATATCTCCACAAACCTTCTAAATGTGAGACTTATAACTGAACAACTACACATTTCTCCACAAGTCAGCAAGCATGAACTAAATGATAAACGAATCCTTGAATAATGACCAAAAATATACTGGCATTATGCACACAAATTAATTGTCCACGTATAGAAAGAAAAAAATCCCTTAAACAAACATACAATCAGCATATAAGAGAGTACGGTATGAATTTATGACTGTTTATATGCCAAGCATAGCAGAGCAGTATAAATATAGTATTAATAGTGAAATGTTGGCGAAAAAAAAAAAAAAGAAGATTTTGAGAGAAGTTTTGATACTCACATGTACACTTGAATCCTGTCTAACCCCTCCTTCAGGTCTATAACAAGTCTCTACTGCCTACACTCCGAGTCTGATGAACTATACAAATAAAAGACTGCCAAATTCCTCACTATTACATCAGCAGCCACATGGAGATCCACCACCATGACCATCATAACAAATCTCTTGATTACTCATAAAATTACAAATCAGTTACAGACAGCTAGATCTTTTAACGTACAAAAAACTATAAGAAACTGTTAAACACCAAGATTTATTCTCAAGAATGATTTCATGGTTGACAATCAGTATAGTCTGAACAAGGGGTATTGCACAACTGTAAAACTGTAAAATTTGTCCACGCTTGATCTTTACAACATATCTCTGTAAATTTTATCTGTTCCCTTGTATCTCCCATAAACAAATAAACTTCTCCTTCTCATAAGGACCAAAATTAGTTCCCTTTATTAGCATAGTTCTGTGAATGAAATTTTCTTGTTCTGCCACATAACTATAATTGTGTGTAAATTACTTCAAAGAACTGCAGGTAATTACTGTGAATCAGATACCGAATTTATGAACTGACGGAAATTCATGTTTATCTCTATCACTAGGAATGGTATCCGATTATACATGTTTCATTTATTCATTTGCATGCCCCTTGCAGAACTTTATCTCCCTAACAGCTCTCTTGCAGGCCTCTCAGATGTAAGCAAGATGCCCTGCTGCTAATGCATTCAATCACATATCATCAACGTCTTGCTGCCGTCTTCGCCTTGCTCTTCCTCTTTCTTTTTCCCACTATGTAACCTTTCAAGACTGCCTTCTATATATTTAACTTTCTTTAGAAAAAACAAAACAAAGAAAACCCAGCTACGTTATTTCAGTTTTAATCTTTTATTAATATCTTAACATGCACGCATATATCATACACCATCACATACATGCTTTTGATAAAGCCAGAAACATGAAGTCTACTCAGATATCCAATGTTGGCAATGAATTGGACAAATTTAGAAAAAAATCATGCATAAAACACAAGACCATAATTAGAAATGTAAAATTTTGTGGTAAAAAGTGTATATAATTGGAGTTAATGCCAGGAAAAAAATCTGCGTATAAACAGTCGTAATCACAGCACAAATAAAAATTTATTACATAAAAGACATAAAATAACAAAAGGAATGGCATGTTATGGATGATTTTTGTTTCACACAAACAAATACTTGTGACATTAACGTTTCAAAGAAAAGAATACAATCTGAACAGCTATTTGTTCATTCACACAAAACTCTCATAGGTTTAAGGTCACAGTACTGATCTAGTACAATAACAAGAAAATTGCTGTTATAAAACTTGCAATCTGCTCATTACTCCAACAACAATAAGTTATTCCATTAAAAAAAAACTAAAAAAAAAACTAACACAAGATGTTTCAAATGAAACAATGAAGATTATCATAATTTTTCTCAAAGCAAAGGTTCTCATAATTTCTGTACCTAAGCCCCATCTGATGGCATGTGAAATCAGCACACACTTTTGGAAAAACAAATTGTTCATCTTCTAGGAATTATGTGTTCTTACAATCACTCTTCATGATGATGCACATTCCACAAGCCAAACATGTTCACTTTCCTACTAAAATCCTGTTATAACGGACCCCGTTTATAAAAAGTCTCGGTAATAATGTCCCAGGTCTGCAGGTCCTGGCCACACCTCTATATATTTTAATCTGGACATATTGGACTTTGGATATAACAGACTAGTTTGTCAAAGTGTATAATCATTTTATATTATGAAATTTAGTGAAAGTAAGAAAGGTTTGTAGGGTCTACAGGGGATAAATTACTTTGATGATCAACATTTCTCAATGGATGACAAGGTAAATATCAGCTGGCTTTCTTCTTACTCAAGTTCACAACACAGTGATGTTTCTGCATAGTTTCTTCAGTCAAGAAACCCCAAGGTGAATGATAAAATAACACCATAAACATTTTTTTCCTGCCTTCTTATCATCAAAGTCTGTGTCTCACAACTGCTTCTTGAACTATACCACTTACCACTATTTAAATACAAAAGTTCAGCCTCCTTCTTGCGTAAACTGTACTATCATTAATTAAATACAAAAGTTCAGAAACAAGCAAAGTGCTGAAGAAGTCATAAAGTTCTAAATGAAAGAGTAAAAACAAGAAACAGAAACAACAATTAGTGAGCAGGGATTGGCTGAGTCCCAGCTGTCAATGTTCTCTGGATATAAAAATTGACATCTAGGACTATGTGTTACTGAAAACTGGCAAAATCTCACTGCAGTTCAAGGTGCACTAGGATGTGCTCACAGAACAGATTACAGAGTAAAATGCAGACAGTAAAGTGGGGTAGGAAGATCTTAAGAGGGGTGGGGTGGGGTGGGGTGGGGGGGGGGGAACAGAACTGGATAGAGAACCCTAGTAAACTGTACAGGGGAACAACAGAATCTATCTGCACTGCACTGGACAGATATAATAGGCAACAATTAGTTATGAGAGTCAGGATGTAGTTTCACAAAGTCAAAATCTTTAATAACAAATGCTCATTTGAACAGTTAACAGATTGAGGTTTATATTATGGCTTAAAAAAACCCCCTATATAATTCATATTCATATTAGTTTCTCAACCAGAAATAAAGAAATACAAGCAAACAGAATGCAGTAGATATTAAGACTAAAACATTCTTCAAAATGGTTAGTAGCGTAATCATAACTCCCTCTCATAACAATATCTCTTGCAACTTCTTTCTAGCGACTCCAGAGTTTGATAAAGTGAGCATATAACATTTGATTATTTGGTATTTTTGTAGCTTACTTCTAGTGACTCCAAAGTTTGATAAAGTGAAAATATAACATTTGGTTATATGATATTTCTGTAGTTTTCTTCTAGTGAGTCCAGAGTTTGATAAAGTGAGAATATAATGTTTAGTTATTTTTGTAGCTTACTTCTAGTGACTCCAAAGTTTGATAAAGTGAAAATATAACATTTGATTATATGATGATTTCTGTAGTTTTCTTCTAGTGAGTCCAGAGTTTGACAAAGTGAGAATATAACATTTAGTTATTTCATGATTTCTGTAGTTTTCTTCTAGCGAGACCAGAGTTTGACAAAGTGAGAATGTATCCCTCTTAAACTCTTCAGGTGAGTGCTTTAGAACTTCCAACACTCTTGTTAGCACTGTCCATTACAACTATATCATAAATTCATCCAGTAAAGATTCAATCACTTCTCCCATTATTTGATAAACCTGTATGGTCTTAATCCTTGCCTACCACTGTCTAACTCACAGCTTGATGCTGTGCTGCAGTCATCACTCACCTACCAAAAGTTTACAAAATGCCTACGCTGGCTGAAACCTCCTCCCACTCCCACCCCCACAACTCCGAGAGATTCCCTCCATGCATGGCTGGTGATCTAAAATACTTGAGAACATCTTACAGCAATCAAATAACAAATATAATATCTTATTATTTGTGCACTTATTGAATAATAAACAATTAAACATAATGAAATAACTGATGTGATTTTACAACACTGAAACATATGATGTATAATGAATCGATAAATAAATGTTGTATAATGAATCAATAAATAAATGTTGTATAATGAATCAATAAATAAATGTTGTATAATGAACAATTATTATTTGGGACCACATGATGGGGAAAAAATGGTTAAAGACAAAAATTATCATTAGCCAACTGTATAAAAAAAAGTGAATGCAAAATCATCACAAAATTATCACATGCTCTAGTAACTTTTGATTACATCTATTTTTATAAGGAACTTGAAAAACACCAGCGTAAAGTTGTATATATTTGTGTAAATATTACATACATGAAATAACTATGACCTGAACAAACAAACAAACAAATGACAATTAAGTTGACCCTGAAGTAATGCAGTTTTAAATAAATTAAATAAGTCACATCTTAAAGATAAAGGGTTATCTCACTGAAAAATAACTGACTGCAGTAGATATAAATCTTTCAGCAAAGGCTGATGAGTTACTTAATTCACTGAGAAAACAATGACTGGTCATTTAATTCACTGAGAAAACACAACTGATCACTGAATTCACTGAGAAAACATCACTGGTCTCTCAATTCACTGAAAAAAAACATGACTGGTCACTGAATTCACAGAGAAAATAATGACTGGTCACTTAATTCACTGTGAAAACATGACTGGTCGCATTATTCACTAAGAAAACAATGACCAATCATTTCACCAAGAAAACAATGAATAGTCAATTCAGTGAGAAAATGATGACCAATCAATTCACTAAGAAAACAGTGAATAGTGAATTCACTTAGAAAACGATGAATAGTCCATTCACTCAGAAAGCAATGAATAGTGAATTCACAAAGAAAACAATGAATACCCAATTCACTTAGAAAACAACGGATAGTCAATTCACTCAGAAAACAATGAACAGTCAATTCACTTAGAAAACAATGAATAGTGAATTAGACAAAGAAAACAATGAATAGTCAATTTACTTAGAAAATAATGAATAGTCAATTCACAAAGAAAACAATGACCAGTCAATTCACTAAATAATTACCAGTCAATTCACAAAGAAAACTATGACCAGTCAATTCACTAAACAAAACAATGATTAGTCAATTCACTAACAAAACAATGACCAATCAATTCACAAAGAAAATAGTGACTAATTAATTCACTAAGGAAACAATGACTAGTAAACTAATGATAAAACAATCACTAGTCAATTCATACTGAAAACAATGACTGGTTAATTCACAACGAAAGCAATGATTCACTAAAGAAAACGATGAATAGTCAATTCATTGAGAAAACAATGACCACTTGCTTAATTCACTAAGGAAACAATGACCAATAAATTCGCTGAGAAAACAATAACCAGTCAATTCACTAAGTAAACAATATCTATTTAATTCATTAAGTAAATAATGACCAGTTAATTCATTAAGTAAATAATGACCAGTTAATTCATTAAGTAAATAATGACTAGTCAATTAACTAAGAAAGCAACGACCAGTCAATTCACTAAATGAAACAATGACCAGTCAATTCACTGAGAAAACAATGACCAGTCAATTCACTAAGAAAACAATGACCAGTCAATTCACTAAGAAAACAATGACCAGACAATTCACTGAGAAAACAATGACCAGTCAATTCACTAAGAAAACAATGACCAGTCAATTCACTAAGAAAGCAATGACCAGTCAATTCACTAAGAAAACAATGACCAGTCAATTCACTAAGAAAACAATGACCAGTCAATTCACTAAGAAAACAATGACCAGTCAATTCACTAAGAAAGCAATGACCAGCAAATTACTTTACTGACAAAACAATACCTTCTCTGTTCATTGAGAAAACAACGACTAGTCACTTAATTCCTTGACAAAACAATGTAAAAAACATTTCTGAAACAAAGCAGCATTAATCTAAATACCCTACTTATATCACATGACACAAGAATGATACCAGCGCTAAGATACAAAATGAAATGCTTAGTTAAGGGTGTGGACTGGATGGCTAAACTGTGTGAAATCCAATCCGTGCTTGACGTTGCTGGGTGGGTATGGGATTGGGAGGGCAAAAAAGGAAGGGTGGAAAGAGGCTGAGAGGGAGATGGATACAGAATCATATTCTAGTAATACTTTAAGTAGCTGGGTTCACATACACATACACACTAATGCACTTTTCACAGGCTGCAGACAATGTGATACAATGACTGTTATACTCTCTGACAAAACAATGTGATACAATGACTGTTATATTCTCAGACAAAACAATGTGCTACAATGCCTGTTATACTCTCTGACAAAACAATGTGCTACAATGACTGTTATACTCTCTGACAAAACAATGTGATACAATGTTATATTCTCAGAAAAAACAATGTGATACAATGACTGTTATATTCTCAGACAAAACAATGTGATACAATGACTGTTATACTCTCTGACAAAACAATGTGCTACAATGACTGTTATACTCTCTGACAAAACAATGTGATACAATGACTGTTATACTCTCTGACAAAACAATGTGATACAATGTTATATTCTCAGAAAAAACAATGTGATACAATGACTGTTATATTCTCAGACAAAACAATGTGATACAATGACTGTTATACTCTCTGACAAAACAATGTGATACAATGACTGTTATACTTTCAGACAAAACAGTGTGATACAATGACTGTTATATTCTCAGACAAAACAGTTTGATACACTGACTGTTATACTCTCAGAAAAAAAACAGTGTGATACAATGACTGTTATATTCTCAGACAAAACAGTGTGATACAATGACTGTTATATTCTCAGAAAAAACTGTGATACAATGACTGTTATATTCTCAGAAAAAACATGTGATACAATGACTGTTATATTCTCAGACAAAACAATGTGATACAATGACTGTTATATTCTCAGACAAAACAGTGTGATACAATGACTGTTATATTCTCTGACAAAACAGTGTGATACACTGACTGTTATATTCTCAGACAAAACAGTGTGATATAATGACTGTTATATTCTCAGACAAAACAGTGTGATACATTGACTGTTATATTCTCAGACAAAACAATGTGATGCAATGACTGTTATATTCTCAGACAAAACAGTGTGATACAATGACTGTTATATTCTCAGACAAAACAGTGTGATACAATGACTGTTATATTCTCAGACAAAACAATGTGATACAATGACTGTTATATTCTCAGACAAAACAGTGTGATACAATGACTGTTATATTCTCAGACAAAACAGTGTGATACAATGACTGTTATATTCTCAGACAAAACAGTGTGATACAATGACTGTTATATTCTCCGACAAAACAATGTGATACAATGACTGTTATATTCTCAGACAAAACAGTGTGATACAATGACTGTTATATTCTCAGACAAAACAGTGTGATACAATGACTGTTATATTCTCAGACAAAACAGTGTGATACAATGACTGTTATATTCTCAGACAAAACAGTGTGATACAATGACTGTTATACTCTCAGACAAAACAGTGTGATACAATGACTGTTATATTCTCAGACAAAACAGTGTGATACAATGACTGTTATACTCTCAGACAAAACAATGTGATACAATGACTGTTATATTCTCAGACAAAACAGTGTGATACGACTATTATATTCTCAGACAAAACAATGTGATACAATGACTGTTATATTCTCCGACAAAACAGTGTGATACAATGACTGTTATACTCAGAAAAAACAATGTGATACAATGAGTGTTATACTCTCAGACATTTTTTGACACAATACCTGCTATCAGAATAAAGTGTGCACTATAAGGGTGAATGAATATATTTTGCACCAATCTACACACAAAAACACAAATCAAATTTTTGTTTGCTTTGAAGTTTGTTTTTTTTTAAATTCTTTTTCATTCTCAATGCTGATCAAAACAATGTGATGAATCTCTTTGTACTGCTGTATATCCACAATATCAAAATGGCTGTAGCTCTGAACGTTTTAGGAGAAGAGCAGGGGAGGGGAACTATTAAATGCAATGGAAGCTAATCACACGGCTGTGGTTTCATCGGATCTGCAAGGAGCAGCAGATGATGATATGAAACCTGATGCAGATGATAGGGACTCTGCCATTTCTGTTGTGGACTGGCGTGGGGGCCTTCTGACCCCTCTTATGTTTTGTACAGAATGATAGCTTTGCACTGATGACAAGCTACGGTTGTCGTATCGAGTGTCTAAAGTCATGTGGAAAGCATTTATTACACGTATCTGAAAGGAAATGGAAAAAAAAGAATATTCCAAAATAAAATACTCAAAGCTCGTATCTGGAAAAAAAGGGATTTCTGGCATAATAAAAATGATCACGCAAAGCAACTTTCCAATTTACAGTTTATTAAAAAATAAAAATGATACAGGAAAATATCGATACAAAAATAAAAACATGACTAGCTGTCCTGAAGGATTAGACTAGGGCACATTAAGTCTAACAGAAGGAGACAACCAATGTCTTTTTTCAGTAGTATTAACAACACAGTAGACTGGATGGAAGTTTTGGGTTGTCCTGCTAAGCTAATTTAGGAAGCAGTAGGAAAAGTGACAGTGTACATTGATCCACGGTACTGACAATGCTGCAAAATAAAAGATGAATATTACAGCTAACGCAAAATATGGATCAATTCACACTAAGAAAAATGAATGAAAGAAACTATTAAACTGAAGCTGTGCAAACAATGAACATAGCTTCTGCCTTTAAGAACAGTGCAGAAAAAAAGGAATATAACAAAAAGTGAAACTAAACCCTGAAATGAATTTTAACTGAAAGAAAATATAATGGAGTTCCACTGACACACAGAGTGCAACAAAATATAATGCTAGTAACAGCCTGAAGACATGGGAAGACTGGACATTTGCGTGACACACTTCTCCGTCACACGGAGCAGAAAATAACCATTTATTACTATGGCAGCGAGTGGGACAAAGCTAGTCACTTATTTGGGGACACTGAAAATGATTTGAGGATAGCTGCTGCGACCGACATGAAGCATCAGCAAATCTGTTTAAAAGTGTAAAAAAAATAAAAACAAATACCATATACACCAGCTTTTACAAAACATTATCTGACTATCCTCTCATGGTGACAGCTAGCAACGCTCCACAAAGTGTGGTGACAGTTGCTAGTAATGTAGTGAGGCAGCAAAAAAACAAAAAAAATGACGATGATACAACAAAGACGAAGATGCTATACAGATGAAAATAAAAGTAACAACAGCAGGGAGTTTGTTGTTGTTTTTTTACTTGCCCTGAGTGTGTTCTTCAGGCTCTGCTACCATCAGCTGTCTCCATCTTGGCTTGGTCACCACCCAGCTTTTTAGATAGACTGCCCTCTCACCAGCCAAATATGACAAAATGTGACCCAGGGCATGAGAGTGACTGAAAGTGTGTGGATAAGGAAGTGGATGGAGGCTAAGTGAGAGAGACTGGGACACAACAGACGACAGGGTGAGCTTGGACAAGCCGATTGCTAAACACAGAAGCCACAGGTCTGCTTGCATGAAACTGCCACTAATCCCGTCATAATTTCTTCAACACATACGCCCAAACTTTTCTTAACAACCTCCAGTTAAACTTCGGACTGGGAAGTGCTTTTATAATGCTGGCCTTTCACAGGTAATGTATATCCTGCATACATTAAGGTATAAGACTTTCGACATGGTCATGCCGAAACTATGCAGTTTATTGGCTGGCAGTATGAGTAAATTAAAAAGCGGAAACTGGAAACCAAAACCCTAACCAGAGAACAGCCAGCTTTTAAAATCAAAGAAACAAAATACTTGGAGCTACTCTATTCATTAAGTCTGTTAAGGAATGGCACTGGTTTTGTAAATGTCTGTTTAGCAGGGGACAAAAAAAAAATCCATGGTCCAACCTTCAAATATCTGTTTATGTTGTCAATGTCATCAAAATAATGATTAAAAACTGAAAATGTTAGCACTTCTTGGAAAATTATATAGAAGTGATTGAATAATAAAACTCATGGAAAAAAATGGGAAAAAAAAAACTATACTCAATAATATGTGACCAGTCAGCTGTGCATCGCAGTCTAAATAAACCATTCATATATCAAATATTTCTTTTTTTTTTTGTGTTTACTGAAGTGGAATAAGCCTCCTTTCTATTCCTAACAATTATCATTTACTTTATTACAAATTGTTAGATATCACTTCTAATTTTGATACTTTCAAGGTTATATATATATATATATATATATATATATATATATGGTTTCTGTTCAATTTTTATATTTCTATATCTAAAGAGAATAATCCACTATTTATTATTTGACCAAAGTGGCCTTGCCTACAAGTAGTGAGATTCACACAAGCAATATACAGTAACTTTAGCCTGTCATTGCTACCTCTAAATATTAACAATTAACAATCTGCATCATATTAATAACATCATGTGCCAGTTATCCGTCCAAACAAGAAAAGAAATCATATTTTCACAACTACTTTTTTAGATACATATTTTTTTATGGAAAACAGGAAATAAAGACAGCCATTTCTTTTTGTCAACATAGCTGTCAACTGCAGCCTCGTGGTAAAGAAGAGGACGACACTGAGACAACACAGCAGCACTGGCAGCACATAAAAACACAACAGAAATAAATTTGTAAAAAATTAGGATTGTATGATTATACATCATTTTACTGAGATGCATAACAGTCTGTGACCAGCCCACAAACAATAACAATATGTGGTTGAAACAGCATCTGGGCAACCACTGAGTAACATCCACTGATATCTTGAAAGGCAAAAAGAAAATAATAATAAAAACCTTCTGCTGTATTTATGGTTAATTAACTCCTAGTTAGTTAATAATGCTTAATAATTTACTTTGTATCATATTCGAGGCATTTGGCCACTTTTGTTTTAGGCAAATCTGAGAGATTTATAGATCTGGATTTCTAATGCCAATTCCATCTGGTAAGTAACATGTACACACTCTCAGTATCACAAAACCAAAAAGCACACAGTAAAACATAGAGCTTAAGTCAGGGAAAAAAATTTTAATGAGCAGCGGTAGTGTTAGGAAAAATAATAATACTTTACATAAAATATTAATATTAAAAAACCTCATATATATATATATAATAAAAATAGTAAGAATAAAAATAGTAATAACAAAAAAATATTAGTAATAAAAATATTATTAATAATATTATTGTAATAATAATTGCTTAAAGAAGCAACAGTTGACACTGATCATCACCATGCACAAAAATACAATAGCGCTTTGGACAGGGATTAGGGAAGGAAAAAAAATATCGATAACTATCAACAGGAGAATAGGAGGATTTACAGACCGTATAACAATCTTTACAAAGCTTGCTTTCATTAGGTCGTTTTTTTGTTTTTTTTTTCTATTTTTGCATTTTTTTAAAAAACGGAGCGAAGTGACAATGAGCCACATGTTTACGGTGTGACGACCATATTCACTCACCAGCCACCCTCGTTACCACCACTGTCTAGAAGGGAGGCCTGGCTACTAGGCCCTCTCCTCGTTATATTCGTACAGCTTAAAGCTCTGCATGGGTAAGAAAAACAAACAGAAACAAACTAAAAAAAAAAAACCACTTTCATAAAATGAAGTCAGCCATCAGGATATGAGTGGATGATTTTTAAAAATCGTATTAACCTGATGCTCATATCAACCACAAAGATTAAAAACAAAACAAAAACAAGAAAAACAAATATCACCAAACATAACAAAAATCTGGGAAAACTGGTTAAAACCAGCTGTATGGAAAAAAGAAAGCATATAAAAAAAAAACGTCTAACCAAATGTAACTCACGTAAACATCAGACACTGACACTGGACTGATAGACGAATCTTGAAGAAAGCAAACAAAAACAACCACAAATCCATATACGAACTTATACCTACAAAATCCACCTTGACAGAATCTTACAGCTTTCACAAGTCAACCTCATGTATCACAGTTACTAAGACAATGCTGACAGAACAGAAAAGGACTCTTTGCAGGATTAACCACACGGTTCAAGTTATCCAATGTCGTTTTTTAGAAAAAACTAACTGAACGTTGCATCAGTTTTTATACAAAATACAACACGAGCATGTCATGTGTTATAATGTCTGTCAAGGGAATAAATTACGAAAATATTTTTGTCTGGGGTAAATCACAGGTAAATTGTAGCAGATCAGAGTGCTAGATTAACAATGACATAAATAATGGTGTATTTTATCATATTGCAGTTTCTGTGTTCTGTGTGATGTCTGACTGACTTAGTGTCTTAGATTTCTTTGGAGGGGACACTTTACATACTGGATTGAATGGGGCATCTATACTAGCCCGGTGCTTGGAAACAAGGGGAACGTTCTCATACGACTGGCTTTTCAGCTGAAGGTTAGGGTAAGTGTTAGAAGGAGAGCTGCTATAGTACCGCGCACTATTACTGCGAGCTGAGCCGCGGTGGCTGGAGGTTATACAATGTATTGGGCCTGTGGGGGAGGTATTTCGAAGGAAACGAGAATCATGTTGGATGCCTGAATCGTCCCCAAAGTTTCTGGGACCATGGTGACTGCGTGACATGCGCAGACTGTGGAAACTGTGATAGCTGTTCACGCTACGCTTGTCTTCGAGGTCTTCCAGCATACTCCTAAATGCCCTGATCACTCGCAGCTGTCAGAGGGAGAGAAGAAGGCAAGAAGCTAGAGGAATGTTTTCACCAACAAAGATCACATGAAGAGAAACGTTTCACAGGTTAGACCACCCAAGTTCACATTCAAGAACACCAGAGTTAAAAAAAATACAAATAAAAACATACTCATTAACATATCTTTAACAACAAGAAAGCAAGATTTAAAGACTGAAACAGACAGAATCCACTAGTAAAAATATTTACCTTTATGTGTTAGTATAACAATGCTAAAACAGTCAACAGAAATATTGCATTCCCAGACCAGCAGAAATAAACTGTGTCTAGAAATTTTAAAAAATCTTTCTTCTATTAACGCTGATTTTTTTGCTGCAGGCTCTAACATACCTGAAAGAAAACAAGTTATGATCAAATCTGCTACCTCAACTAGCAAAACTACAGAGATGAATGGTTAAAATAAAAAAAACAATGCCGGAATCCTGCAATATTAAAAAAAAAAAAAAGGAAGTTTTTTTTGCCACAAGTCCCTGGCACTGCAAGTTCCATATGACATATTTCTGAGTAAGAATCTGACTGAAGAAAGGAAAGAAAGAGGTCATATTTTGGATGATAATACAATTCATAAAATGATAAGAAAACATCAAATGTCATGATCACTAATCATTCCCTGTCTGTGGCCATATTTAACAGATAAAAAACACCAGATATTACAAACTCATACTACAAAATATGAAAAGAAGCAGAAACCATATAAACCATTGCATTCTTCCTTCTTTCATCTAAGAACATTTTCCAGTAAAGAAAGATCACTCGCTCAAAGTGTCAACGAGCACTAGTGATGATGCTCATTTTGTGAAGTCTTTGTTCTTAAGCACTAATGTGAACAACATGTGACAAGCAGTGATCAAAACAGATATGCTACAGGTAGAGAGGGTGACTAGATGGTCTAGTGGTTGTGAGTTCACTTCTTATGAGGAAGTTAATGGTCAAAGTCCAGCTGGAAGCACCCAGCTGCTCAGCTATAGAAAAGGGTACCTAGCTCCACTGTTGCAAGGGAAAGAATGACAGCCAAGCTGATGCTCAAAATATCACCTTGCCATGTGCTGAATGGTCAAGGAAAATATGGGCAGTAATGCCATTAGCCCTTAGTGTCTCAGTGGCACGACAGAGGTACATTATAAATATTCTTATTCGTCTTCACGTTTGAGCAGGTGCTGAATTCAGCAGCTTGCCAAGTCACTGAAGCTCACTTCTGCAGACAAGCCACATCTCCATTCCTTTCTGTTCTTGATCTTTTTCTTGTCAAGTCACTGAAGCTCACTGCTGCAAACAAGCCACATCTCTATTCCTTTCTGTTCTTGATCTTTTTCTTGCCAAGTCACTGAAGCTCACTGCTGCAGACAAGCCACATCTCTATTCCTTTCTGTTCTTGTTTTTTCTTGCACAGTCACTGAAGCTCACTGCTGCAGACAAGCCACATCTCTATTCCTTTCTGTTCTTGATCTTTTCTTGCCAACTGTCAAATTCAAGAGAGCGTATATTTTCTCTTAGGTTGTCTTGTCATTATTGCCTAGGTCTACTTCTTGGTCTATCTCAGTGTTTCTCAAACTGGGCAATAACTGGGAGGGGGGGGGGAGAACTACAGTGAAAGTAAAAAAGTAAAAAGGTCAGTAGGGGGGCAGTGGAAGAAAAGAGAGCAGAGGGGGATGTTGAGAGAAAATGAAGCAGCATATGGGGGCAATAATATATTCCTTCCTAGATGGGGGCAGTAATATCTTCCTTCCTAGATGGGGGCAGTAATACCTTCCTTCCTAGATGGGGGCAGTAATACCTTCCTTCCTAGATGGGGGCAGTAATACCTTCCTTCCTAGATGGGGGCAGTAATACCTTCCTTCCTAGATGGGGGCAGTAATACCTTCCTTCTTAGATGGGGGCAGCAATACCTTCCTTCTTAGATGGGGGCAGTAATACCTTCCTTCCTAGATGGGGGCAGTAATACCTTCCTTCCTAGATGGGGGAAGTAATACCTTCCTTCTTAGATGGGGGCAGTAATACCTTCCTTCTTAGATGGGGGCAGTAATATCTTCCTTCTTAGATGGGGGCAGTAATATCTTCCTTCTTAGATGGGGGTAGTAATACCTTCCTTCTTAGCACTTTTCAACCTATATTGAGAAACCTGTGTCCCCTACATGAAACTCATTCATCACATTAAAAGTTGAGAAAATAGTGCAGTAGGTCACCTATTTTATTCTATTTTACAACTGCATGCTCGTTACTTAATAAAGCTGTTTGTACTTTTTTCTTGGTTTACACAGTGAGTTATAAGTGTACTTCTCCATATTGTTAAATAAATTTGTTACCTGGCTGAAGTTTTTAGTTGTGTAAAGCATATCCTAGTCTAATAGGTCACTATACAAATAATACATAAAGTGTGGAGGGGGGGGCACTGAGAATGTGGCCCGTGGGAAACATGGGTCTATCCCCTTTCTGTACAGGCCGTCTTTATTTGCTCATCCTCATACAGTCTCTCTGAATGGCCGAGCCACATTACACATAAATACACTTCTGACAAATGACCGAGAGAGCAGCACATCGTGTCAAATCATCGTGAACCAGGCCAATTTATGAAAGCATCTTTCTACATCTGGCTGGAAAAAAAGGACGCCGCACGAAATGCAACACATTTTTTCCAAATAAAAGAGAAAAAAACCCCCAAGAATTTATACACAGCAACTGTAAAATTGGATGTCAATGTGATTTTGCTAAGTGCTTGAAGCGAAAGTGTTCTGGTGGCGTTCACAGAGAAGCTAGTGGAAGAGTCTTGGTGGGTCTGTCAACACCGTACAGAAGCGGTCACGGGGGATTTCTTTACATGTTTTCACCAACCCCTGCAGAAGATGGCTACCTATTTCTATTACCAAGACTGACCAACTGCCCCAAACTAGGATCAAATCATAAAACCTTTAGCATGAGAGACAACTGCACTCATTATTTCTCCTCTACAACTCCTAAAAATACCAAGGACTAGACTAATTAGACAAAATATCTGCCAGTGCCTGCTGACACTGTAACATGATTATGATGATGACGAGCAGAAAGAAGTCAAAACCAGATATAACTGAATGACCAATGAATATAACATAATCAGTGATGTGGATCTTTTCAGAAACAACCAAGCACACAATCTCTGCTCAGCACACACCGGCATTAGCAAGAACGACACTGCCTGTAGCTACTGTGAAGAACTGCTAAACAACAATACATGAGAACCTGAGAAGCAAAACTTGTTTGTCAGCTCGTGAACACAGAACAAACATATTCAAATCAAATGAACATGGTGCAAGTGTTTTCTGATCTACTGAACAAAGCACAAATACCATATTTCGTGTCATATAAGAAGACACTTAAAACAAATCCTCCAAACACCTTGCATCTTCTATTCTGATGCTATATTTGAGTAAGCACCGGGATGTAGGTT
Source organism: Achatina immaculata (assembly GCA_009760885.1). Lineage (NCBI taxonomy): Eukaryota > Metazoa > Mollusca > Gastropoda > Stylommatophora > Achatinidae > Lissachatina > Lissachatina immaculata. The sequence goes on from CM019699.1 coordinate 25,874,799, forward strand.
ATCGGTACTAGATTACTATCTAAACACCCATGTCTAGTCTCCTGACAACACAAGCTTGCAAAATATATAAGATTATAAATTATTAAATTATTATTACAAACAAATAATGTTAAAATATTAAATACTGAATGACTGAACAAACAAGCTTTATTTCCAAATAGTGAAAAATTTGGCATGCAGAACTGTCTGACACTCTACGTGGATGAAAAATGGCTCTATTGTTAACCTCCCAAGTATACAGCATGAGTTTTCAGTGGTAAACTGTAATGTATAAATCCTTTTAAAATATTTAAAACAACCAGAACTATTATACCATAGTTATTTTGTCTTTCTTTTTTTAATAAACTCCTCGATAAATCTGTAAAAAAAAAAAAGGTGACGTTATGTATAATAAAATTCTTGTTAAAAGTAAACAATGTGCCACTTACTGCTTTATAAAAAAAAAAAAATATATTTGGACAATTTTTACAACAAAAATGAACAGTGCCAAATTGCTAAGTCATCTTTTTTTTTTCTCAGTTACATCATCATACTGTTAGTATATATTATGTTTTTCATTTTTTTTTCATTATGGATGTGTCTTATATGTCAGTGTGTCTTATATGGTGCAAAATAAGGTATATTCTGACCTAATAAACAAAGTACAAATGTTTCCTGATATACTGTTATGTTCTGCTATAATGAACACAGTACAAATGATTTTTTGATTTAATGAATACAGCTTACATGTATTCTAGACTGTAGAACACAATACAAATGTACACTGATCTAGGCCAGTGGTTCTCAACCTGTGGGCCATGACAGAGAGTATTGTGGGCTGCGCTGAGGTCTCAAGGCAGCAAAAAAAGAGAGAGAAAAGTAGACACAATAAAAAATTATTCTGCATTTTTCATGCAATGCTTAGGGGCAGACATCAGGAATGCAAGCAGCAGAATTGTAGGTGACTTTATTAGCATGTCCTCAGTGCAGCTACTGGAGAAAGGATGGTCCAGACAGTGTTTCTTCCAGCATCAAACAGAAATGTGACGTACATAAAAAGACGGCATTGCTTTTGAAGTGAGACACCGTCGTCTTTCTGACTGTGTTGCTGAAACGTGCAGTTTCACAATGTAATTTTAGAGAACAGTTGGCACAGGTTCTGTGAGAGGGCAGAAGTGAAATATAATTCTCAGCAATTGTTTTAGTTTAAAAATCATATTTCATTGGCTTGAGAGCCACTATTCAGTCTTGGTGCTGTGTGTACTTTGTATTGGATTAATCAACGGATTCCAGTTACCCACACAGCGATTGTGGAACTTTTTGGATAGCCTTTTTTTATTGTTTAAACTTTAAAACTTTAGGTGCTAAAATGGATCGATTTGTGAAACGTAAGCTTTCAACTTTGCACAAACAAATTGACAGCTGTGGCAACAAAAGTCACTGTGACTGAGATGATGTTAATGCTGATACTTGTAAGAAAACTAAATATGCTTGAAAATATGATGTGCAGTATATTAAGTACGGTTTTGTTCCATCAACAAATTACTAAAATCTGTCACAGTGTGTTATTTGTTTGCAAATCCTCACTAATGAGGCAATGAAGCTGACGAAATTGCGTTATCATCTAACTACAAGACATCCAGACCTACAGAATAAAACCAAAGAATTTTTTTAATGTAAAGCCGAGGAATATAGTAAACAGAAGACAGTGTTAAAAACAAGAGCCAATCTCAACAAAAAGACTCTTAAAGCACTGTACCTGACTGCCCAGAGAATTGCAAAATCAAAGAAACCACACACGACTGGAAAAGATCTTATCACGCCAGCCACTGTTGAGATTTGTGACGTACTGTTTGGCTCAGAATACACTACAAAACTGAAAAGCATTCCCATCTCGGACGATACTGTCTGCAGGAGAAAATCTGAAATGCCGAGGATATTGTCGCGCAGCTAACTGAATGATTACAATCTACTAAGTTTGCTATTCAGTTAGATGAGTCAAGTGACATTGGCGGCGAATCACAGCTGCTTGTTTATGATCGCTATTGTTAGCAAAACAGTATGCAAGAGGAATTTCTTTTTTACAAGTCACTGCCAGCAAGAATGATGGCTGATGAAATATATCATGTTTTAAACAATTTTTTCACAACTTTTGGACAGCAGTGGATGAACTGCATCGGTGTTTGCACCGATGGTGCTGCCACAATGACTGGCCGCAACAGTGATGTTGTAGCTCGCATAAAGCAAGTGTCACCCGAGATTGTAGGCACCCATTACATGATCCATCATGAAGCACTCGCTTAAAAGAAGTTGAATGAAACTCTGGGATCTGTACTCGAAGACTGTGTTTGGATTGTAAACTTCATAAAAACTAGAACAGTGAACAGTCGATTATTTGCTCAACTTTGTATTGAGTCAGGTGCAGAACGCAAGCATCTTATATTGCACTCGGTTGTGCGTTGGCTGTCCAGAGGAAAAGTTCTTGCAAGGGTATTTGAGCTTCATTTAGAATTGTTGCAGTTTTTGACAGAACACGATCTCGACCTGGCAGATAAGGTCACTGATATTGAGCGGCTTGCCACGCTGGCATACCCTGCTGACATTTTTAGCCTTTTGAACAGTCTAAACGGGTGAAGATGCCAGTATACTCAAGACATATGACAAAGTTGCAGGCTTTACGACTTTGCCGCATGCGACTCAAGAACAAATCACAAGATGTTTCACTTGTTCTGTGAATTTATAGAAAGCATTAACGGCAAGATTCTGGAAGGGGTCACTGGTGTAATAAAAGGCCATATGAATCTCTTGCTGAATATTTTGACAAATACTTCATGCACAAAGACATTAAAGCATATGACTGGATTCGTAATCCTTTTCAGTGCGCATTCTCTGAATTAACCGGTCATGCACAAGAAGAGTTAGTGGAACTGTCTAGCAATCACACATTATAAATTAAATTTAACGACCCCACTGTGGATATCTCTTCCTTTTGGTGCACTGTTTCGCTGGAATATCCATTTTTGTCAGCCCTGGTCATGAAGGTTCTTCTACCTTTTTCAACAACTGATTGATGCAAAAGTTTCATTTTCTGCATTGACTGCCATGAAAACAAAATACTGTTCAAGAATGAACATGGAAGATGATCTTCGAGTGTGTTTGTCACAAATTCCAGCCAGAATAGACATGCTATCCAACTGGAAACAGTGCCATCTTTAAGGTAAATGAAAAGAACTTGTGTGTAGCAATGAATAGACAGTTAAACATGTAGAGAAAAATTACATAATACTTTATAAAATTAGATTTATACCTTGCAAATATAAAGCATTTTATTAGTTTGACTTTTAAATGTGGGCCATGCAGCAGAAAGGTCTGAGAACCGCTGATCTAGGGAACATGTACAGCACAGCCCAAACTAGACTGCTGCACAAATGTGAGTTTGTGTCTGACAGATTTTTTGAGCAAGAATAAAAAAGTAAAGACAGTTTGAAAATTATACTTAAGGTAATGACAATGGACAGAAGCTGATGCAATGCAAGATGTTTGCAATGGTTGTTGGGCAGTTTAACATGAATAGCACAGTATTCTGCCCTTAGTCTAGCTGAAGTCAAGGTAACAAAATTCATTGATGCTCCACTGTGGGATTGCACCATTATTGAATAACATGCAAACTTTATGGTACTCCAAGTCATCATGCACCATGGCATGATATCCAAATGTGCAGCAATAGGAATTCCATCAGTCTTCTCTGATGAAGACTTGGGCCATGCTGATATGGGCCTGTGTGTAACAATGTTGATGGCCAACCAGTTTGAGCCTTGTCATTTCACCTGTTCTTCCCACTTGAAATCTTGCTACCCACTTGTAAACTTCATTCGTGCTGTTTTGACTTCTCTACTGAGCCAGCATACATGTTCCGCAATCAACTTGGGGAGCTTCTGCTCTCTGTGCCCAAATAAACCTCATTATGATGCACTGTTCAACAGCTGTGTAATCCTGCATTGGAAGGTCCATATTTATTTGACTTTTGAGTTCAACTAATCTAAGGGCAGAGTGCTGCGCCGTGTGTGTCTGAACTATCTCTCAGCCGCTGTGAACATGTCGTACTGTGTCAGCATCCATGCACTAGTTCTCACTGTATAATTGTAAAATTGTCATTACTTTTTGATTTTCCTTGTACAAGGTCATTGGTTTTCAGTACTGTCTCACAGTCATCAACCTCACCCAATGGCAGGGGTGTTCATCTGAACCTCACCAAAAACTGTCACATTTATAAGTACTGTTCTATATGTTACCTGTTACTCCTTTATTATTACCATCATGTGCATCATCATCAGCTGATTTTGTAGTTGGTTTAAATGATCTTGAAGACTGGTTTACATGCTTTTATTGCATCTTGACAATAGTTTATAAGAATTTTTTATTCTTTTCATCCAGTGATGTTATTTATACATTTTTCTCAGCTTCACCTACACTCTTGTCCCAGATGCTCTGTAGAGTCATGCTTTCATAGCATTCAAATATCTTAATAGATAAGTAATTCACATCCTCCCCCCTTTATTGGCTTAACTGTCTTGTCCCCGACAAAGGCACCCTAACAAAATACTAGTTTTTTTTTTTTTTTGGCCTTCTTCCATCCGTTTCTTCTCACAGATACTTTTCTGTTGTGTTTGTTTCTGTAACAAGTACTACAAACTGACATGTCTTAACCACTGACTACTTAATGACGGATAAGAGAAATGATGAATGCAATAAAACTGGTTCTAGTAAAGAAAATAGATGGAGGTGTATGGTTCAGTTTTACACACACAAAAAAAAGATAGAAATAGGGAAGAATGTGAGCAGAAACAATAATGGCACAAAGTAAGGTGAGCAAATATAAATGAAGAACACACAACAACCCAATATTTCAGTAAAAGCCCTTTTCAAGGATCATATACAGAAACAACACAACAGATAAAAACACAAAAAAATAAATGAAAAATATAGATTTAGCTTTCTGGCCTCCTTCTAGTATGAAAACACAAAATGTGATCTTTGAAAAAGGCTTTGCCAAAACACTGGACTGCTGTATGTTCTTCATTTGTATGTGCTCATCTTGCCTTCTGCTATTCTTGTTTCTGCTCATATTCCTCACCATTTCTATCTTTTTTTGTAAAACTGAACCATACACCTCCATCTACTTTCATTACTACTTAATGAAAACTGTAAATGATATGTGATTACTAACAACAACATGGTTTGTGGTAAAATAACAAGTCTACTTGATGTGATTACCACTATGGAAAGTGATATAAAGTGAATGACTGTATGAGAAAATGAATCACTGTCACCATAAAGTATGCTAGACTGTGACTACCAAGCAAGGAGATTTTGATGTGTAGACACTGTAACACCTGATGATGTAAACCCAGACTTTGTGAACACATTCTAAAACCAGACAATAAACTGGATGATAAAAGATATCACACCAAAAGAATGGTCACTGAAGTTTATGTTGCTTCAACTAAGAAAAGTGACCAAATGCAGTAATGTCTGCCCAGGAGAGAAAGCAATTTTAGTTTGTCAGGGATAATATGGACAGCAAAGAGCACACAAGTCTCAGGGTATTGCAGTCAAAGCCAACCTCTATCATATTCTACCAGCCCTTGGGTGCTTCTAGAAACAAACATGTGTCACCTTAGCCTGGTTGAAAGCAGTACAGCCTGACAAGACATCTACTTCTTAGGTCAGTTCTACAAGTTTAAGAAAGCCCACCACTTATCAAGCTTCGCATGTGCGCACCAAGAAGGTTGTGTTCCAAAGACCTTCACCACAAGCATTAGCTGTCAAGAACTCTACAGTCATGGGAAGACAATAGAACAACTAGAATAATGCAGAAGAATCAGATCACAGCTGACCAAAATGCCGCAGCAGACAATCATCCAGCAAATGACTGAAACATGCTGCAGCAGACATTCATCCGGCGACTGACCCAGACATGCTGCAGCAGACAATCATCCAGCGAATGACCCAAACATGCTACAGCAGACACTCATCCAGCGACTGACTCAAACATGCTGTGGCAGACTATCATCCAGCAAATGATTGAAACATGCCACAGCAGACACTCATCCAGCGACTGGCCCAAACATGCCACAGCAGACATTCATCCAGCGACTGGCCCAAACATGCCACAGCAGACATTCATCCAGCGACTGGCCCAAACATGCCACAGCAGACACTCATCCAGCGACTGGCCCAAACATGTCACAGCAGACACTCATCCAATGACTGGCCCAAACATGTCACAGCAGACATTCATCCAGCAACTGGCCCAAACATGTCACAGCAGACATTCATCCAGCGACTGGCCCAAACATGTCACAGCAGACACTCATCCAGCAACATGCCCAAACATGCCACAGCAGACAATCATCCAGCAACAGGCCCAAACATGTCACAGCAGACAATCTTCCAGAGACAGGCCCAAACATGTCACAGCAGACAATCTTCCAGAGACAGGCCCAAATATGCCGCAGCAGACAATCTTCCAGAGACTGGCCCAAGCATGCCACAGCAGACAATCTTCCAGAGACTGAGTTCTTTCACAAAAGTTTATCTCTGATGCCTGCCCCAAAAAATAATCATAACTCTAAACCCAAGGCACTGACATGGTTATTTATTCCTCTATTTTACAGGTAAATCTGGCCAGACAGGAAATGAATGACAATCAAATCTCCAAATGGAAATAAATGCAAGTCTTCCTAAAAAAGCAAAGAAATACTACGCAGCATCACCTGCAGTTTCAAACATTCCATATTCTGTCGATGTTTTTCTTAATTTGCACCATAAATAATAACAACAGACCACTGTAATTTAAAATACATAATCCAAACCAGCATCCATTTCAGTTTTTTAATGTTAAAGTATGAAAGTGCAGGGTCAGCATTGCAAAGAGTTGATAATAAGACTAGCCTGTAAATATTTGGAAAACAAAACAAAAAAAAATATAATGAAGTAAAAGAAGAAAGCACCTGTGCACTGGGGTCATACGGACCAAGCACAAATATATTATGTCTACGTACATAAGTTTATCTGAAAGAAAGTAAACCTGGTATCTAGAACCAGTCAGCATTAATGATAAAATGAATGTTGGCATACCGAACTGAAAGACGGAGAGAACAAAACAAAACCCAAAAAAAAAAAAAGGAAAAAAAAACATTGTAATAAGAGCTTCTCGCAGACATGCCAAAATCTGAGGAAAAAAAAACATAGTCTGAAACAATCAACAGAACTTTATAAACAGAGCCTCTACACGGAACAGGAATCAAAAAAGATATCACAAAAATGTAACAAGGGAATGAAGCATTTACTCATTCCACTCAGCTAAAGCTTCAAGGTAAAAAAAAAACAAAACAAATTTCTATGCACTCAACTACGGCTGTTAACAAAAGAAAATAAAAAATTTAGCGGAAGTTAGCAAAACATAAACAGCTGAAAAAAAAAAAATGATAATCAAGAAACGCTATGCATTATTAGAGTAAGTATTAACATTATCATAAAAACGACATCTATTTCGATCAAAATGAATGTTAAAACAAGCACCCCAGTGGCCAGGTGGGAATAGGAGTTAGTGTCAAAATGTCTGCATCTGTTCATAAAGCATTAGTTCACATCAAATATCTTTTGAAAAAAAAAAACAAAAACAAAAATTCGGAGCCAAACTACAGCCAGGGTGTGAATCAATACCTGTGCATTCTCCATAGCAAAACAATCAAGATTGGTACAATGTAGCAAATGCAAACTATCTCTGCACACCCTCTGTAGCAAAACACAATCAATTTCTGCACTCTCTCACAAACAGAAAATATATAGATGAAAAACTTATATATCAGTACATAATGGAGACACTGCCACCCGACTAGCTGAACTGCTCTTTATCGCTGCATCTATCTGAACAACTGTTAGCTGTCATGAGGAATGCCGGGAATGTTTCAAACTATAAAACACTATTGTGCTGAAACTACATGCTACTGTATGATGAAACAAATAACAGAAAGGTAGCCTCAGCACAAAGCAAAGATGACAGCTGATTAGATGACTTCTAATTGTACAGGATAATTAAAGCCATATCTGAGTGTAAGCCAATGAAATGACACTTTTTTTGTTTTGCATAGTGAAACGCCAGCTACGGGACAGCTGAAAGATTTGTGATATGTGCTCTGCAGTGAAACTGAGCACTACAACATTTTGCATCATGAAAGGAAAAGTTTATAGTTTAGCACTGCCCTGACTACAGATAAAAGACACAATGTGAGGTGCAGAAGAAAACCATGCTCTGTGCTGCAGCAAGAGAGGCTTGAGTTGTGTGGAATCATATGAGCTTCTTAAGGAAGCACTTCAAAGACTACCACTGAGATTCTCAGAAAGCATTTATGATGATGATGAAAGCTGGTAAGTGGAAACAAAAACAGAGCTACATGTATGTGCACTACCTCTATGAGGATGATTCACAAGACCATTCTTATGATCTATTAATTTGCTAGAACTTTCCAAATCCAACGGCAAAAACAAATGGAATGTTCTAGAATATGTATCAAAAGTGCTTGCTAATGAAAGCTGTTTCTAAACATGTCAAGAACAAATGGCATCCTAAAAGACAACGCTGCTCTTTAGAAGCTCTAGTATTATATGGCACACAACCAGCAGATGTGATTAGTTTTTCTGCATGATGTATGGAACAAATATGATCAACGCTTTTTGGTATCTGATTTATAAATATATTTCTCTGGTAGATGTCCAACAGCAGAGAGACAGCTGAAATTTTGTAGAAAAATTTTAGGAGCAGAACTTACAATAAACAACCACACTGAAAGCTGGGAAAGCCACAACAGAGACCTACCTGTTGCTGTAAGCGAGTGAGACCACGCACCCACAGAATTTGACCTCGCCCACTGACAGGGTCATCTTCAATATCTCCAGCCTCCAAATCTTCTTCTTCTTCTTTTGCACCACCTTTGAACCATCTCAGGGATGGCATAATTCCATCTGGAATCATGGTGACCAGCTGTGGAACCGGTAAACAAAATGAAGCCCCACGTATACATTTACAAAATTCACTATTCTATTAATAAGACATTACTGAGAGCAGAAGTACTGTCCCTAGCAGACAGGGTTGATGAACCCAGCTGCCTCAAGTGGATGAGTACATGAAAAAATTAGGTCACCAGGCACAGATTTAAAAACTCAATACTCTATAAATGAGACTTTTATAAATGAGCCTAATTATACATATGGGTCCAATGTATGACATCAAAGGAGTGCATGGGCATTCACAGCATGCTCAATGGGCATAACAGGAAGCCAGCGGTGCCTTCAGTATAACCATGAGCAGCATGATGAAGGAGGTGATGAAAGCACTTGTCTGGCTGGAGTCACAGGATTACATCCGTGTCTGCAAGCTAAGTAAATCAATTAGTATTATCCAGAAGGTCGAGGCAGGTTCTGTACACAGGCAGTGTCTTGAATCATTGCACAAATCAACAATTTGCAGAGTCACCTTCATCTATGTCCCTGGCCACAAGGCATTCAGGAAAATAAGAGAGATGATAGGCTGGCCAGCTCTGCCATCATCAAAGATGGACAATATATAGATAGAGCTGATATTGTTAACATGATCAGAGAATTAGGCAAAGTGGAGGACTTTGACAGCAGCAAATTCACATCGCTGCTTAGAGTGAGAAAGCTGGGAGTGCAGGCTGACATGGCTAGGAATGAGAGGCATACTGGACACATAAGAGGACTTGTCAACCAACACAGGACAGCAGGCAGATTAGCTGCAAGACCTGATGGATATCTTTTTTTTTTTTTGGGGGGGGGGGGATCTGAGCACCCAAGGACATATCCGGAGTGCAATGATGATGACCCAGATCATAAACCAGAGAAAAAAATGTTTGATGGTAGACAAATTTTGCAGTTTATATTTAAAAGAAGAGAAATTTAGCTCGGCATTTGCTTCATCTGGTGAAAATGCAAATAAACCACCATACAAATTTTATTTCTAACTAGTCATAACCTGTCAAAAATGACAGGAAAAGAAAGGAAAAATGTGACTTTCACCCGATGTTGCCAAGCTAAAAATGATGCCATTGGGGTGGTTAATTTCATAGAAGAGAACCGGGTAAAAAATAATCTCTATGCACTCAACTACGGCTGTTAACAGAAGAAAATTTTTACAAAGTTAGCAAAACATCTGAAAGAAAATGATAATAAAGAAACACTATGTATTACTGGAGTAAGCATTAACATTATCATAATAATGACATATACATGTTTGTTCCATTGCCTAGACAAGTCTCCAAAATTTCACTTGGAAAAACATTCATTGTCTGACAAAATTATCTCCAAAAATAATAAATTACCAGTAAAATGATGATGGCATCAGCTATAAATCCCTCCTTCAGATAATCTAACACTTTTGTGTTGAGTGAGTTCACAACATTGAGATTTAATTCTTCCCTGCAGATTTTTATGTGAATTATAAGATCAACAACGACATCTCCATAACCAGCATCTTCATGTGCAAGGGCAAGCAATCACTTGTCCATAACTATACAGCGATGGAGACGTGTGATATGGTAAGGCACTAAAAATAAAAGCAGAGGCACAAATGAAGAAAATGATGGTGTAAAATATAATTCACGCAGAGATCATACCTGACCCCACAACAATGTACCGAAGCCGATGAACACACACCACAACCACTGCGATGCATTCAGACCTGTCGTGTGGAAAGCTGCACCTCCAAATTGAATTATGATTACCTGTTGATACAAGCAGACACACTCCAACTGAGATTTCAGTTTTTCCTGTTACATTTCTCATATGTGCTATAGCAATCTGGGTGTAATTAATGTGTCAGCATGTAAAAGAATACTGCACGTGTTCATTACATAATAATACTGAATGTATGGGTAAAAAGTTAAATGTAGCAGTTTAATAATTTGAAATTTTATTTATGCTTGCTATTTCTCTTTTTAATTAACAAGGACAAAACAAAAATAATGAAAATTCCCATTAGTCAAAATGGAAAAATACACATAGAAGGGATAGATATTGAAGAAGTCAATCAATTTGCATACCGTGGCCGCTACATAGACCAGGATGGTGACACTAGAAAGGAAGTTAGGATCAGAATTGCAAAAGCAGCATCAATCTTCAAGAATCTTGAGAACATAAGGAATTCAAAAGTTATAAGCACAAAAACCAAGTTAAGATTATTCAATTCAAATGTAATATCCACCCTCATTTTATGCATGTGAAAGCTGGAAAACAACTAAAGAAATAGAAAAGAAATTTGACTCTTTTGAAAACAAATGCCTAAGGAAAATACTCGGCATCAAGTGGAATGAATTCAAGAACAATGCAGAGATAAGACAGATGACTGAACAACAATCAGTCTCATGGGTGATCAGGAAAAGGAGATGGACATATGTTGGTCACTTGATGAGAAGAAATAATCAGAGAATCCCAAAACAAGCTATCAAGTGGAACACAACAGGCCAAAGAAAAAGAGGCAGACTGCATGAAACTCTGAAGAGGACATTGTTAAGAGAGGCCAAATTAACAGGCATAAAATCCCTTGATAAGGTTGAAAGACTCGGTGAAGACAGGAAAAATTGGCGAACTACTTTGCGAGCCCTATGTGACGTTTAATGGCATGGGAAGGATAAAAGATAAGATTTCTCTTTTACACATTTACTAATCCAGGATCCACTGGGCCTTTGAAAATGGGGACCAGAGAAATCTGGGAAAGTAAACGAATATATATCATACTTTCATGAGCCAATGGTCTTGGAAATATGGGCCTAACAACCAGATCCCCAATATGCCTTAATGGCATGGAAAGGGGGAGTTTACTTTCACATTTACCAAACTGATGCTGACTGTCTATGACAGGGTAAAAGTTGAGAGATAAAAATAATCTCTGTTCATTCCTCATAAGCGCTCTTACTTTTTTCTACACAAGATGAGCCTTATCTTATTTCCTCATCATCTTTCCTCCTCAAATTTTCTATTATATTTCATTTTTTTTTTATTCATCTTTATGTTTTCTGGCAGAATTAATCTGCATTGGATTCATTCTCAAATAAAAGTTTTCTCTTGCTCTGTTTTTATCTGATAAAAAAGTTAGAAAGAGGTGTATGGTGTAGTTTTACAAAGTGGCAGAAGGAGTGAGTAAAGTGAGAAAAAATGAATAGACAAGTATGTGAATGTATAAATGAAAAACATACATCTGATATTTCGGCGTGAGCCTTTTTCAAGGATTACATGCACAACGAGACAAACAAATAACTAAATGGAGAACTTATCTTAATGTGGCCTCCTCCAGAAGTAGGAAATAGAAATGCATGTCTTAGAAGATAGGGACCAAGCGGGCCACACAAAGGATATGCCGACAGAGCCAATCATAAAGAAGAGGTGGAGAGAGAGGAGGAAAACAAGTGGTAGAAAGGGATTGGGGGGGGGGAAGGCAATAGAAACATGATAGCCGCTTAAGTTTTCTCCTGCTCTGCTTTCATCTCAAATAAAAAAGTTTTATCCTGCTCTGCTTTCATTTGATAAAAAAAAGTCTTCTCCTGCTCTGCTTTCATCTCATATTAAAAAGTTTTCTCCTGCTCTGCTTTCATTCTCATATAAAAAAATTTCTCCTGCTCTGCTTTCATCTCAAATAAAAAAGTTTTATCCTGCTCTGCTTTCATTCTCATATAAAAAAAATTTCTCCTTCTCTGCTTTCATCTCAAATAAAAAAGTTTTCTCCTGTTCTGCTTTCATCTCATAAAAAAAGTTTTATCCTGCTCTGCTTTCATCTCATAAAAAAAGTTTTTTCCTGCTCTGCTTTCATCTGATAAAAAAGTTTTTTCCTGCTCTGCTTTCATCTGATAAAAAAGTTTTCTCCTGCTCTGCTTTCATCTCATAAAAAAAAGCTTTCTTCACATTTCTCCATTTATCCAGTTGCCTGCTAATGAAGCACTGCTTGCTAAGACTGGCTCTGTCCAGTCTAATGCACTCTCTAACCACAGGGAACAACTGGGATGATTGTTTTGTTTTTTCCTTTAATGAGTATCGGTACTCTTGTACTGCCACAATTCTGATCATACAACATGAAAATAGATGGAGGTGCATGGTTCTGCTTTACTAAAAGATAGAAAGACAGAGGAAAGTGGGCACAAACAAGAATGGCAGAAAGAAAGATGAGCACAGACAAATGAAGAACATACAACAATCCAATAGTTTGGTAAAAGCCTTTTTCAAGGATCACATACAAAAACAACATAACAGATAAAAACACACAAAAAAATGGAAGAAAAATATACTGTAGACTTAGGTTTTTGGCCTCCATATAGTGACTTGGGCACAAAAAAGCACTCAGATGCAGCAGAGAACAAAGTGAAAGCCAGCAACTGGCTGAGAATGTTGTAAAGGGATGATCACAAACAGTAGTATATGGTAAACAACATGGCATCATGCCACAGATAGTGATAGCTTGGCCCCCAAACAAAGGAACCCAGATAGCGCAGATGATAGAAGACAATATGGATGGAGGAAGGTTAGATAACACTGAGAGGACAAGACTGCTTGCTAAGCATGCCTAGGCAAGGGAGCTAAAAGTCTAGCAGGGGGTACAGAAGAAAGGGCTTAAACTGCGACCCCCCACCCCAGCAAGGATGAGAAACTGCAACAAAGTCAGTGGGATTAAGACAAGAAAGTTGGCCATGACTAGCAGAAATAGAAAGAGGTAGCGACCAGGTGGGAATGTGAAGTAGTTTAAAGAAAGCTCAATTTATTGTTCATTCCAGCTGGGTGGAGGCAGCTCTGTTCCAGAGCTTTCCAAGATCATTCATCAGAAGAACAGGAGCTGATTGCTGTTACAGAAATGTCCCATTTTCCTTGATGGTCTCTCTGACAAAAGTGTTTGGTGACTGGCACCAGTGCCCTCTAGGGTATATTGTTCAGATGCTGACACTTCTTGCAACATCTTTTATGCTATTATGTGCAGGCACTGTGATATGAAGTATTAGGGGAGACTGGGTTATGCATTGGAGATCGGTTAACATGTTTAGTGTTTATGATGTCACCAGAGAAATGATAACATGTTTAGTGTTTACGATGTCACCAGAGAAATGATAACATGTTTAGTGTTTATGATATCACCAGAGAAATGATAACATGTTTAGTGTTTACAATATCACCAGAGAAATGATAACATGTTTAGTGTTTACGATGTCACCAGAGAAATGATAACATGTTTAGTGTTTACAATGTCACCAGAGAGAATCGCTAGGATGTTTGAAAAGATGAAGTTGCCTATTCTCAGACTAAAGAATATAGAAAAAAGCCTGCAATTGAGACCATAAAAGACAATGCCATAAGTAAGTGTAATAAAATCATCAGGTGAAAACATATAAAGCTTACTGACACTAAGTTATTTTATGGGGTCAGAAAATCAGTTTACCATAGGTTTCAACAACAAAAAAAAAGGGCAGAAAATGGGTTTACTACAGGTTTAAACAACAAAAAAAAAGGGCAGAAAATGGGTTTACCACAGTTTTCAACAGATTAAAACAGCAATGGTAGAAAATGAGTTCACTATTGGTTTCAATAATTGAAATAAGAAATGTTCTCAGGAAAACCAGTCTATACAAACAAACAAGCAATATTACAGTTGAATTCTTGATAAAAACAAAAACAAACAAACAAACAAAAAAGACCAAAACATCTTTGACTTCATCTGATGTAAAAAGGTGAAACCACACCAAGAAAATTATATCCATGGACAAGTGCTCAAAAGTTAGTAAGTTTGTGATTCCGCAACAACAACAACAACAACAACAACAACATTAATAATGCTAACCTGCCCAATAACAGTTCCAATCCAGATTCCTACAAAGATTGGGTTGCTGAGGAGGCCCTCAGCAATGTTATGCTGATTGTGAATCTTGCGAGCGTTGACCTCATTGAATAAAGTCATAAAGACAAAAGTGTTGAAGACCATGGTGAAGTGCACTGTGGGCGGAGCATGAACTTCCTCAATATGACCAATACCGCTGTCAACACCTAAAAGCTGTGGACCTGCAAAGACAAATATACAAAGATGTGACGTGTGATTCTGATTTGATAAAATAACTACTATAGTTAAGGCAAGAAAAAGACTGACAGCCATATTTCCTACATTTAGGAATTTAACTTCTTATTCCCCTGGAATGGCAAATTATTTTCCTTTCTTGCTGACATTGTGATGATGACAAAGATAAAAGTGGCCTGACTGAAGGTATTAGTGGATACTAGAAGTGGGCTTCCTGACTGACTTTCATAACCATGGGGAACATGTCAAGCGCGCGCCCCCCCCCCCCACCCCATGGAGGTTAATATTTCTTAACACATCCTGTTCCAAAGACGGAAAATCCATCTTCTGGTTTTCTGTGCATTGTTGGCTGATAGCAAGATATGTTTTTTTTTTTTTTTTAAAGCTGTCTTATCTACACTGTTTCTTGCTTGTTATTCAGTTATTTTTGTGATGTCTGTATATTTTACCTCAAAATTAATATAACAAAATATTGTTTTCAAAGTTCATAACTAAAAAGAAAATTTTTTTTCTTGCAATCTGAAACTGTCAGAAACACATGTTTATGAAGTTTTGCAAGTTGACATTTTCTCATGTATCTTTCGATGCCACTGAAACTGATGCTGAACTATCTTTGATACTTGTGTCAGACTGCCCCAGCGATGACAGAAAAAGTACTGTTTAATGATTAAGATGATGCAAGTCATGCGTATGAATGTGATTTTCCAGTGATGGCAATTGTATTAGACCTACAAATGCTAGATACAGGGTTGTCATGTCAGAAAGTGAAAGTTCAATTGACAATAACTGTGTTTCAACTTCAGAATATAATGCTCCAAAAAATAAATGGTTCAATGTCAGAATATAATGCCTCAGCAGCGACTACTTCATATTTTTCATGTAATATATCTGGTGGCAGTGATGTAGGTGCGTTGAGCAACACCGATTCCTACACCAGCTCTAGAAACGTTTCCAGGTAATCCCGGTGTTTCAGTAAGTGTAAGCAAACCAGACAGCATAGAGGACACTTGCTATACAATGTTAAGTAATGATTTTATTACTGCTAGCTCATCATGTATACAGACCCAAGATATGCACAAATCTACTGTCTATTTGTCTGAAATTATAACATTTCTTATCTTATATCTTATATCCTTCCCGTGCCGTTAGACGTCACATAGGGCTCGCAAAGTAGTTCGCCAATATTTCCTGTCTTCGGCGAGTCTTTCAACCTCAACAAAGGATTTTATGCCTGTTAACTTGGCCTCTCTTAATAATGTTCTCTTCAGAGTTTCACGCGGTCTGCCCCTTTTTCTTCGGCCTGTTGTGTTCCACTTGATAGCTTGTTTTGGGATTCTCTGCTCATTTCTTCTCATCAAGTGGCCAACATATGTCCATCTCCTTTTCCTGATCACCCGTGAGACTGGTTGTTGTTCAGTCATCTGTCTTATCTCTGCATTGTTCTTGAATTCATTCCACTTGATGCCGAGTATTTTCCTTAGGCATTTGTTCTTTGGAATGACCATTTTGATGGCAGACTAGGAAGTCACACTGAAAATAGTACTGGACAACAGACCCTTGTCTGGAAACACCAATATTTCAAACAGAGCTAAATTGGAGCATCTTTTGACCTTCTGTATTTTTTTCCAACAAATCTCAGACACTTTCAGAAATGAGCAGAATTGTAAAATAAAGCCTCTGCTGGATTATCTTTTGTCTAACTTCAGCAACTGTATAAACCCAAACAGCATCTTTTGTTTGATGAAGGAATAATTCCTTGGAGAGATTATGACATATAATCCCTCAAAGCTAACAAAGTATAGGATCCTTGTGAGACCGGTGTGTGAGAGTGACATAGAATACATACTAAACATGGAGATATACACAAGAGAAGGAAAGAAGCTAGAAGAAACAGCCCTGTCAGTTCTCAGCCCTTATCTTGGAATGTGGCACCATGTATATCAAGACAACTATTACAACAGTGTGTCAGTGGCTGAAGTTCTGAGCCCCTATCTTGGAATGTGGCACCATGTATATCAAGACAACTTTTACAACAGTGTGTCAATGGCTGAAGTTCTGAGCCCCTACCTTGGAATGTGGCACCATGTATATCAAGACAACTATTACAACAGTGTGTCAGTGGCTGAAGTTCTGAGCCCCTATCTTGGAATGTGGCACCATGTATACCAAGACAACTTTTACAACAGTGTGTCAGTGGCTGAAGTTCTAAGCCCCTATCTTGGAATGTGGCACAATGTATATCAAGACAACTATTACAACAGTGTGTCAGTGGCTGAAGTTCTGAGCCCCTATCTTGGAATGTGGCACCATGTATATCAAGACAACTATTACAACAGTGTGTCAATGGCTTAAGTTCTACTGCAAAACAAAACCAGAGTCTGTGGAACAATTAGGGAAAACAGAGGTTTGCCAAAAAGTTTGAAAGCTGCTTCCAAAGCAATAAAGAAAGATGAGAACACATTTTGTTGGAAAGACCAAACATTTCTTTTGGTCTGCAAAGACAAAAAGAGTTGTCTACATGATCTCAGCAATGAACAGTTCAAAAATAGTATGTACTGGGAAGACTGACAGAAAGGCTGGACAGCCTCTGATGAAATTGATTTGCATAATAAGTACATGAAGGGAACATATAGGGGTGATCAGTATCTTTCCTACTACAATATCTGGAGGAAGACAGCCAAACGGAACAAGAGAGCAGGATTTTAAACAAGAATAAGAAAACCTACAAGCTGTATCTGGTTCAACTGGTAAGACTGGTTTTCTGAAACCAACGTCAGTGTAGAAGAAAATCTGGAAGTAAGTGATGAGACTGGACCTCCAACCAAACAACTCATAAGGGCCCCAGGCAAGGATCCTCCAGAAAAATTATCTGGAATAGTAAAGGATCATGTCCTGGTGAAGCCTGAGGGTCAAGGCACTAAAAAGCCACCATCTTGGAAGTGCAGAGTGTGCTTGGTCAAGGCACTAAAAAGCCACCATCTTGGAAGTGCAGAGTGTGCTTGGTCAATGGAAACAAGGATTTATTTAAAAAGATTTATTTGTAAAAGTTGTCAGTTGCTATTGTGTCCAGATAATTGTTTCTCAAAACATCACACACTCAAGAAATACTCGAGGGTCTTGGAAGCCTGTCTACAACACTGGATCAAATTATCTCAATGGTGGGTAGAGATATACTTGTACATTTTTTTCCGCAAGTCCACTCAAGAAAGTGAATGTTTCAGAAAAATGGGGGTAAATAACTGCGGCCCATAAAGTGTTAACTTGTTCTTGACAACAACTTCTGTCTTAATGTGAATGTAACAAGTGTAAGTTCCTTCTTCCTATTAAAGCACCTGTTTCATAAAATCTTACAAACACAAAGCATGACTTCCTACATGCTATTAAGAGAGATTCATTGCAGCTTACAAACAAGCACAGAACTGACAAAGACACTAACGCAGTGCTACCAACCACAAAATAATAAAACACCAATGACTGTGAGCTGATAGGCCGCGTGAAACACAATATTCTTGGCCATCGTGCGGGAAATGAGAGGCTTGGTGCGGCCATATGGCTTACGACGCAAAAGCTCCTCTGTGGGGAGTTCTGTGGCTAGAGCGAGCGAGGCCAGGGTGTCCATTATAAGGTTGACCCACAGCATTTGAATAGCCTTGAGGGGACTGTCCTGTTTTTCAGAAACATAAAAAAAAATGTATATGACTAAGATCACATTCCCCTCACGTGGGGCTCCAATCAATTTACCAATTTATTTTCCAAAAAGTGTAATGATTAAAATGACAAAAAAAAAACCAAACCATTCCTTCAGCTATTCTGTTGTGGCAGAGAGATCAAGAAGGACAAACAAGAACGTTTTACAATCAACTTCTGACTGAGGAAATCAGCACAGCTGATCTTCAGGCTTTGCTGGAATTAAGGATTGCAGCCAAAATGGGCAAGTCCTGAAAGCTAAGAAGCTGCTTCCTAGTACCAAGTGGTGGGCATCATCTTATGTGTACCCAGGGATGGCTGGAATGCCATGACATTTGGGGAGCATCATTTTAATGGCAATCAATATATGAGCAATCCGCAAAATCTCCTAACAGTAGTACCAGGCACATGGGCCTTCCACAAATGCCTGTCCTTTGCCTTTTTTCCCCACTCTTGCCCAGGTGAGCCCTCTATTGCTCAACATCCTTTCTGTTGTTCTTCTTCATGTCTTCTTTGGTCTACCCTTACTTCTGTTCCATGTGGTGTCCATCTTAGTGCTATTTTTGGTAGTGAGTTGTCAGTCATCCAGAGCACATGTCCCAACCATCGCCAGCGTCTTTCCTCAATAATTGCTGTCAGTGGCTTCATCTGCATTTCTGCCAACAAGATTGTTATTTCTTATGGTGCTTGGCCAAAATATTTTTCTAATTCTTCGTAAACATATAGTCTGGAAAGAATTCAGCTTGTTTTCTTTAGTTTTGGTCATTTTCCAACATTTACTTCCATTCACATAGACTTAGAACATTACTCTTAAATATCCTGATTTTCATCTTCATGCTTCTTTTTTAAATTTCCATATAGTCTGCAGCATTGCAAAAACCTGGTTTGCTCAAAGTCTGCTGTTGATTCTCTGTAATGTCTCCATCTTTTACTACTCTACTGCCAAGATATACCAATTCGCTGACCTCCTCCACTAGCTTGTTATCTACTCTCAGTACATTTCTGTTGTTCACATTTTATTTCATTAACTTTGTCTTTCCTTCATTGATCTTTAACCATATTTTGCTACCATTCTGAGCTGTTTATTTTATCTTGCATATCTTTCTGCTTACTTGATAGTAGGCAAATGTCATCGGCAAACTCAAGGTACTCCAGTACTGTGTCAAGTGTCCATTGTAATCCTCTGCATTTTCTGATGTTGCATCCTTCATTAACCAGTCTACTGCTAAGATAAATAATGTTAGTGATAGGACACATTCCTCTTTACTCGCTTTTGTACCCTAAAGCTATTGGAGGTGTGCTCTCCGCAGATCACTTTGCACTGAAAACCCTCTTATAGGGCTCTGATCTTCTTTGTATGCAATAGGACTGTGACGACATTCTCTGTCTTTTGAGGGAGGCTATGCCATCTTAGAATTTTCCATGCTGCATCTCTGTTGACACTGTTGAAGGCTTTTTCAGAATCTATAAACAGTGGATATGCATATATTGTGCTATGACACTCATTTGCCTGCTCTAATATTTGTCTAAGTATAAATATGTGATCTATGCATGATCTTTTCCTAAATCCTGCCTGGTCTTTCCAAAGTTTTCCCTCATGCGCTGGTACAATTCTGTTGATGATTATGTGGCAGAATACTTTACTGGTGAGTGGCAGGTTGGTAATGCCTCTTCAGTTCCCACAATCTCTGAGGTCACCCTTCTTTGGTAGTTTACTATAAGGCCAGTTTTCCAGTGTTGTGGAGCTTTTTCTAGATCCCAAATTTGTTGCAGTACCTGTCTCTTCTGCTTTCAACATCTCAGCAGTCACTTCATCTTCACCTGGTGCTCTGTCTAATTTCAACTTCTTTATTGCCTCTTTTACTTCACTTATTGGTCCTGTATTGATGTTTAGTTCTGTGTTTGCTTCAGGTATGTCTACTGTTTGTGCTGCTTGTGTTTTAGTAGGGTTTTAAAGTGTTCCCTCCATCTTTCAATTTTTTCTCTTTCTCCACTGACCAGCTGTCCCTTTTGTGTCCTTACTGCACTCTCACATCTTGTGCTGAAGTTACCTGTCATCTGCTTTGTGATTCTGGAGATGGTTTTCATGTCATTTGCATATGCTGCTTTCTCTACTGGTTCTGCTAAGATGTCATAGTACTGACGTTTATCTTCACGGCACAGTTCTTCATCTCTTTGTCTTTTTTGTGCATATTTATTTAAGACTTGTTCTTTCAGTATTTGTGATTTGGTGCTCAGTAATTTTTTTCTTGATTTCCTTTCTTTGCTTTATCTTTTCCCATGTGGTCTTGCTAATCCATTCCTCTTTTCTCCGTTTCTGATATCCCAGCACCTCTTTTGCTGTTTCCTGTAGTGTTTTATTGAACTCTAGTATGGACATTTCTGCTTTGTCTTGTAGGAGACTGAAGTGGTTCTTAAGTACCACTGAAAATTCATTTCCAAATGTCTGCTGGTCTTTCAGTTTTCTTGTATCAAAACGTGCCTTTCTTGGTTTTCCGACTTCGGCTTTTCTTAATTTTAGTTTTATTTTTGCTACCAGAAAGTTGTGATCACTTCCTACATCTGCTCCTTTCCTTGCCCTCACATCCTGTAGTGACCGTTTCCACTTGTTGTTTATTAGCACGTGATTGATTTGGTTTTCTGTGGTTTTGTCTGGAGACTCCAAGGATGTTTTTGTGTTGGAAAATTGTCCCTCCAATGGTCAACATGTTTTCTTCATAGAAACTGCACAGTCTTTCTCCATTTTCATTTATTTCTCCGATTCCTTCTCTTCCCATGATTCTTCTTCTATCTTCATTTCCCTCACCTACTTTTGCATTGAAGTCACCCAAGATGAGTAGCATATCATGCGTGGGTATTGTTTCTACTGTGGCTTGGAGGCTGCTGTAAAAACTATTCTTTTAATTCCTCTTCACCTGCTTCTGTTGGTGTGTGACAAACTATAATAGACAGCTTCGTGAATCTTGAGTTGAAGTGTGCATATAATAATCTCTCATTTATAGGGGTCCATTTCAGTAATGCTCTTGATGCTTCTTTTGCCATAATCACGGCTACTCCTCCTTCATGATGATCTTCTTTACATAACCATATTACTGTATTTTCTGTGTTCTGTGTCATTAATTTCCTTCTGCTTTGTCCTGTCCATCTTGTCTCTTGTATCCCTAATATGTCTAGTTTGTATCTGTGCATTTCTATGATAGTTTGTGCTAGTTTTCCAGTCTGATGAAGCCTTTTTATCCTTCTCTAAGTGCCGTACGTGGATTCAATCCTCTTCAGGGGTCTAGGAAACACGTAATGCTTTGGTCTCTAATTGTGAACTTAATCTAAATATACTTAAAAATCTGGCCAAACCAGTAGTATCACTTCTTTCTGGCATGCTAAAGCATCCATATGTTGTGCCGCATGTTGAACTGAGAACCATGTTGTGTTACAAAATTTTAAAGTTTTAAAATTTGTTTCTAAGCTTACAGTCCACTGCCCACTTGTGTTTTCATGTTTTCAGATTACTGTAGATTGTAAATTAATGTAAATAAATAATTAGTGTATATTTTCCATAAGGAAATGGTGTTTGTGTAAAATATTATTCATTTTGGATATATTGAACCTAGTACAGTCGATTAACTCAAAGTTAATCGATAAGTGAGAAAATCAAGGGTAAGTGAGAAAATTTTTCATCATAATTGTCCATTTTTTTCTTCTCAATTCTTAGCTCTTTTATCTGCTATATATGAATAAATTACTAATAATTTTATTATAAAAACAATATACAACTTTTCCTGTTTAAATTAATGTATATCTCATACTGTGAATTAGACTATGCCTTTGTGATCCTTCTAAATGTAATAACCATCCCATTCCATTTATGAAATTTACCCCATTGGTTTCCCCTTGGTCATTTGAGGTAAAACCCCCCCATTGCACAAAGAGTTAAGTGTCCTTACATTCCAGCTGCCTATGTGCATCTTGTGTTTAGGTTCCAGGAGGTCTGCAGTCAGGCCAGGGACTTCCTGTGGCTGGCTTTCATCTGCAACCTTTCTGGGCTCAGTTTCCTGGTAAGCATTTCTCCTTCCACCTGCATTTATTCTGTTCCCTTATTTCCATTTCTATAGCAGTCTGATGGTTTTTTTACCAGATAGAGTTGCTGGCCCTATGCTGACCTCCTTAGTCACCTTTTACGATCATGCGTGGCAGGATACAGTGGTCCTATTCTTTGCTTCCCAGGCATGTGTCCAGATCCTGGTACCATGCAGGGGACATAAAAACCGGTCTCTTATAGATGAGACTATGTCAGAGTTCACAGTGTGTAAATGCTAACAGAATATCGTTGTAGTTTCAAATGATTCCCTTATCTCTCTTTATATCTTACTGTTCTACTTGCAACATACATGACTTTCTTAACTCTTAAACCACCAGCCACATAAGTGCTTTCTTAACTCTTGTTGTACCACAGATTCTATAAAAGGCATTAAAAAAATTAATGATAAAATAAGTGCATCATGTTATTCTGGTTCTGCAGCTGGGAACAACTGGTTGGCAAGTTTAAACTGCAGTCTATGCTTGTATCATTTCCCAGTACAAAATGTTGCATATGTTGTCTAAGTACAAATATTTTCATATGTCTTGGGCATTGTTTGGCAGGCTCAGAAGTGACATTTCCCAGTGAAAGAGAACCCTTCCCCTGACTTACATTTATAATGCAGGCCCCAAAGAAAGCCACCAGCACGGCCACCACATTGACAGTCAGTTGGAACTGCAAGAACTTGGCAATGCTGTCGTAAACGTTCCTTCCCCACATGACTGCCTTGACGATGCTAGTGAAATTGTCATCAGTCAGGATGATGTCTGAGGCTTCTTTAGCAACATCGGTACCAGAAATTCCCTGCGCAACAGTTTATGTACAATGAGAAGAATCCCTCATGAGAACAATGTCAAAGATACAATACGGCCAGTGGGACAACCTGCTTTTCAGCAGAGTATCAACATTTAATATAACAAAGGTCCATGGCTGGAACAATTAAAATATGGGGTGATCACCATATCAATCAGACACATCAATCTTTGTCTTGAGCAGCAACAACAACAACAACAACAACAACAACAACAACAACAACAACAACAACAACAACAACAACAACAACAACAACAGTAATAATAACAGTGCTTGATACTCTCTTACATGGATCTGAAACATGAACTTCACATTTAAGACAAGAGAAAAAAAACTGAAATAATTTTCATCTTTGCTGTCTTTGTCCAATGAACATCAAGTGACAAGATAAGGTAACCAACTCTGAGGTTCTGCAGCATGCTAACCTTCCATGTTGACAGTACTACGCAGCAGAAGAAATGGCTGGGGCGTGTAACAAAAACACATGGCGGCCAAATTCCCAAGCTGGTATGGCAAGCTTACGGCCTTGATCTAGACCGACATTTGTAAGTCATTGGTATGAGATTTTTTTGTCGAACACAAGGTCTGGGAAGAATCTAGCAAAGACTGAGTCATGTGGAGAACAACTCTGTACAAAGGCACAGTATCATCTGTAGAGGAAATGAGGAGCAAACTTGAAATGAGAAGACGCAAGCACAAGGAAACTGAACCCAGCAAGACAAATATTGCTGGTGCGACTGTGGCTGGCTATGCAAGTCTAACATTGGTAGAGTCAGCCATAAGATCAGCTGATCAGTAAGACGATGCTTGGCAAAACCCACAGCAGTTGTTATCTTACATCCTTCCCACACTGATAAACATCACATAGGGCTCGCATGGTAGCTTGCCAAGACTTCCCGCTTTTGGCGAGCTTTTCAACCTCATCAATGGATGTTATTCCAAGATTGTTATCTGCCTGCTTCAAAATTGTCTACTTAGACAAAATGCACCAACATATTAATAACACTAATGGCTCCTTTCATCTTAAAAGACAGTTTTAAAGCAGGTGGATAAGAGTGAACAATAGGTGAAGATATAAAATAAGGTGTAAGACAAGGGTGTGTATTTTCTCCTGATCTATTCCTATAATACAGTGAAAACATCATGAGAGGCATTAAAAATATGAAAGGAATTAAAACAGGAGGCCATAAAATCAATAACCTAAGATACGTGAATGACACTGTTCAAACTGCAGAAAACAAAAGCAATCTGCAGAAACTTGTGAAGAAAATTACTGAAGAGAGCAATAAAAGAGGCCTAGAGCTAAACAGCAACAAAACAGAAACAGCAGTGATACTGTAAAGAATAAACATACCAAAGTGAAACATCCTTTCACATGGGAAGACACCAACACAAGTAAATCACTTCAACTACCTCAGAATAACAATAACAGCTGATGGTAAGCACACAAATGAAATAAAATCACAAATAGGTAAGGCAAAGACACCTTTTTATGACATAAGATAATATTAATAAATAAAATGTTCATAGAAGTGAGGAAAAGATTATTACAACACTATACTGAGCCATTTCCATTATGAAAACTGGCAAAGAAACCAACTGAGCATCAGGGATGCCAACTCCTTGACTGAACAACAACCAGTCTCATGGGTGATCAGGAAAAGGAGATGGACATATGTTGTCACATGATGAGAAGAAACGATCTGAGAATCCCAAAACAAGCTATCAAGTGGAACACAACAGGCCAAAGAAAAAGAGGCAGACCGCGTGAAACTAAAGAGGACATTGTTAAGAGAGGCCAAATTAACAGGCATAAAGTCCCTTGATGATGTTGAAAAGCTCACCAAAAAAGCTCTTTGTGACGTTTGACAGCACGGGAAGGATATAAGATAAGATACTAAGCCAATATTGCTACATGATTGTGAAACCTGGAGTCAAAAAAAAGAAACTAGAATCAACAGAGATGTGGTTTCGGTGAAAGATGAAACAAATACCCTGGACAGGCAGAAAAACAAGCAAAGAGGTCTTCAAAGAAGTTTCGGAACAATGAAAACTAGTTAAAATGATAAGAAAAAAGACAGTGAAAATGTCATGCTACGGGAAGACAAAAGTTGGAGAACCTTGTAATGACAGGAAAATTCTGGGAAGGAAGGCCAAGAACAAAAAATCTCAGTGGACTGACCAAGTGGCATGGAAAAAGAAAAGCATCTGAATTAATCAGAAAACCCAAGGACCGCACAAGAAGGAGAAAGCATTGATCATGCTATCTGGCACAACACATAATAATAACAAATGACAACTGCAGAAGTTGCCAAGCACTATTTAGCTTATATCATAGCCGATTTTATCAATTTTTTACTGCCACAAAAGAACACAGTAAACAAATAATTACATTGAGAAACATGCTGACAACATTGCAATAGGCACAAATTAGAATATAATATCAATACTACAAGGAACATGGCCTGATAGTGGAAATAAGAAAAATGAGGAAATGTAGATTTATTTTATGTAGAATACTCTTGGACATAAGACATCTAAATCCATTGGACATTCTATGAGAAGAAAGAAGACCTGATAATCACTGCAAAACTCAAGGGAGAGTCAGAGACCAATTGTCCAAATGACAAGGGAAATAAAAGCTAAATGATCTAATCAGCAAAGGCTAACCCAGGCTAATACAGGATGGAGTATTATGACTGCCAATGTCTGGATGCAACCTAATGAACAAGTAAACTCTTGGACTTTCATATTTCTTAGCCTGCCTTCCAAGACTGTTCCCAAAATTCTTCTCAATACTATGTTCCGAAAATGTCTGAGGATGTTATCTGCTATCATAACACTGTTGTTTCTAGCTACAACAAAGCCACTTTCATCATCTGACCTCAGCTGATGAACTCTGTCAAATGTTTCATAGTTTGAAATGACTATAAAGATATTCTGTCACACATTTCATAGTCTGAAATGACTGAAGATATTCTGTCACACATTTCACAGTCTGAAATAATTAACTTTATTTTGTCACAAATTTCATAGTCTGAAATGACTGATGATTGAAGATATTCTGTCACATGATCATAGTTTGAAATGGTTGATGTTCTGCCACACATATCAGTCTGAAATGAGTCAAAGACGCTCTGTAACATGTTTCACAGTCCGAAGATGTTAGATTTCCTTATTGTTACTCAGTTTATTAACTGCCCAAGTTTGCTTCTACACTTCTCGACTTCCACTATGTATTTGAGTCCTAAATTTCAAGCTATCATCCCTGACCTGGATGTCTCTGTGCTTCTTGTTGCTTATCTAAACTGTTTATTTTTTAGCAGGTAACTTTCCAGTGAAGGGCAAGAGGAAGAAGCAGACCTACCATTGCAAAACCAACATCTGCCTTCTTCAAAGCAGGGCCATCATTTGTACCATCCCCAGTGACAGCAACAACTTGTCTAGTTTTGCCACACTTGCTGTCTATGATACCTTTGACTAGAACATACTTATCTTGCGGAGTAGACCGAGCCAATACCCTCAGCATGGGCCAGACTCTGTCTATTAATTCTTGGCTCACCTGAAGAAGACACAGTATAACCACAGTGTTACTGTCACTTCACAGGACTTCTTTAACAGGAACATTCATGCTCTTACAATAATTTCACAGGGTAGCAGATCTTTGATGAGAAAAGCCACAGCCTTCCACTAACTTCATAGGATGGGTCCTTAGGCCATAAAGGGCATCTGAGTGGCAAACTGATTAGTGCACTAGTCTCTCAAGGCAAAGTCTGGGGTTTGAGTCCAGATAGAGGGCAGAAGTAGGTATCTGGCTTTCTTTGAAGTTGGGGAAAGAAAGACTGTCAGTCCTGATGCTGACCACATCTCCCTCTAGTGTGGCAAAACATCAATGAAAATATAGACACTAACACCATATCCATAATGGCATAGTAGGGCTACCTTTATGAGGCCATAAAATAGACAGACATTTACTAAAGGTTCATTATCTTCTCTCTGTTTGATCCATTCTGTTGATCTCTCATATGCATGGAAGCCTGCTTTGAGAAAAATATATCTTCAACAATGGAGAAAACAGTTTGAAATATTATATCTATCTTTGCTTTCTTTCATTTCTTACTCATGAATACAGATCTCTATTTCAGTTCTTACTTATGAACATAGATTCTTATTTCAGTTTTTACTTTCAAGAACACAATAAATTTGATCTGTTCTGTTCCTAGTATAGCAGTATGTTGAATGTAGGATGTAAGATAGATAACTCATCTGAGAACTGGAACATTTGTATAAAATGAGTTATCTTCTAAAGTAATCAGCTGTTTGTGAGCAGAGTCCATCTCCTTTGTCTCCGGTTGCATGAGGGTCATGGATGGGGAATGAAAGGAAAAAGGTCCAGTGAGAAAGAAATCATATGACTGAGGGACAGTTGTGTTTTGTGTATTGTCTGAGATAGATGTAGATTAGGCTGTTAGAAATGTTGTTGTTTAGTGAAACAGAGGTAGAATAGAGTGTATTAGGTTGTTCTGATGGTGATAGTAGTCTGCCGGGAACATATATTGTATCGTGGAGATGTCCAGTCTTGTGTCCATGGATTTTGTTGATGCCTTTTGTCATTCTCGTCACATCATTCATGACTCATCGTCAACCCATGCATCATTAAAGTCATTTCAACCATAAAGTTCCTGCTTCTGTATTACTATTTCCACTGAGAGAGAATGAACCTGGGAGCAAGTAAGTTTGTGAAGTGAGTAACAAAACAGACGCAAAACAACGTAGAATAGTCGTAGATTAAATGAGATAAAATATTAACAGTAATTGATAAAATCAACATTTGTAAACAGAAAGAACATTATTCCAGTGAATAATAGTGGAAATATACAGAGAGATGAGCAACAAGTTTACATTCAACACATCAGGAATCATGTTGAGTATCCTGCTTTACTAGCCATACATCTCCTCAGAAAGCAGAATCTTACCTCCCCCGACTGGTCTCTGATTCGTCTGTTGAACTCTTTCCCCTCCAGCACAACCCCATCTTCTCCAGGCCTCAAGATACCACACTTGGCTGCAATGCTGCGTGCTGTGTTCACATTGTCTCCAGTCACCATGCGCACTGTAATACCGGCCCTTTGACACTTTCGGATGGCATCTGGGACCTGCATTCGCAGTTTCAAAAAGTTTTAAATTTTGTATTTGCTAGAGCATGCAATACTGATCATGCTTTCGATAAAAATTATTAGAATCTTAGCTTAGTTTCTGTCAGAAAACCTGATTTACAAGATGAGCATCACATAAATATATTTTAAGACTCAGAATAGCATGAATAATTATTACATTCACAAACTTACTGATCACACTAACACATATGACTTTCATACAGAGGCTCTTTGAGACTTGAAAATTGTTTCATTAGTTCTTCTAGGGCAGTGGTTCTTCACTTGGGGTACACAGACTACTAGGAGGTCTGAATCTGTAAATGGGCTGGTTCAATTAAAAAAGATCTTACTATCATCTGGCTTCTATTTATTGCTTTATGCTTTAATTTTAACGAGGGGTCCACAGAAGATGAAATCATAGATGCCATCAAACACATGAAGAAAGGAAAAGTGACTGGGCCTGATAATATAACAATAGAAGAAATAGAGGCACTAGAGGAGACAGGAATAAAAATAATAACCAAGTTACTGAATGACATTTACAACAGTGGTTATATTCCCAGTGACCTGATTAAATCCACGTTTATAGCACTACCAAAGAAACCAGGCGCAAAGGAATGTGATGACCACCGGACTATCAGCCTCTCATGTCACATAACGAAGCTACTTCTGAGAATAATTATGAGAAGAACAAGGAAAAAGATAAAAATGGAAATAGAAGATGAACAGTTTGGATTTGTTGAAGGAAAGGGAACACACAATGCCATTTATGCTTTACGAACACTAACAGAAAGAGCTTTAGAAGTACAGAAAGATCTCTACTTATGCTTCATTGATTACACCAAGGCATTTGACAAGGTGAAACATAATGAAATTATTAAAATGCTTGAAGACATCAATATAGACCGCAAAGACCTGAGGATTGTAAAACATCTATACTGGCAGCAAGAAGCAGTGGTTCGAGTTGAAAATAGAATTGGAAAATATCAACCTATAAAACAAGGGGTGCGACAAGGATGTGTACTATCTCCAGACCTTTTTTCTCTGTATAGCGAGAATATTCTAAGAACAATCATCACAGAACCAGGCATAAAAATTGGAGGATACAATATTAACAACCTTCGGTATGCTGACGACACAGTACTGATAGCTGAGAACCAACAAGACCTGCAAAATCTCTTGGATAAAGTCGCCAAAGAAAGTGAACAGAAAGGCCTTACTTTGAACATCAAAAAGACAGAGACTATGGTTATAAACAGAATCCACCAGCATGCAGTATTAAATTAAATGGAACTGTTCTAAAGCAGGTGCAGAAATTCAAATACCTTGGAGCAGTAATAACTTCAGATGGGAAATGCAGAATAGAAATTAGGAACAGAATAGGCCAAGCAAAGACTGCATTTCAGAGAATGAGAAACATATTGACCAACACATCCTTATCAATGAATGTTAGAAAACGAGTCCTAAAATGCTATATTGAACCTATCTTGTTATATGGAAGTGAATCATGGACAATAGGCAAGTCTGCACAAAAATCATTGGAAGCAGCAGAAATGTGGTTTATTAGAAGAATGTTGCGAATCCCCTGGACAGCAAAAATAACTAATGAAGAATGTATAAGAAGAGCTGGAGAGACAAAAAAACCTTGTCAAAAAGATAAGAGAGAGACAATGTACTTTCATAGGACATACAATGAGAAGAGGGGGCATTGAAAATATTATAACAACAGGAAAAATAGAAGGAAGAAGATCAAGAGGAAGACCAAGAGAAATGATACTGGACAGTCTGACGGGATGGTGTGAGAGGAGATCACCAACTGAGCTGATGGCCTGCATGAAGGATCGCGTACTCTGGAGAAGCATAATAGCCAATGCCAGTCGGCACGGCACATGATGATGATGATGGTCCACAGTTGTTCATGGGCCAGAAATGGAGACAACAGCCATTCTCAGCTATTATCAGGCCAAAAACAGGAACCACAGCTGCTCTCAGGCCACAAAGGGGGTCCATGGCCAATGGATATAAGGTGGCAAACTCCAAGTAGTACTCAGTACTGACAACTATTATGACCAGCAGATTTAAGGTGGCAAATTCCAAGCAGTACTCAGTACCGTATGTCTGCACTACAAGCTCAAAATTTAATTCAATATTGTCTAGACTGCGGTGAAGAGGATGCAGTAGTAGAGACTTTTTTTGGACCCACATGGCGCAGACTCAAAGGATGAGGATGATGTTTTTTTTTGGTCCAGCAGCAAAACGTGCTAGAAGGGTAGCTGGTGATACTACTTCTCAGCTTTTTGCTAGTACTAGCTGTAATATCACAGTAAGTAATGCTGGAGATTGTGTAATTTAAAAAATTAAATGTTGTAGAATGCTTCAAATTTAAAAAAAAAACAAAACACAATGGCCTGTTTTCTGGTAAATAATAGTTTACTGTAAATGCATAATTAGTGTATGTTTTCATGTAAATTCTGGAGGATATGTGAAGAAAAGGTGTTTGTGTACATTTTTATTCATTTCAGATATACTGGACCAACTACAGTGGATTAACCTGACAGGTAAGTGAAAACAACATTGTTCCAATTTCTTCATTTTCCATTCTTTCTTCTCAGTTCTTAGCTCTTTTTTCTGTTGTATTCTAATAACATACTAACAATTTTATTAGAAAAACAAAATACGTTTTTTCTTGTTTAAACTAATTTATAATATATCATACTACAAATCAGATTATGCCTTTGTCAATCTTTTAAATGTGACAACCATCCTATTCCACACTGTGAAATTTACCCCCCCTTGGTATTTTGAGGGGAAAACTCCCAGTATACAAAGAGTTAAGATACCTTGACTCTAATTCTAGCATTCAGTTTTGTCCCTTATAGTTTCACATCATTTATCCATTAATGTGCGCTTTCTTCAACAGCAAAACATTGTAAATAGGAAAGTGTTAATGATGGTTATAAAGTTTAACCACACTACAAAAACAGATCATTTCCTGTAAAAATGTCAAAATAAAATTGGAGTATACATGCTAGTGCATGAATTTTATCAGTTTTTACATAAGCATGAAACAAAATGTTTGTACTTGTGTTGCAAAAGCCATCAATGCCTGCAAAACAGATTTGGCAAAGGGCATAATCAAAACAATATGAAATTGACCACAAAAAAAAAAAAAAGATGAAGTAATATACATGGCAGGTTTAGTGTTACAAGCATGATTTTATAATAGATCCCAAAACATTTAAGGATGTATATGAAGATCATTTACAAAACAAAATATGTCACCTTATTTTCAAAAATATGTCACCTTATTTTCATTATTAACGAGTAAGTCCTCAAAAAAGTTGGAGAGCAATAAAAACTTGTTAAAATAGTAAGAAAAATTTCCCCTGGGAACAACTGTAAAAAAAAATTTCCCCTGGGAACAACTATGTTAAGAACACACTTATCTTAATATATATCTGTTTGCTTAAAAACTCTGACCTACTTCTGCACCCCAGAAACCTGTAGCAATCAACACTAACTGTAACTGTTATTTTTGTAAAATGGATGGGGACATGGAGACTGCTGGCAGGGATGAGGAAAGTATGGTGTGAGACCAATGAATTCAGGACATGACAGGCCCAAGGGTCTTTACAACAATGGCTATCAGAATGATGTAAACACAACAGAGCCAGCAAGACTATAGGTGGCGGGGAATGGATATCATTGAAGCACTCATCAGATTCCTCATCCCAAAGTCGGTGCCTCTGTGGAACTGTCTCAAAGCTGTCTGGACAGCATGCAGTCTGACGTGGAGAAGGGACTTAAATACAGCCACCAGAGGCCAGAAAACAAAAGTTTTTGCCAGGCCAGCTACACCACTGTCTCCATGGCAGTCTGAACAAGACCACAGTCTGCCCCAGCAAGGAAAAGTCTGAGGTATCCAGCCAGAAGGCGCATCGTAAAAATCAGGCTACCATGCATCATCTCCAATGTGCATACGAAGAAGAAGAAGACGTAGATAAGAAAAATACACTCAGAAAGCTTTGGACACATCATGAGAAAACAGAGACATCAAATAACTTGGAAAAATCAAGGAGAGGGAGGAGGAGGAGACAAAACATATGAGTGCACTGACCAAATGTCATGGTAACAAGAACAGCAACTGAACTGTTTACAAACATCACGAACTGCACAGGATGGAGAAGCATGCCAGCCAGAGGCTTCTGCCAGGGCACATAATGAACATCATTATCATTAATTCTTGCCAAGCCTACAGGCCCCTACAAAAGATAAACTCACCATTTAACTCAATATTATGTTTAGTCTCAATATTAAGCTTAGTCTGATATAAAATGCTTACTTTTTTTGCCACATTAAATCTACAAAAATTAGCAATTTTCCTGATTTTACTGACGAATTGCCATTAACAGACCATGTGCCCACCCCATATTTTTCACCAATGTTGAGGATATTTGCATTTAATATATACACATAACTAGGAATGTCTGAAATAAGACATTTCAGTAAGTATGCCTGGAAAAACCAATAAAGAAGACATTTCAATATCTCATCATCGTCATCATCAGGTTCCGTGCCGACTGGTCTTGGCTATTATGCTTCTCCAGAGTACACGATCTTTCATGCAGGCCATCAGCTCAGTTGGTGATCTCCTCTCACACCATCCCGTCAGACTGTCCAGTATCATTTCTCTTGGTCTTCCTCTTGATCTTCCTCCTTCTATTTTTCCTGTTGTTATAATATTTTCAATGCCTCACTCTTCCCACTGCATGTCCTATGAATGTACATTGTTTGTCTCTTATTTTTTTTACATGATTTTTTTGTCTCTCCAGCTCTTCTCATACATTCTTCAATAGCTATTTTTGCTGTCCAGGGGATTCGCAACATTCTTCTACAAAACCACATTTCTGCTGCTTCCAATGATTACTGTGCTGAATTGCCTATTGTCCACGATTCACTTCCATATAACAAGATAGGTTTAATTTAGCATTTTAGGACTCGTTTTATAATATTCATTGATAAGGATGTGTTGGCTAATATGTTTCTCATTCTCTGAAATGCAGTCTTTGCTTGGCCTATTCTGTTCCTAATTTCTATTCTGCATTTCCCATCTGAAGTTATTACTATTTTATTCAGTATTTATGTCTGGAAAAAAAAAACAATAAAGAAGACATTTCAGTATCTATGTCTTGGAAAAAAAGAATGAAGACACTTCAGTATCTATGCCTGGAAAAAAATAATAAATAATGAATGTATCAAGATGTGTTACCCACAAACATGGCCCAAACCCAGTCATCACTTCCATGTAATATTGTAAAAATGAGACCGATTTTCTAAGTCAGCTGTACAACTGTGGTGCAGCTTTCTTTACCTCTGGGCTCCCAACAGTTATTCCTGCAAAAATACATCTGGACATTAGAGTCATTTCTCTAAAAACACTGAAGGGCATCCCATGTCAAAGGCCAAACATGAACGGGCAGGCCCTGAATGTAATAAAGCTGCTCCCCTTTTTTACAGTTACATCTGAACAAACATCTTCAGTGCTGTTTTTTCTAATTTTATATTCGTGGGCAGTGTCAATCTTCTATTCTTGTCTAGATGAGATAGATGACTTATTACACTACTGTACTATGGTCTATATTCAACATTCAATATATCAAATGACAGTTATATCAAGGATGGATTTTACAATACAAACCTCATCTCTGACAGGATCTTCAATACCCACAATGCACAAACAAGTCAGATCAGCCATGACCTTTGATTCATCATCCCAGTCAACTGTGTCAAGGTTGCCTTCATTTTCAACTTTTGAGCCTGCATCTCGGTTAAAGAGAAAAAAAAATGAAGATCCTATAAAAATTATTAAAGGCAGCACATTCAATCTAAAAACTATAGTTATGATTTATGAAGAATGAATTATTAATTATGTACTGAAGTATATGGTAGTCTTAACATTATGAAAGTACACAACAGATTCTATACTATGCAGTTAACAAAACTCTTCTGTCACTTCATATTATTGTGACCGAGTCCCTGAATCACTCTCTGTAACACAGGCTTATGTTGGGTTACATGGAGATTAAGACATTGTCCAAGAACGATGTTTCCACATTACTTGTATCCGAGTGGGATCACAGAAATGGTGCAGTTAGTGATGCTCATTATCTTTTTGCTCTGGACAAGTCCTTAGTGGGCTTTGATCTCCTCCTTGATATCTCCCTCAGGCTTGCAGGAGCAGATGACACAAGTTTAATGCTGATTCATCAACAGCGATGCCGAGGTCCTAAGCCAAGATGCCGTGTCACTATGGAAGTTGACATCTTGTCCTGCCGGCTTCCATGTGGATGATAATGATGCCTGTCCAATCCAATATCTGCCCAACAAGTACTGAGGTTGAAGCTAGCCCCACTTACCGACATCACTTTCCATGTCCAGGTGGAATGCACGCCCTGGGACAAAGATGAAAGTGATTTTACACGTTGAATTCTGTATTGTCAGTACAGCATGGATTGTGTCAATATGGCATAGCTGATACTGAATAAGATAAAACACCCAGAAATTTTAATACATACAGAACTTGCTAATAACAAAATATCACATCCTGACTTCAAATGCTTTGAAAACTATATTGTTCAAAAAACAGAAATGCAGCACTATTGTAGTCGTAATGGATACCAAATTTCAAACTTGTATCAAAATTTTATTTTACGGAATTAATGTTTCAATCTTGACATGAAGAAACTTTAACACTTTAACAATGAAATGATGTTCATTAAATTTGGTTTGGACTTTTATTCTTCGCGATTGAGGCCTCCGTTTCAGTAAGGTGTATGGCTTCCCCAGGCTTGTATCAGAGAACGACATCTCATTGACATGGATCCAATTAGCCGTTGGATCTGCTGTTGTGGGATGGCTGCCCACTCTTCCCGCAGTGCAAGAGACAACTGTTGGGGATTGGTTGGCACCATGTCTCGCTGGCAGATATGTCTATTGAGTTCATCCCATAAGTGTTCTACTGGGTTCATGTCTGATTACACAGATGGCCATGGAATGGTCTGGACATTGTTGTCAGTGAGGAACTAGGTGGTGAGTTGTGCCACAAGAGGCTAAGCATTGTCCTGCTGAAAAATCAATCCTGGTGCAGCCAGAAGTGGAAGGACGTGAGGATGAAGAATTTCAACGATGTATTGTTGGGCATTCAGGCATCCTTCAATTTGCAGCAGGTCATTTCTTCCCCCACACCAGTAAATTGTCTCATCTGCACAGTTCTTGGCGTAGCGTTCATGGACTTTGTGATAAACTCTTCTCCATCTATCGTGTCACTGGTGCAGAAAGAATGATTCATCACTAAACCAAACCCTTCTTCAATCATTCGCAAACGGTCCATTGACAATGCTGGTTCTCATACTGCAGTCGGTCCTGGCAACGCTGGTCCATAGGAACAGGACCTCTGTAGGATCTTCTAGCCCAAAGACCAGCGCCGTGCAGTCGGTTTCTGACTGTTTGATCTGAAATTTGATGAGCTGCTGTAACTGACTGGACTGTTGAGGACACAGATGCAAATCGACTGCTGAGGTGATGCAGCCGTATGAAGCGGTCTTCGGCAGGAGTTGTGACTATGGGCCTTCCACTGCGTGGCCAGTCTGCAACTGAGTCAGTTTTTTAAAAATTTTCTCCAAAGGCGATTAATGGTGCTTCTAACCACATTAAATTGTCTGGTCACTACATTTTATGACTGTCCAGTCTGTAAATGTCTAATGATGATGAGTTGTTGTTCTGTAGTGAGATGAGCCATACTTGTGCATTGAATTTTCAAATGAACTGAT
Organism: Achatina immaculata; assembly: GCA_009760885.1. Taxonomy (NCBI): domain Eukaryota; kingdom Metazoa; phylum Mollusca; class Gastropoda; order Stylommatophora; family Achatinidae; genus Lissachatina; species Lissachatina immaculata. Next base: position 25,911,462 of record CM019699.1, read on the forward strand.
CTGAGGAGTGTCAATCTTTTATAGGCATTCAATAACATGGTCAGTGAGTTTTGTGTTCAGTAAGTTTCATGGGATTCTTGTGAACCTGTCATGAGTTATTGTCAAAAATGCAGTTTTGATTAGTGTTATTTTTCTGTGCTCATAAATCATCTGCTGAGTACAGTTCAGGTCAGCACGTGAAGTTGATGTCCAAGTGAACATTTCAGGCAATTTGCCTTGTCTGATCAGCAAACTTCAGTTTAAACTGCAACATCGTATTTGTTGCGTTTATTTTCTTGAACAGCATATAAATATTTCTAGATACTCTGTTGGCATGTAAGCACGAAGGTACACAACTTTCAATAAAGTTTCCTATTCAGTTGCACTTTTACATATAGTACCATTTTTTTTTTACTCATCTACACATTGTCTTCTCAGTATTTCCGTCTGTGTCATCACTGTTTTGGACTATTTAGACACTATCTTTGCCATGTTAAGAATGAGGCATTACATAATTGACCCCTGGGTTAATATTACTATCTCTTTCTTCAGCCAATAGTATGCTCATCTATCTCCTTTGCCACTTCATCTCATTTTTACTTCTATCTAACTTTTTTTGTAAAACTGCACCACATGCCTCAGACTATCTCTCTCTATTAAAATCAGTTTTAGCTCAGCCTTCAACTTATCTATATTTATTATTTCCTTGAGTACAGGATGACAGGGAACAATAATCAAAATCACTAAAAAAGCAAAATTTTTAAAAAAATCATTTCATACAGTAAAGAGAATACAAGGAAAGGAAACAAATAAATGTTAGAAGAAACCAATAGCAAATCAGATTAAATTACAAATAAAATATCTGCATCTATATGGTTTTTTTTTTTTTTTGACACAAAAATGTTAAACTACCATATAAGCTAGCTACAAGCCTTGTGTTAAACTACCATATAAGCTAGCTACAAGCCTTGCATCACTTCCCAGCATAAATGTGATTATTCTTCTTTGTCAGCTTCCCAGTCATTAAAGCTCAATGCTGCAGATAAAGTTCAACTCCATTCCTCCCTGTTCCTTATCTTTTCTCTCCAGTTTGCGGCACTAATCATGTATATCCTCTTTTATGTTGTCTCTTCATCTCTGTCTTGGTCTACCTCTTGGCCTTGTTTCTTGCACGAGTATATATGAGTGTAAACATGTTATAGCTATGTTTGTTGTGCCCTTTTTTTGTGGTCCTGGAATTTTTAGACCAACAGTCTTAGAGTTGAAGGAACCAAGTTAAATTGCGGGTTTCAATGTCGTTCAATCATACCATACAGATGCTTAGGGACACAGTGTTAGTGCCTCCATTATTATCCTTAACTTGTTGGAACATGACACGGTGATGTGGTAAAGATTATGCCCGGTTGCTTTTCCTTAACCTGTTGGAACATGACACGGTGATGTGGTCAAGATTATGCCTAGTTGCCTATCCTTAACCTGTTGGAACATGACACGGTGATGTGGTCAAGATTATGCCTAGTTGCCTATCCTTAACCTGTTGGAACATGACACGGTGATGTGGTCAAGATTATGCCTGGTTGCGGTTATATGGACTGTTATTGGTGGAGGTGGGGTGGAGGATACGCTCTCCACTCCAATGGCATGCATCTCAAATAGCCTCTGACAGTCAAGTCCAGCTCCTGGCCTTCTCATGGCAAAACTGTTTAAACTGACAGGAGAAGGAGCGAAGGCAAATATCTGGCGTCTTCTTCTTCTTCTTCGTTCACTTCTACCACCAAAAACCGCACTGTGAACCTACTGAATTCACGCCTGTGGTCCTCTTTAGGTCCCGTGGTCCCCTGTGTGGTCCAAAATAGACCACACGAGATCCACGAAAGGACCACAAGGGGTTCAGAGTATCACAGTGCTTTAGCCTGTATTCTTGGTGGGTCTTGGAAGCGGGATTGCGTGACACCGTGGTTTTCATTGCACCAGTTTAGTCTAGGGTTGGACTTTCTCACCGGAAGACCTCGACGTGTTTAGGATATCAGTGCATCTCCGCTGGGTGAGAGGCGGTAGCCCACCCAGGCCAGAGTTGGACTTTCTCACCGGAAAACCTCGACGCGTTTTGAGATACCCGTGTATCACCGCCGGGTGAGAGGTGGTTGCCCGTCCAGTCCAGGGTTGGACTTTCTCACCGGAAAACCTCAGCGTGATTAGGATACGCAAACATCCCCGCCGGGTGAGAGGTGGTTGCCTATCTAGACTTCCCTGGTCCAGTGTCTCCGACTTCAGCATTTTGCGGTCGTGGCCGCTACCCTTCCTAGTTGTGACCAGGATGGAGCTTTTGTCCAGGAGGACGAATCCTCATCACTAGTGACTTCTACCCCTGGGTTGAGCCGGTTTAGGCATTATCCCAGTATGGGCGTGTTTGGGACGGGACCGACCTCTAGAGCAGAGGTACTGTGACATGCATAGCCTTCAAGATTCACCCCTGGTATGAGATGGTTTAGGCAAAATTCACCGGTATGGGTGTTTATCAGGCGTTACCGACCTCTAGAGCGGAGGTGGCATGACATGTCTAGCCATCAAGTTCCACCCCTGGTGTGTGCGGTTTAGGCATATTTCACCAGTGTAGGTGTATTTCAGACGTGGGCGGCCTCTAGAGCAGAGGTGCTGTGGTATAGCTCTCGTAGCGATACTACTGGACATACCGGTTAAACTTCACTTTCCACCACCTTTTCCCATTGGCTCCGCACAGCAACCTTTATTTCTTTTCCGCATTTACTTCCTTAACCAGGAGGAGCTTCACTCCATGCACGGCATTTGAAGAGTCTCGCCAGCAGTGAGACAAGCCGGTTCATGCATTTCACCCGACATGACTGTACTCAGGACATGGCCGACCTCCAGACCAGAGGTGCCGTGATTTGACTGTTTGCTTCGCTTTATCCTTTCTACCACCTTTTCCGCAGTGATGCTCCGCAGCAACCTCATTTGCAAATTTCTTCATTGGCCGGGAGGAGCACCGCTCCACGCACGGCAGCTGAAGATCTCGCCAACAGCGGCAGATGAGCTACCAAACGTGCCACTCATCTACCCTAAGTAACTGGTTTTCAGGCGTCAGATATTCGCCCTCGCCCCTTCTCCTGTCAGTTTAAACAGTTCTGCCACAGGAAGGCCAGGAGCTGGACTTGACTGCCAGAGGCTGTTTGTGGCGCGTTTGCAGTCCTTAGAACCATCTGGCGTCTGAAAACCAGATGTTTCGGGTAGATGAGAATCAAGTTTGGTAGCTCATCTACTGCTGCTGGCGAGACTCTTCAGCTGCCGTGCGTGGAGTGGGGCTCCTCCCGGCCAGTGAAGAAAGGTGCGATTATGGGTTGCCGTGTGGCACTGTGGAAAAGGTGAAAGAAAGGAGGAAGTGAAGTAATCAGTAGTCTCGAGGTCAGGACTACTCAAATTGCGGCACTTCCGCTCTGGAGGTGGGCCACGTCCTAAGTAGACTCATACCGGGTGAAATGCCTGAACCGGCTTAACCAGGGGTTAAGACGCTGCTGGCAAGAATCTTCGGATGCCACGCGTGGAGTAAAACTCCTCCCGGCCAATGAAGAAAATAAGGAAAAGCAATCAGGGTTGCCGTGCAGTGCTGATGTGAAAAGGTGATGGAAAAGATAAAGTGAAGCTTAATCAGTATGTCCAGTAGTCTCACGGCGAGAGCTATTCATACCACGGCACCTCTGCTCTAGAGGCCGGCCAAGTCTGTCCTACACCCATACTGGTGAAATATGCCTAAACCAGCTTAAACCAGGGGTAAAACTTGATGGCTACTCAAGTCACTGTACCTCCGCTCTAGAGGTCGGTCACATCCTAAACACGCCCATACTGGGATAATATGCCTAAACCAGCTCAACCCAAGGGTGAAACTCACTAGTGGCGAGGATTTGTCCTCCTGAACAAAAGCTCTGACCTGGTCACAACTAGGAAGGGTAGCGGCCACGACCACAAAATGCTTAAGTCAGAGACACTGGACCAGTGCAGTCTTGATAGGCAACCACCTCTCACCTGGCGGGGACGTATGCATATCCTAATCACGCTGAGGTTTTCCGGTGAGAAAGTCCAACGTTGGACTGGTTGGGCAACCACCTCTCACCCGACAGGGATACACGGGTATCCCAAAACACGTCCGAGGTTTTCTGATGAGAAAATCCAACTCTAGGCTAGATAGGCAACTATCTATCATCCAGCGGGGATATACTCACATCCAAAACATGTCGAGGTTTTCCGGTGAGAGAGTCCAAATCTAGATTAAACTGGTGCAATTAAAACCATGGTGTCACACAATCCTGCTTCTGAGACCCCCCAAGAACACAGGCTCAAGCCCTGTGATACTCTGAACCTCTTGTGATCCTCTTAGGGATCTCATGTGGTCCTTATGGGGACAATGGGACCTACTGAGGACCATGGGAGTAAATTCAGTAGGATCACAGGGCAGTCTTGGTGGCAGAAGTGAATGAAGAAGAAGAAGATGCCTGGTTGCTTTTCTTTAACCTGTTGGAACAAGACGCAGTGATGTGGTCAAGATTATGCCTCGTTGCCTATCCATAACCTGTTGGAACATGATGCAGTGATGTGGTCAAGATTATGCCTCGTTGCCTATCCATAACCTGTTGGAACATGATGCAGTGATGTGGTCAAGATTATGCCTCGTTGCCTATCCATAACATGTTGGAACAAGACGCAGTGATGTGGTCAAGATTATGCCTTGCTGCCTATCCATAACCTGTTGGAACATGATGCAGTGATGTGGTCAAGATTATGCCTTGTTGCCTATCCATAACCTGTTGGAACATGACACAGTGATGTGGTCAAGATTATGCTGGTTGCTTAACCTTAATCTGTTGGAACATGACACAGTGATGTGGTCAAGATTACCATCACTTCAGTCTTCTTTTTGTTCAGGCTGAGACTTTACTTTTACTTTCATGAACCACAATGTCTAGAAGAGCCCATAGCTTCCCTTCACTTTTAGCAACCAGATAAAAGGGATGGCGACTGCAGTAAAAGTGGTTGAATAATAAAGTTAGACAGAGGTGTATTGTGTAGTTTTACAAAGTGGCAAAGGGAGCGAGTAAAGTGAAAAAAAAAACGAATAGAAAATATGAGAATGTATAAATGAAAAACGTACAACATCCGATATTTTGGCGTGAGCCTTTTTCGAGGATTACATGCACAACGAGACAAACAAATAACTAAACGGAGAACTTATCTTGATATGACCTCCTCCAAAAGTAGGAAACAGAAATGGAGGAGGACATATTAAGATAAGTTCTCTGTTTAGTTATTTGTTTGTCTCATTGTGCATGTAATCCTCGAAAAAGGCTCACGCCGAAATATTGGATGTTGTATGTTTTTCATTTATACATTCTCATACTTTCTATTCATTTTTTCCTCACTTTACTCATTCCCTCTGCCACTTGTAAAACTACACCATACACCTCTATCTAACTTTTAGCAATCAGAACTGTGTCATCTGCATATCTTAGGTTGTTAAGGTTATATTCGCCAACTGATATTCCTGGCATGTTCTCTATATTTTCTCATTATGTTTTTGCTGTACAAAGAAAAGAGGTCAGGAGATAAAACACATCCTTGTCTCACTCCCAATTGTATGTCTTGGAATGCTCCTATTTGGTTCTCAACCCTCATTGATGCTGATTGCTGCCAACATATGTTTTTGATAAGTTTCAGATCTTTCCCATCTATGTTGATGTCTTCCAGCATTCTTACAATTTCTGTGTCTCACTTTATCAAATGCTGTACAGTAGTCTATGAAGCATAAGATAGGTCTATCTTTACTTCTACTGATCTCTCCATCAATGTTCTCATTTATATACATGGCATTACTTGTGCCTTTTCCTTCGACAAAGCCGCACTGTTCTTCAGTGATTTCTGGTTTTATTTTGCCCCTGACTCTTCTCATGACAATACGAAGCAGGATTTTGGTAACATGGCTTATAAGACTAATGGTTTGATGGTCTTCACATTCAACTGCATCTTGTTTCTTTAGTAGGGCACTGAAAACTGATTGCAAAAGGTCTGATGGGACATAGTTACTATTACAGATTCATTCAGCAATCTGGTAATTATTTCTATGCCAAGCTCTCCTAATGCCTCCAATTCTTCCTTGGTGATTTTATCTGGTTTTGGTGCTCTGTTGTTCTTCATGTGTTTGAAGACTTCTTCCACTTCTGCTTTTAATATGCGAGGCCCTTCATTATTATTCTGTATATCTATTTCGCTTCTATTGTCCTCATAGAGTTCTCTATGTATTCGCTCCATCTTGCTATTATTTCATCTCCATCCATTACTGTATGCCCCTCCTTTGACTTGAGGCAACCAGTCTTGTGGTACGTCCTTTTGTTTGTTAACTCCTTTATTTGTTTGTATATATCTCTTGAGTTTCCATGATGGTGTGTCTCTATTTCACTACATTTCTTATTTAACCACTCCTCTTTAGCTTTATTGCATTTGTGTCTTATTTCTTTATTTTTTTTTCATATTCATCTTTATCTTCCTTAAGACTTCTTCTCTGACCCATTAGTTGCAAAATTTCTTCTATCATCCACCCCTGTTTAGCATGTCTTTTATTTGGAGGTAGGATTTGTATAGATGTCTGCTGAATAGAGTCTTTGAGCATATTCCATTGTTCATCAATCATTTCAGTCCTCTCTATAGCATTATACCTATTATGTATCATGGTCCTATATTGTTCTTGTATTGCTTTATCTTTCCGAAACAGCTCTCTATCTAGTTCTTTGTTTTTAACCTCTTATTCTTCTATATATCTACAATTTTCTTCATGGGCTTCAACTTTATAAAACAAATTCATGTTACCTCTAACAAAATCTTTATAAGCCAAACAGATTGTCCTTAGACCATCACTGGCCATAGGCTCAATAACCTCGGTTAAAACTCTCTCTTGTTCTCTGTGGTTGAAAGGCACTGCATCTCCGTGACCATCAAGAATGAAGCTACACCTGTGAGAAACATGGAAGTGAGTAAAAGATTAACTCAGACAGACAGGTCCATCTGATATCATCCTGTCATCTTCCACACTGCTAAGTCATTCATGCATTATCAAATGAAATCTACTACACATAAAGCATACCCAATGGGTGATGGGGTAGGACAATGGTTAGTTAAGGAAACATTCAAATAATTGTCAGATTAACAAAGTCAACAACAAAAAAAAAAAAGGATGGAGAAAATATGACAAGAAGATCCTATAAGAACTGTGATAACAAGCACTGTTTCCCAATCTTTGTTTGGTCATGGATCCCTGAAGCTAAAGGTATTCACCATGTTTTCATGGTCATGGCTGAATTTCAATAAGAAACAGTTCAGACAACCAAACTGTAAAAATAGTTACCAATTTCTTCTGAAAGATTTGGTGACCAAATGTAATACTGTCCATCATCATCATCATCATCATGTGCCATGCCGACTGGCGTTGGCTATTATGCTTCTCCTGAGTACACGATCCTTCATGCAGGCAATCAGTTCAGTTGGTGATCTCCTCTCACACCATCCCGTCAGACTGTCCAGTATCATTTCTCTTGGTCTTCCTCTTGATCTTCTTCCTTCTATTTTTCCTGTTGTTATAATTTTTTCAATGCCCCCTCTTCTTAATGCATGTCCTATGAAAGTACATTGTCTCTCTCTTATTTCTTTGACAAGATTTTTTGTCTCTCCAGCTCTTCTCATACATTCTTCATTAGTTATTTTTGCTGTCCAGGGGATTCGCAAACATCCTTCTAATAAACTACATTTCTGCTGCTTCCAATGATTTTTGTGCAGACTTGCCTATTGTCCATGATTCACTTCCATATAACAAAATAGATTCAATATAGCATTTTAGGACTCATTTTCTAACATTCATTGATAAGGATGTGTTGGCTAATATGTTTCTCATTCTCTGAAATGCAGTCTTTGCTTGGCCTATTCTGTTCCTAATTTCTTTTCTGCATTTCCCATCTGAAGTTATTACTGCTCCAAGTTATCTGAATTTCTGCACCTGCTTTAGAATAGTTCCGTTTAATTTCATACTGCGTGTTGGTGGATTCTGTCTCTTAGATATAACCATAGTCTTTGTCTTTTTGATGTTTAAAGTAAGGCCTTTCTGTTCACTTCCTTTAGCGACTTTATCCAAGAGATTTTGCAGGTCTTGTTGGTTCTCAGCTATCAGTACTGTGTCGTCAGCATACCCAAGGTTGTTAATACTGTATCCTCCAATTTTTATGCCTGGTTCTGTGATGATCGTTCTTAGAATATTCTCGCTGTATAGAGAAAAAAAGGTCTGAAGATAGTACACATCCTTGTTGCATCCCTTGTTTTATAGGTTGATATTTTCCAGTTATTTTTTCAACTCCAATTGCTGCTTCTTGCTGCCAGTATAGATGTTTTACAATCCTTGGGTCTTTGTCATCTATATTGATGTCTTCAAGCATTTTAATAATTTCATTAATATTTCATTAATTTCATTTACTCATAACATGAAATTTACACTTTTTATGAAATAAAATTTCATGAATACTATCCACATCACCCTTTTGTAGGGGTTCTTAAACTAGGGTCCATGAAAGAATTTTTTGGGGTCCACAAGACCAGCAGATGAATCTTTGCATCATCTGGGTTATATTTATTGCTTTATTTTTAATGAAGACCAGAAAGGAGGGCTACGGCCAAAAAAGATTACAAAGCACTGTCTTATGGTGTCAGTGAAAATCTTGGCATTAACGCAACAATCTATATAGTTATATATGGGACAGGGGAAGCATACACATTATTAATAAGCATGAAAATAATCAAACTTTCACATTCAATATCCTCATTATCATTAAAAAAAAGTACAGAATTCAAAGATTACAATTTGTTCTTATCTTTCAACATTAAATATAAGAGTGCACATTCTTCTTCCTCATCATCAATGTTCTATGTTATGATATCTGGTAGTGGGGGCTGTGTTCTTCCACAGATCTCTGCATTGATGCTTTTTCATCAGCTCAGTTCATGATATCCTATTAAGCCATCATATCATACTATCCATAATCTTCTATTTCAGCACTTTTTTGCCTCTCTTCTCATTAATCTTACCACAAGTATCATTGCCTCTCTTCTCCTTGATCTTACTAACAAGTATCACTGCCTCTCTTCTCCTTGATCTTACTACAAGTATCACTACCTCTCTTCTCCTTGATTTTACTACAAGTATCACATCACATATCGATGTTTTCTCCTTGATCTTACTACAAGTATCACATCACATATCTCTGTTTTCTCTTCTCCTTGATCTTACTACAAGTATCACTGCCTCTCTTCTCCTTGATCTTACTACAAGTATCACATCACATATCTCTGTTTTCTCTTCTCCTTGATCTTACTACAAGTATCACTGCCTCTCTTCTCCTTGATCTTACTACAAGTATCACTACCTCTCTTCTCCTTGATTTTACTACAAGTATCACATCACATATCTCTGTTTTCTCTTCTCCTTGATCTTACTACAAGTATCACATCACATATCTCTGTTTTCTCCTTGATCTTACTACAAGTATCACATCACATATCTCTGTTTTCTCTTCTCATTGATCTTACTACAAGTATCACATCACATCTCTGTTCTCTATTCTTCTAGTTCACATTTTCTTAACCTGCCAGCACAGGTGACTGGGTTGCCTCCTGCCAGATTCAGCATGAGAAGCTAATGCACTAACCACTCTGCCACTAAGGTGCCCCTATTCTTGTGAAAATCTCTCTTAATAATCTTAACAGCAGAAAAAAAACCATATTAATCAGAATAAATACTGAAATAATAAAAAAAAATGTTAATGATAAAAAAAACCAGAATAATTTTTTTAAAAAACATGTTAATCAGAATAAACATTGAAATAATAATAAAAAAAAACATGTTAATCAGAATAAACATTGAAATAATAAAAAAAACATGTTAATCAGTATAAACATTGAAATAATAAAAAAACATGTTAATCAGAATAAACACTGAAATTTAAACCAAAAAAAACAGCATTTAGTTCTTCCAAGAGAGCCAGCAGCCACAGCTGATACAAACTTAGCTTTTCACACGCTACAAAATGAATCTTTACATCTCCTTCACTTTTTGCAAACTAAGAAAATCCATACTCCATGAGTAACCGTTCAGATTTGAGTATATTTATATGTGACACATAAGGACTACATTAAACGTCATGATAATCTAGAGAAGACCGCCTTGGAAGGGTACATAATGGGAAAAAGAGAGAGAGGAAGACCAAGGCAAAGATGGCTGCAAGACATCGTTGATGATCTGCAAATGGATGCATCAGCAGCAGGCCATCTTGCTCACAATCGAGAGGCCTTCAGGAGTGCTGTTTGGGAGGCAAAGTTCCGCAAGGGACATGTAAATGAATGAATGAATGAACATAAGGACTTACTTCTTTATTACCACTTCTGATGCCCCTTTGCAGAAAATTCTGTAGTGATCTTCCCTACCGTCCACCTTGATAACTGTGCTCATGGACTTGCGGTCTGAGTTGAATGTGTACACCTTCACCAGCTTTTCTTCTGGGTACTTCTGACGAACCTGATAAACAAGGATTGGTAAACTTGAACAGCTATCTATTTGCTGTACTTGATGAATCTGATAGGGTAAGGACTGATAATCTTCTAAACCTATTTGTACGCGATGAATCTTATGGGGTAAGAATTGATAATCTTCTAAACCTATTTGTACCTGATGAAACTGATGGGGTAAGAATTGATAATCTTCTAAACCTATTTGTACCTGATGAAACTGATGGGGAAAGAACAGGTGATCTTCTACAGCTATTTGTACCTGATGAAACTGATGGGGTAAGAACAGGTGATCTTCTACAGCTATTTGTACTTGATGAAACTGATGGGGTAAGAACAGATAATCTTCTACAGCTATTTGTACTTGATGAAACTGATGGAGTAAGAACAGGTGATCTTCTACAGCTATTTGTACTTGATGAAACTGATGGAGTAAGAACAGGTAATCTTCTACAGCTATTTGTACTTGATGAAACTGATGGGGAAAGAACAGATAATCTTCTACAGCTATTTGTACCTGATGAAACTGATGGGGAAAGAACAGATAATCTTCTACAGCTATTTGTACCTGATGAAACTGATGGGGAAAGAACAGATAATCTTCTACAGCTATTTGTACCTGATGAAACTGATGGGGAAAGAACAGATAATCTTCTACAGCTATTTGTACTTGATGAAACTGATGGGGAAAGAACAGATAATCTTCTACAGCTATTTGTACCTGATGAAACTGATGGGGAAAGAACAGATAATCTTCTACAGCTATTTGTACCTGATGAAACTGATGGGGTAAGAACAGGTAATCTTCTACAGCTATTTGTACTTGATGAAACTGATGGAGTAAGAACAGGTGATCTTCTACAGCTATTTGTACTTGATGAAACTGATGGGGTAAGAACAGGTGATCTTCTACAGCTATTTGTACTTGATGAAACTGATGGGGTAAGAACAGATAATCTTCTACAGCTATTTGTACCTGATGAAACTGATGGGGTAAGAACAGATAATCTTCTACAGCTATTTGTACCTGATGAAACTGATGGGGTAAGAACAGGTAATCTTCTACAGCTATTTGTACCTTGATGAAACTGATGGGGTAAGAACAGGTAATCTTCTACAGCTATTTGTACTTGATGAAACTGATGGGGTAAGAACAGGTAATCTTCTACAGCTATTTGTACTTGATGAAACTGATGGGGTAAGAACAGGTAATCTTCTACAGCTATTTGTACCTGATGAAACTGATGGGGTAAGAACAGATAATCTTCTACAGCTATTTGTACCTGATGAAACTGATGGGGTAAGAACAGATAATCTTCTACAGCTATTTGTACCTGATGAAACTGATGGGGTAAGAACAGATAATCTTCTACAGCTATTTGTACCTGATGAAACTGATGGGGTAAGAACAGATAATCTTCTACAGCTATTTGTACTTGATGAAACTGATGGGGTAAGAACAGGTAATCTTCTACAGCTATTTGTACTTGATGAAACTGATGGGGTAAGAACAGATAATCTTCTACAGCTATTTGTACTTGATGAAACTGATGGGGAAAGAACAGGTGATCTTCTACAGCTATTTGTACTTGGTGAAACTGATGGGCTCAGTTTTTTCTAAGATTATTAGAATTAAAAAAAAAAAAAAAGGCTACTGACCATTTCATAACCTCAATGACAAATTTCTCTCCTCGAGGAGATACCATTAAAAATATGCCCAACTCTGTGCCAAATCTTACTCAAAGCATGGAAGTGGTTTAATCTTTATGCTCTAAGCACAAGAGTGGTGGTGCTCAACTTAGGTTTAATCTTTCTTTATGCTCTAAGCACGGGAGTGGTAGTGCTCAACTTAGGTTTAATCTTTCTTTATGCTCCAGGCACAAGAGTGGTGGTGCTCAACTTAGGTTTAATCTTTCTTTATGCTTTAAGCACAAGAGTGGTGGTGCTCAACTTAGGTTTAATCTTTCTTTATGCTCTAAGCACAAGAGTGATGGTGCTCAACTTAGGTTTAATCTTTCTTTATGCTCTAAGCACAAGAGTGGTGGTGCTCAACTTAGGTTTAATCTTTCTTTATGCTCTAAGCACGGGAGTGGTGGTGCTCAACTTAGGTTTAATCTTTCTTTATGCTCTAAGCACAAGAGTGGTGGTGCTCAACTTAGGTTTAATCTTTCTTTATGCTCTAAGCACAAGAGTGGTGGTGCTCAACTTAGGTTTAATCTTTCTTTATGCTCTAAGCACAAGAGTGGTGGTGCTCAACTTAGGTTTAATCTTTCTTTATGCTCTAAGCACAAGAGTGGTGGTGCTCAACTTAGGTTTAATCTTTCTTTATGCTCTAAGCATGGGAGTGGTGGTGCTGAACTTACTGGACGGGGATTATATTCCAGACTCTCCCTTCCATGTTTGAATTGAGCTGCTCATTTCTTCACTGTGCTGTAAGAAGGGGCACTCTCCCCTAGAGTCTCCACCATATCCTCAATATAATCCTTTGATGCAGAGGTAGTGAATAACTGCTCGGTAAGAAAATAGTGTATAGTTGTATACCTATACACTAATTATTGTGTGTTACTAAGTTATTTCCACCGCGACAAACGCTTTTGTACGTCTTACTTCTCATTTGATCTTCTAATACACCTCTCCCACCACTTGAGTTACATCTCCTGACCACATCCAAAGCTTCCTAGTTGCAGCTTACTTATCCTCTATCACCATTAGCAGTATTTATCCTTCCTACCTTCAAACTTCATCATGCCATCTGCTAAGGAATATCTTAACTCTTTCCGTGCCGGAGGAAGAAAAGCGGATGTATGGTTGCGTGCCAGACTAAAAACGCGGGTCTTGGTCTGTAAGGGGGTATAGTTGTAAAATGGAATGGAAAACAGTATTTCCATGTACCTCTGTATGCTTAATATGTTTCAAAGTATAGCTAAATGAATGAAAATTTCATAAATGCAGAGTTTTTTAGGAAAAAAGAAGTAATGTGATGTTTTTAGACAATGATTGTGCCCAGCTCACCATCGGCGAGGTCTAGATCTGCACTACTTACCACTACTTACCATCTGAGATGTGTAGATCTACTTGTCGATCTCGTATTGTGATTCTGTGTTGCATTCTCGCTGAATGAATGTCTGAATCCTAACTACTTCTCCAGTTGTCTAAATATGTTTAGATCTACTTGGAATACATTCAAGAGCAGCGGGGTGGCCATAGGCCATGTCCATACCCCTATCTACATTGTCAAAAACTGAAAAATTTCCATGCTTCTCGTCCTTTTTCTCGCTCGGCATCACTCATATCGAAGGACTCTTTCGTCATTTTGAAAAGTTTCACCGGAAACGCGGGAGAAATATGTACAATCTAAATGTTACACCGGCTTTTTAATTGAAACAAACCAAGTGTAAAAAAATTGACCGCTGGCATGCAACGGGGGTACCGGAAGCACGGAAAGAGTTAAATCCCTCAAATCTGTCATTCGCTTTTCCTTCCACCTCCCCCTGCCACACATATCTAACACAGCCACTCAACTGGCCTTCACAATCTACAAGAACATGAGATTCGCCTCCCACCTTCACTTTCTGAACTACTGTCTCCACCACAATATACTTCCTACGGGTTTCTCATCATCTTTTCGCCCAGCAACTGGCACACTCCATGTTGCTGAACAAAGACTTCTGGATAAGATCGTGAAAAACTGCTAGCGGCTCCATATGCGTTGCATCATTCAGAACTACAGACGTCTTTTGTCCAACCTCGATCAATGAAAGATAACCTAGATCGCCGCCTTCACTCCTTCACATCAGACAATCGTGTTCTCCTTATCAACCACATTATACACGTCACAAATCGCCAACTTTACCAACTCAATATCTCTGGCAAACAACACAAACTTAACCAACTTCAACCTCTGCCCCAACCACAGCCAGTCTCTTCTGTTTCCAGAAATAATCCACCCTCCAATCAACCCCTCTCTTCTACTACACCTTTATAGCAGGCTTCCATTTCACTTGACCATCAGACTTCTTTTATGCTCAACTTGCCCCCTTCTTTCACACCTCGCGATCAACCTTCCCAGGTTAGTCAAGTTCTCACACCCACACCCTTTGATGAGGCCCCTCCTCCTTCTCCTCCTCCTCCTCCAACCTCTAATGTTGTCTGTATTCCTCCTGACTTGCTCCTTTCTGATGATGAAAAACAAGTCCTTGGCAAAGACCTCAAATTTATCCTAACCGCTGTCATTGTGACCACTATTTCTTACTCCGCAATTTTAAACAACTCTACCGCTGATTATGTCTTAAGTATTTCTTTGCTAACCAAGAACCTAACAAACTCACACAAGACCCTGATGACCCATTTGCCATTACAACTACCATAAACATAGTTTGACACCTTCCTCCGGGGCTTCTTAAGCTTTAGATCTGTACATTGATATGACATGGCATGAAATCCAGAAACTCCAGCCACCAAAACTTCGACATTCCAACCTAACTAAGGGAGAATCTATGGCACTATCTAAACTCCGACGTCGAGATGACATAGTAATAAAACCAGCTGATAAAACGTCAAATCTCGTAGTTTGGACAAAAGATTTATATATTGCAGAATGAATGTACCAACTCAGCAATACAAAATTCTATGCCCCACGAAAAAAAACAATGCTACCCTTTCAAATAATAATAAAGTGAAAGCAGCCATCAAGGATTTAACCAGAGAAGGTAGTCTCCCACCTCGAGTTGTCTCTCTTCACATCAAGGACAGTTGTTTAGGCATGCCTACCTTCTATCTTCTTCCTAAAATCCACATACCAGGCAAACTGGGATGTCCTATTGTATCAGCGTGTTCATGCCCCACTGAGCATAGTTCTGACTTTCTGGACAGCATTTTCCAACCGCTAGTACACAAACTGCCCTCTTATTTGAAAGATACCAACCATGCCTTAACTACTCTTGATGTGATCACACTCTCTCTGCACCACTCCTATCACATCTTTCTCCTTGATATCTGTTCCCTCTACACCTTTATCCCTCATGAATACGGACTTTTAGAACTCCGTTATTTTCTCAACAAATACCCTCAACCTACCATTAACAGTGATGCCATAATAAGACTCACACAACTAGTACTCGACCTAATTCTTTTGAATTCAACAGCGAATACTTTGAGCAAATCAGTAGTGTGGCCATGGGAACGAAAATGGGCTCCAGTTATGTTTGTTTATTTAAAGGCTTTCTGAAAGTTAAGTTATGAGAAACCTACACCGGTAGACTTCCAGAATTCTATAAAGGATATATCGATGACGGGATTGGAGTCACCAGTATGCCACATGAAGAGCTAAAAAAGTTTCTTGAATTCGCTAATTCACTTAATAGTAACATCAAATTCACTTATGAAATTTCTGACAAGTCTGTGAACTTTTTAGACATTAAAATATCTATTGGCACAAACAGGCTTATTACCTCTATTTTTTACATTGACAGCCACACCTATTTACTTTACACCTCCTCCCATCCTGAAGCGTGTAAGATACCCTCATACTCCCAACTACTCTGTCTATGCCACATATGTCAGGATAATTTAGACTTTATCGATCAGTCCAACAATTTATTAGAATTTTTCTGTCACAGAAGCATTTAGGAAAAAGCCTGTTACCTTATCTGACAGAGTTGTTAGTACTGCCTTTCCACCCACAAGGTCAGATGCTTAAGAAAATTCTTTATCATCATCTGCCACTAATCCAACTCTGACACCCGTGATATCTTCGCTTATCCACCCCTATTAGCATACAAGCGTGAGCCAAATCTCAAGGAATCTTCATCCACAGCCACTTAAAGGGGAACCTTCCACATGTTGGAACCAGAAAATGTAACTGCCCTCACTGTGTTACCTGCTCTGTAGTTTGGGAAATGAAAACAATCACCTTTCCTAAAACTATCCTGGCTCTCCATGAGGGATTCACATGCAAATCCTGTAATGTATATCATCATATGCAAAAGATGCAGGATAACTTATATTGGTGAAACTGGCCTGAGACAAGGGGACCACATACAGAAACATCTGTAAGATATCATCCAGCATGCTTCGAAACCAGTGCCTAATCATTTCAGTGGCCCCAACCATTGAGGCAAATCTGATTTTCTGGTAACAGCCATCAAACATGCAGATGACACAAGCCGCCTAGTGCTTGAGAACCGCTACATTCAGGACTTTGGGACACTGGAATCACATGGTTTGAACTCATTACTCAGCTACACATAATCTTACACAATCTTACTTATTCTCACATGCATATAGTTTAGAAAAAGAGGAAGACCAAGACGAAGATGGCTGCAAGACATCATTGACGATCTGGAAATGGATGCAACAGCAGCAGGCCATCTTGCTCACAACCGAGAGGCCTACAGGAGTGCTGTTTGGGAGGCAAAGTTCCGCAAGGGACATGCAAATGAATGAATGATATAGTTTAGTACCCTCACGCATCATCACATTACTATTCCTCTACCACAACCATAATCAATCATTTCACCTTCTCCTAAATGGACTGCCATCTCTTCTCTACCATCATCTACTATCAAACACCACAAATCCCTATCCATTCACCACCACCACCATCATCATCATCATTCACTCCCTTAAGAGCACTGGCCATGGATAAGGGCTCTCCAGTCATCCCTGTTCTTGGAATAACTTTCTCCTCTTTCTGTGCGCATCTTTGTATCTTAACATTTTCTACACTCAACCATGCACAATTTTGCACCTTTCAGAACGAATGCTCTGTTTACATTGTAACTGGTGCATAGTGTTTGTGTTCCTCTCAACAAAAAGCCGATTGTGGTTCCGTGCTGTTCCAGAAGATAAGTTATTTGCAAAATTTTCATTAATATTTTCATTTTTTATTGTTTCATTAATATCAAATTAATGTGAATCTGTACTTTGTCTCCTCTCTCTGATTTTTCATCCTGTTTGTTTTTGTTTGATAAAGGCTTGCGCAAAAACATCACAACTATGTAATCATTAAATAATAAAGCTGTTCCTACTTTTTTCCTAGTTTATACATTTTGTTGAGAAATTGTATCCATTTTCTCAATTTCTGCCACCCCTTACCACTTCAGTAGCCTGTAACAAAAATTGGCTGCAGTTAATTTCTTGAAACTTGGTGTTTAATTTTATATTAACCTATCTACAAATGCACCTAATATCAACTGTGTTTCAAATATTTGTACCTTATGCCGAGAACTTATCAATCACCCCTCGTATGTTTAATATTTATTTATGCTCAAGCACAAGAGCGGTGGTACCCAAATCAGTTTTAATCTTTCTTAATGCTCTAAACATGAGTTTGTAAGCACCAAACTAAGGTCTAACCTTTATGTTCTAAGCATGGGAGTGCTGGTGCCAAACTCAGGCCTACTCTAAGCATGGAAATGTATGAAATGCCAACCCTCTTCTCATACTAAGGAAATGTGCTCAAAAACGGGTACCCAGCAGAGTTTGTTTAGGAAAACCACTTCAGAAATTGTGAACATGTCTATCAGCAAAGTTTAGCATATTAAAATACTCTGCACACTAGACTGTCAGTGTATGAAGGATATAATCATGTTCCCGTGGCATATATATCCATTGCTTATGTGTCTTATGTCCATGCTGCAAGTGGATGGAAGAAAAACAAATTCATACTTCATTTAATGTTCTTTTCCACTGATAAAAGATATGAATAAGGCAAAGCTAGGACTACTGTGCCATAAGGTTACGTAAAAGATACAGTGTTCGTATTTTCGTACACCTGCCAGCTCATCAGAGACTGAAGTGGGTGAGCACCATGTCTGGATGCTTTTCTTCCCAAGCTCCAGGGAAAAGTCAGATACCTATTCCTACACCTGAGGTTCCTGCAGTCAGAGTTGAGCCACCAACCTTTTCTATGTGAGAAAACTTAACTACTCAATGGCTGCTGGTCCATTTAAAGAAGATAAGCGAGTTGATGAATGCAGATTTCTGCAGCTGATGCTGAAGTAAAAAATACTGAGAAAAAAGTAATGGTTGCTAACTTTTGTCATGTGACAGAGCCCTGAAGGCAAAGATAATAACTGAGAATACTCAGCTGCCCCCTGTATAAGATGAACTTACCCTGTCATATGACTGATTCATGGCCAAGCAAAATCCCAAAAGTGCACATTCTGTCTTGTTACCCAGTTGTTTTGGAAGACTACCTTCCTGTTCTGGTTGCTGAAAGAAGGATTAACCAGGATTTGGTGGGGAAAATTGTCAGCAGTGGTCATGCTAGGATTTTTTAAAACCAGTCTTTCACTCTGAATGAATTACTTTGTGAAATGTCAGTTTTGTAAAGACAACATTTGGTGCCTATATATTATTACAAAGACTTTAGGACTGTGTTGAAAACAGTTCTCCTTCTATAAAGAAACTATGATGCATGGAAAACATTTCACTTCAACAAAGAATCTAGGGCTGTGTGGAAATCATTTCATCCTCCATAAAATATCTATGACTGTAAGAAACAGTTTACTATATACAAGAATCTATGACTGTGTTTAAAAAAAACATTTCTATAAAAAAACAGTTCACCTCCTACAAAGACTCTAACACAATGCTAAAAACAGATCACTTTCTACAAAATACCTACAGTGTATTAAACACAGTTTTTCATCTACAAATAGCCAAGGTAATCAGTGTGTTCTAATTGAAATCTCACTCTAAGCATACACAGAGACAGAGGTATTAATGTAGTTTATAACACTCTTGAAATTCATTCTAAACTAAAATAATAGAAGTAGTCACTGGTGCTATAACAGATTCTATAAAATGGTGATATATAGATTTTATAAAAGAATGATTATATTTTCTAATGCATATTTTAGATTTTTAAAAAAAGATAATCTATTTCATACAATTTTTAGCAAAGCTGGAAACAGTGAGGCTTGTGTATCAAACAAATTTGAACAGAAACTGATATGACAAGCTTGGAAGCTCAACAAACAAAGCACTTGTGATGTTAGAGAAAGGAGAGTTAACAAGAGAATGATTGGAACCAAGGTTCCTAGACTAAGAGGAAAGCTAACCACCTGGAAACACATCAATCTACTTGGGTACGCAGTACCATTAAAACAGTTTTCTGAAGATAATCAAGTGTGAGAGAAAAGCCAGCAGGATTAAACTCAGGTATTCACCAAGCTACAGAAGATGAATAACCACTTTGGCATAATGTATCACTAACCCTGCCTACCTTGCACTCTCCCACTGTGCTGTGTGCACATTATTTCCAACCAAACTAAGAACTCTAAACATGTGAAGGAACAAGAAGAACAACCGCAGTGACATTTATGCTAAAAATCTGAACTCTAGAAAATCAACTGTTAACTTACACCTTAGAAAGTTAACTCAGTATCTTTAAATGAAGTATTTATCAGTGCTATATAACAAGGGGGCAAAGATGCAGTACTGAAGCTGAATGATACAGTGCTCAGTGACCCACTGCTGTGTCAGGGTTGGTGTATCAAAGTTGATTAAGAACCTATTTGACCTCCTATTAGTGCCATCTGGAAGAAGAAGGTAGTCTGCTCAAAATGAATGAGGATCAAAATGAGATGGCAAACCTGCTTCTAATGCAAAGCTCAAGTTGGGTTTACCAGGTCACAGGGCGCATAATGGCAACACACAGCAAGCAATGCCCTTTTGAGGGCAAATGCTGAAGAAGTGCTGTTACAGCAATGATGAAAGTATACATTTCAACACTGAAAAAGCTGATTATACAAACTTTATGACACAGATGTCAGCTATACAAGGCACCATTTCATGTACAAACCACTGGTATTAACAAATGTCAAATACTCATTTTCTCAAATTATTTAATTCAAGTTTTAATTAAAGTTTTCTGTTTACTATAGATTCTCTGGCACTAGTAGTTCAAACTTATTTCTCCCTAGCCAAACATGGCAGCAAAATGGAACAATACAGCCACAGTTACAGGGAGGCCAGGACCAAGAGACTGGGTGCAGACAGTGAACTGGATCCAATCCACTAACTACACAAAGGAAGCAACAAATGGTCCTGTTCTGACTAATGAATGGTCACTGCAGGGTGGTAAGCCATTCTACTGGCTCATGATCTCACATACATATGAGTGCCTGTGTACAAATGGAAAACGGATGCCAGAACATATGCTCCAAAAGTGCCCAACCTTGACAGACCTACACAACCAGACATGGCCACAGGGCTCAGACCAAAGGCAGAAGCTGTGATGATGTTGGGAGGACCTGGAGAAGACATCCTGCCGGCAACCGGGCCTCTGATATAGCATGACCAATAACTTGAATGACAAGGAAGAAGAAGAAACTTACTTGTTAAATACATGTTCCACCATTTATATATACATACACACACACACATATATATATAATTACTGTTAAAAAAAAAGAAACGCAACAAATGCAATGTTGCGATTTAAACTGAAGTTTGCTGATCGGACAAGGGCAAACTGTCTGAAACATTCACTTGGACATCAATTTCATGTGCTGGCCTGAATTCTACTCAGCAGATGATTCATGGGCAAAGCGAAACGAAACTAGTCAAAACTGCATTTTTGACAGTAACTCATGACAGGTTCACGAGAATCCCGTGAAACTTACTGAACACAAAACTCACTGACGATGTTATTGAATGCCTATAAAGGAATGACGCTCCTCAAATCAATTCATTTGAAAACTCAATGCACAAGTATGGCTCATCTCACTACAGAACAACAACTCATCATCACTGGACATTTATAGACTGGACAGCCACAACGTGTAGTGGCCAGACAATTTAATGTGATTAGAAGAACCATTAGATGCCTTTGGAGATGATTTCAAGAAACTGGCTCAGTTGCAAACAGGCCATGCAGTGGAAGACCCATAGTCACAACTCTTGCAAAAGACTGCTTCATACGGCTGCGTCACCTCAGGAATTGATTTGCATCTGCATCCTCAACAGTCCAGTCAATTACAGCAGCTCGTTGAATTTCAGATCAAACAGCCAGGAACCGGCTGCATGACGTTGGTCTTTGGGCTAGAAGACCCTACAGAGGTCCTGTTCTTACGGACCAGCATCGCCAGGACAGACTGCAGTGGGCGAACCAGCATCGTTAATGGACTGTTGCAAATGACTGAAGAAGAGTTTGATTTAGTTAAGAATCATTCTTTCTGCTCAGCGACATGATAGATAGAGAAGAGTTTAACCATAGAGTCTACAAGTGCTGTGCCCAGAACTGCGCAGATGAGGCTCCTCCACATGGTGGTGGACGACCAACTTCATGGGAAGAAGTGGCCTGGTGCAATTGAAGGACGTCTTAATGCCAATGATACATTGCTGAAATTCTTCGTCCTCATGTCCTTCCACTTCTGGCTGCACCAGGGTCGATTTTTCAGCAGGATAACACTCAACCTCATGTGGCACAACACAATACCAAGTTCCTTGCTGACAACAATGCCCAGACCATTTCGTGGCCATCCATGTCATAAGACATGAACCCAATAAAACACTTATGGGATGAACTCAACAGACAAGTCTGCCAGCGAGAAGTGGTGCCAACCAATCTCCAACAGTAGTCTCTTGCACTGCAGGAGGAGTGGGCAGCCATCCCACAACAGATCCAACGGTTAAATGGATCTATATCAAGGAGATGTCGTTTTCTGATAAAGGCCAGAGGAGGCCATATACCTTATTGAAACGGAGGCCTCAGTCGCAAAATATAAAAGTCTAAACCAAATTTAATGAGCATCGTTTCATTGTTAAAGTCTTAAAGTTTCTTCATGCCAAGATTGAAACAATTCCGTAAAATAAAATTTTGATACATGTTTGAAATTTGGTGTCCACTACGACTACAGTAGTGTTGCATTTCTTTTTTGGAACAGTATATATTATACAAGGTTCAACAATTAAGTAATGAGACTAATTTTATTATGACCAAGACAAAAATGTCTCTATGTAGCAAAGCATGGAATCCAAAGATCTGGCAACTTTTCATCGCCACCCGATAAGCAGACAACAAAGAAGCTGCCATTTTGTTGAAGACCTAGTCAGAGGTGCCCTGTCGCATAATCAGCGTAGAGCAAAAAATCTAACATTAAATTCTGTTTAAAACTCAGAAAAAATGCCACTGAGACAGCTGAATTGATGCAACAAGTTTATAGAGATAATTGTTTATCTCATGCACAGATATTCAGGTGGTATTCACGATGCAAAAGTGGTTTGGAAATGATTATGAATGCAACTAGACATGGATGCCCAATGTCTGTTCGTAATGAGGAACTCATTGCAAAAGTCAGAAAATGGATACAAGAAGATCGTTGTTTGACTGTTAGGATGATGGCAAAAGAATTTGGTGTTAACTGATAGACCATTTGTAAAATTTTGGAAGATTTGGGCAAGAAAAAAGTTGCTTGCTGGTTTCTACCACATGCATTGTATGATGACCAAAAACATCAGCATGTTGAGTATGCAAAGGGTATCATCAAAACATGTCGTGGGAATAAACATTTCTTAAATTTGATTGTTGCAGAGGATGAAACATGGATTTTTTGCTTTGATCCCACAACTAAATGCCAAAGTGCTCAGTGGAAGTCATCATCATCATCACCAAAAGGCAAAAAATTTCGTCTTCAAAAGTCGAAAGTGAAGACAGTGTTGGTGTGCTTCTATGACAGCAAAGGATTTATTCACAAAGAATTTATTCCAGAGGGACAAATTGTCACTGCTAAAGTTTATTTAAGTATTTTGGAATGCCTACTGAAAAGGATTCTCTGAGTCTGACTCAAGTATTCAACACTTAAAGTTTTTTCCTTCTTCATGATAATGCACCGGCTCACTGGGCGGTAGTTATCTAGGAATTTTTGGCCCCAAAACAAGTATGTGTTCTCAACCATCCAACCTACTCCCCAGATTTGTCTCCCTGCGATTATTTTCTATTCCCAAAATTAAAGTTACCATTGAAAGAACACTTCTTTGATGATACCGATGACATCAAAAGGGCTGTAACATTGAGTTTATGGGCCATACCAACAGAAGAACTGCAGAGGTCATTTCGGTGTTTGTTAGATCGTGCCACTCACTGTATCAATACACAAGGGGCTTACTTTGAATAAAATACAGGTTATATCTTCAACTGTTGTTTATTTTATATTTTGTAGAATTAGTCTCATTACTTAATTGCCAGACCATATATATATATATCACACTGCTAAATGAACTTTTTAGACAGTTACCATTCACTCATGTTAGTAAGCAAATGAAACATATGAGCTGCAACCCAAAAGTTTGCCAAACATGACCATTAAAAAAAAAATTGATTACTGAAACTCCTAGTTGCTAATGTCTCCTTTGAAGCAGCCCCATTGGGCTTGTATAAAGCAATTCCGACATGGTTCCTATGATTTCATGCACTCCTGTAAGTTATCAAATGTGAGTGTGTCCATAACATCATGCAGTTCTGCCTGGATCTCCACTGCCATGTTAAAATGATGTTCTTTCAGCTGAAGTTTTTTCTTGGCGAGTTTAAAAAAAAAAAAAGTCATAGGGCAAGGTCAGGTGAATAGGGTGGATGGGGAACCATTGTAATGATTTTTTGGAAGTCAGAAATTTCTGAACAAGGTATGTTGTGGTGTGTGAGCGGGCATCTTGTCAAGGTGCAGAAACAAAATGTTGTTCTTCCACATGTCTGGATGTTTGCTCCGAATAACCTTCCTCAGCCACTTCTTAACCTCACAGTAAAATGATGGTTTCACCAGGAGGTATGAGTTCCTTGAGTACAATACCCTGGATGTAAAAAAAAATGATCAACACATACATGATGATGCTCCTTAAAAAATCCGTCATATCAATTGTAAAGAAATTCCCTGGATCACTAAAACCTAACCGTACAAAAAACGCACAGAACTTAATCATATGTCCTCTCAGCTTGACAGCTGTTGGCACACTTATTCACAAAGCATACCACTAGTCCCATCTAGTGGCTGAAGGGCATATGACAACAAACTCAGGTGTGCTGTTTAAATTCTCTGAACTTTTGGGTTGTACCTCATTTGTTTAATGTACAATCATTCATACCACAAAATAAATATGCTGAATATACATTCTTTCACATTTGTAAAATAAAGTTAACAGTATATAATGTCATGTTGACAGCTGTCACAGAAGCCAGAAAACTACCTCAATTTTAGACGTGTATCCACTGTTAACAGAGATTGATTCCAGTATTAGACGCCCCAGATTTTCATTAATGGTAACAAAGGATGGGACAGATTTATGGTGAATTCCTGAATAAAAAACATGGGGAAAAAAATCAAATTAAACCAAACTTTATAACATTATAACATTATAAAAACACAATAGACAATTTTATAAATAAGTGTTGTTTTAATTCTAATTGTAAAGATGACTTATCAATTACAAATATGTACCTATACACCCCCCCTCCCCCATTTTCCGCCTAGATCTGTGAAAGCATACATGCTCCACCTGAGTTACTGGGTCTTGTAAATCTGATTTTCCATTTAAAAAAAATGAATGAGATAAGTGAGGCTCCTGAAAAGTGGATATGTGGAAGACTAGGTCTTCCAGGGCATTTTATTTGGACAGAAAGTTAAACAAATAATAACATACAAAATCAACCGAAACTGAAAAGAAAAGCATAAGAAATGGACAGTTAAAATATTCTGGCAAGTCAATAGGCATAATACAATAATGAAATCTATCTTACATCTTACATCCTTCCTGAGCTGTTAAACACACATAGGGCTCGCATAGTTGTTTGCCAAGTTTTCCTGTTTTCGGAGAATTTGTCAACTTAATCAAGGGATTTATGCCCACTAAACTGGCTTCTCTTAACAATGTCCTCTTTTGAATTTCACGTGGTCGACTTCTTTTTCTTCGGCCTGTTGTGTTCCACTTGACAGCTTGTTTTGAGATCTTCTGACTGTTTCTTCTCATCACATGGCCTACATATATCCACCTTCTTTTTTTTTTGATCACCATGAGACAGGTTGTTGTTTACTCATCTGTCTTATCTCTGTGTTGTTCTTGAATTCATTCCACTTTATACCAAGTATTTTCCTTAGGCATTTGTTTTCAAAAGAGTCTAATTTCTTGTCTACTTCTTTAGTTTATTTCCAGACTTCACATGCATAAATGAGGGTGGATATCACATTTGAATTGAATAATCTTAACTTTGTTTTTGTGCTTAGAACTTTTGAATTTCATACGTTCTCAAGATTTTTGAAGGACAATGCTGCTTTTGCAATTCAAATTCTAACTTCCTTCCTAGTGTCACCATCCTGGTCTATGTAGCTGCCAAGGTATGCAAATTGGTTTACTTCATCAACAACTGTTCCTTCTATGTATATTTTTCCTTCTTGATTAATGAGAAATTTCATAATTCTATACTGGAGGAAAAAGCTGAAGGACAAGGAGCAAGACTATGATGGATGGATAACATAAAAAGAAAGACAGGATTCTGCTTTGTTGGGTGCACCGTGAATGCAAAAGACTGAGAAGGCTGGAAGACCATTGCATTCAACCTTTCCTGTGGAGACAGCACAGGATGATGATGATGAACCTGGCTGGCCAAAATACTTCCATGATTTTCAGTGCTGTTTGTAGCAACAGGCCTTTTGCCTGGATAATGGGAATGAGCTTGCCATGTTCTACATGGTAACCAAGTCTACTGAGAACCTTATTTTGGGATTTACTTTGCATTTTCCCCTCATGCTTCCATAATCTGACATATGTCTGGTTTTAACTTCATTATTGTGCAGGCTGCAAGGGGCATCAATTTATAGCTTCAGGAAATCCAAACAAGAATGAGATCCTCTATCCCAGAGAAGCACTCAGTACAGAGAAATGAGAGAGAGAGAGAGAGAGAGAGAGAGGGAGAGAGAACGGTATAGGTAGGAATCACAGAATTAAGGGAAATCAAAAGGGTCTTCATTGGTCACTATGGCCTTCTCTCCAAGTACTTTTAGATCTGCTGTCATCTTGTCATCTATTCTTTCTCATGCATAATACATGACTCACTACCTCCATTATTTGATCTCACCACTCATCTCCACTACTTGATCTCACCATCCATCTCCACTAATTGATCTCACCACCCATCTCTACTAATTGATCTCACCACCCATCTCTACTAATTGATCTCACCACCCATCTCCACTGATTGATCTCACCAGCCACCTCTACTAATTGATCTCATCACTCACCTCTACTAATTGATCTCACCACCCACCTCTACTAATTGATTTCACCACCCACCTCTACTAATTGATCTCACCACCCATCTCCACTAACTGATCTCACCACCCATCTCTACTAATTGATCTCATCACTCATCTCTACTAATTGATCTCACCACCCACCTCTACTAATTGATCTCACCACCCATCTCTACTACTTCATCTCACAACCCATCTCTACTACTTCATCTCACCACCTATCTCTACTACTTTATCTCACTACTCATCTCAACTACTTGATCTTACCACCAATTTCTATTACTTGATCTCACCACCTATCTCTACTACTTGATCTAACTACCCATCTCTACTGCTTGATCTCACCACCTCTACTACTTGATCTCACCACCTATCTCTACTAATTGGTCTCCTCACTACTCATCCCTAGTATTTGATCTCACCACCTATCTCTACTACTTGATCTCACCACCCACCTCTACTAATTGGTCTCCTCACTACTCATCTTTACTATTTGATCTCACCACTCATCTCTACTAATTGATCTCACTACCCATCTCTACTACTTCATCTCACAACCCATCTCTACTAATTGATCTCCTCACCACCCATCTCTACTAATTGATCTCACAACCCATCTCTACTAATTGATCTCAACACCTATCTCTACTAATTGATCTCAACACCCATCTCTACTAATTGATCTCAACACCCACTGCTACTACTTGATCTCAACACCCATCTCTACTAATTGATCTCAACACCCATCGCTACTACTTGATCTCAACACCCATCTCTACTAACTGATCTCACCACTCATCTCTACTACTTGATCTCACCACCCACATCTACTAATTGATCTCACTACCCATCTCTACTAACTGATCTCACCACTCATCTCTACTACTTGATCTCACCACCCACATCTACTAATTGATCTCACTACCCATCTCTACTAACTGATCTCACCACTCATCTCTACTACTTGATCTCACCACCTATCTCTACTACTTTATCTCACTACTCATCTCAACTACTTGATCTAACTACCCATCTCTACTGCTTGATCCCACCACCTATCTCTACTACTTGATCTCAACACCCATCTCTACTAATTGGTCTCCTCACTACTCATCTCTACTATTGATCTCACCATCCATCTCTACTAATTGATCTCACTACCCATCTCTACTACTTGATCTCACCACCCATCTCTACTAATTGATCTCCTCACCACCCATCTACTAATTGATCTCATCACTCATCTCTACTAATTGATCTCACCACCCACCTCTACTAATTGATCTCACCACCCATCTCTACTACTTCATCTCACAACCCATCTCTACTACTTCATCTCACCACCTATCTCTACTACTTTATCTCACTACTCATCTCAACTACTTGATCTTACCACCAATTTCTATTACTTGATCTCACCACCTATCTCTACTACTTGATCTAACTACCCATCTCTACTGCTTGATCTCACCACCTCTACTACTTGATCTCACCACCTATCTCTACTAATTGGTCTCCTCACTACTCATCCCTAGTATTTGATCTCACCACCTATCTCTACTACTTGATCTCACCACCCACCTCTACTAATTGGTCTCCTCACTACTCATCTTTACTATTTGATCTCACCACTCATCTCTACTAATTGATCTCACTACCCATCTCTACTACTTCATCTCACAACCCATCTCTACTAATTGATCTCCTCACCACCCATCTCTACTAATTGATCTCACAACCCATCTCTACTAATTGATCTCAACACCTATCTCTACTAATTGATCTCAACACCCATCTCTACTAATTGATCTCAACACCCACTGCTACTACTTGATCTCACCACCCACCTCTACTAATTGATCTCGCCACCCACCTCTACTAATTGATCTCACCACCCACCTCTACTAATTGATCTCACCACTCATCTCTACTACTTGATCTCACCACCCACCTCTACTAATTGATCTCACCACCCACCTCTACTAACTGATCTCACCATCCATCTCTAGTACTTGATCTCACTACCCATCTCTACCACTTCATCTCACCACCTATCTCAACTACTTGATCTTACCACCAATTTCTACTAATTGATCTCACCACCCACCTCTACTACTTGATCTCACCACCCACCTCTACTACTTGATCTAACTACCCATTTCTACTGCTTGATCTCACCACCCACCTCTACTAATTGATCTCACCACCCACCTCTACTAATTGATCTCACCACCCACCTCTACTAATTGATCTCACCACCCACCTCTACTAATTGATCGCACCACCCACCTCTACTACTTGATCTAACTACCCATTTCTACTGCTTGATCTCACCACCCACCTCTACTAATTGATCTCACCACCCACCTCTACTACTTGATCTCACCACCCACCTCTACTACTTGATCTCATCACCTATCTCTACTACTTGATCTCAACACCCATCTCTACTAATTGGTCTCCTCACTACTCATCTCTACTATTTGATCTCACCATCCATCTCTACTAATTGGTCTCCTCACTACTCATCTCTACTATTTGATCTCACCACCCACCTCTACTACTTGATCTCACCACCCATCTCTACTAATTGGTCTCCTCACTACTCATCTCTACTAACTGATCTCACCACTCATCTCTACTAATTGATCTCACCATCCATCTCCACTAATTGATCTCACCACTCATCTCTATTATTTGATCTCACTACCCATCTCTATTACTTGATCTCACCACTCATCTCTACTATTTGATCTCACTACCCATCTTTACTACTTGATCTCACCACCTATCTCTACTAATTGGTCTCCTCACTACTCATCCCTACTATTTGATCTCACCACCTATCTCTACTACTTGATCTCACCACCCACCTCTACTAATTGGTCTCCTCACTACTCATCTTTACTATTTGATCTCACCACTCATCTCTACTAATTGATCTCACTACCCATCTCTACTACTTCATCTCACAACCCATCTCTACTAATTGATCTCCTCACCACCCATCTCTACTAATTGATCTCACAACCCATCTCTACTAATTGATCTCAACACCTATCTCTACTAATTGATCTCAACACCCATCTCTACTAATTGATCTCAACACCCACTGCTACTACTTGATCTCAACACCCATCTCTACTAATTGATCTCAACACCCATCGCTACTACTTGATCTCAACACCCATCTCTACTAACTGATCTCACCACTCATCTCTACTACTTGATCTCACCACCCACATCTACTAATTGATCTCACTACCCATCTCTACTAACTGATCTCACCACTCATCTCTACTACTTGATCTCACCACCTATCTCTACTACTTTATCTCACTACTCATCTCAACTACTTGATCTAACTACCCATCTCTACTGCTTGATCTCACCACCTATCTCTACTACTTGATCTCAACACCCATCTCTACTAATTGGTCTCCTCACTACTCATCTCTACTATTTGATCTCACCATCCATCTGTACTAATTGATTTCACCACCCATCTCTACTACTTGATCTCACCACCCATCTCTACTAATTGATCTCCTCACCACCCATCTCTACTAATTGATCTCACCACCCATCTCTACTAATTGATCTCTTCACCACTCATCTCTACTACTTGATCTCACCACCCACCTCTACTAATTGATCTCACCACTCATCTCTACTACTTGATCTCACAACCTATCTCTATTACTTGATCTCACCACCCATATCTACTTTTTGATCTAACCACTCATCTCTACTTTTTGATCTAACCACTCATCTCTACTACTTGATCTCAACACCCATCTCTACTAATTGGTCTCCTCACTACTCATCTCTACTATTTGATCTCACCATCCATCTCTACTAATTGGTCTCCTCACTACTCATCTCTACTATTTGATCTCACCACCCACCTCTACTACTTGATCTCAACACCCATCTCTACTAATTGGTCTCCTCACTACTCATCTCTACTATTTGATCTCACCATCCATCTCTACTAATTGGTCTCCTCACTACTCATCTCTACTATTTGATCTCACCACCCACCTCTACTACTTGATCTCACCACCCATCTCTACTAATTGGTCTCCTCACTACTCATCTACTATTTGATCTCACCACCCACCTCTACTACTTGATCTCAACACCCATCTCTACTAATTGGTCTCCTCACTACTCATCTCTACTATTTGATCTCACCATCCATCTCTACTAATTGGTCTCCTCACTACTCATCTCTACTATTTGATCTCACCACCCACCTCTACTACTTGATCTCACCACCCATCTCTACTAATTGGTCTCCTCACTACTCATCTCTACTAATTGATCTCACCACTCATCTCTACTAACTGATCTCACCATCCATCTCCACTAATTGATCTCACCACTCATCTCTACTATTTGATCTCACTACCCATCTCTATTACTTGATCTCACCACTCATCTCTACTATTTGATCTCACTACCCATCTTTACTACTTGATCTCACCATCCATCTCTACTACTTGATCTCACCATCCATCTCTACTACTTGATCTCACCATCCATCTCTACTACTTGATCTCACTACCCATCTCTACTACTTGATATCACTACTCATCTCTAGTACTTGATCTCACAACCTATCTCTATTACTTGATCTCACCACCCATATCTACTTTTTGATCTAACCACTCATCTCTACTTTTTTGATCTAACCACTCATCTCTACTACTTTATCTCACCACCTATCTCTACTTTTTTATCTAACCACTCATCTCTACTACTTGATCTCACCACCTATCTCCGCTGTTTCATCTCAGGCTCTCATTTCTTGTGCTTTATTTCAAGCCTTGTGGGTGTACGTATATAAAAGACTAGGTAAAGGTGAAATTCCAGTTTCCATTCCATTAAGTCATATTGGGGAATACGGTGTTAGGCCCGTATTTTCCATGACCTTCGGCACATGAAAGTTTGATACGGTCAGTACCACACCTGTCCGCTTTACCTTCCAACATTTCTCTAGTACCCATATTCCGAGGCCCCAGGGCCATATTGGTCAGAAAAAAAATCCCGCTCATCCAGGGATTTGGACCCCCAACCATTTGGTTGTTAGACGAGTGCTTTAACCACTATGCTAGCCGGTTCCCCATATAAAAGACTAAATATATAAATATAGATGAAGACACTGCAGTAAAGGTGTGATAACAGAATGTTAAAACTATTTAAAACAAACGTAGGAATAGGTTTGTTTAATTAACACACAGTTGTAACACTCTGGTTTACATCTTAATCATACAAAAGCATACAGGATAAAGAAATAAGGAAAGAAGATAAAATATAAATTCACAAGAATTAACAAAAATGGAAACAAATATAGCAGGAAAAAAAAGTCTTCCTGCAAGTCACAGCTGAGAGCTGCCCCTTTTTGTCGCCACTATTTTGTCCATTCTTATTTGTTGTGTATCATTCACATGAATTTATACTGTATCTTCTTTCTCCATTTCTTTGTCCTGTATGTTTTTATATGATTAGGGTGTAAAC
This sequence comes from Achatina immaculata, assembly GCA_009760885.1. Classification (NCBI taxonomy): domain Eukaryota; kingdom Metazoa; phylum Mollusca; class Gastropoda; order Stylommatophora; family Achatinidae; genus Lissachatina; species Lissachatina immaculata. The sequence goes on from CM019699.1 coordinate 25,943,816, forward strand.
AAAAACATTACAGGTGTGCTCATTACTTCTTTTGTCTTAAACAGTTTTAATTTCATGGTTTATGTCTGTCTTTTGCTTTAATCTCAAGATTTGTGTCTTACATTCATGTACACTATGAAATGCCCAATGTTTCTCACTCTATCTTTGAACATTTTTTCTAGCATCATTTTCTGTTTATTAATATAAGCTTTTATTACAGGAACTGACTGGGAACTCAGTATAAATATAAGCTTTTATTATGGGAACTGACCAGGTACCATGTGTATAAATATAAGCTTTTATTATGGGAACTAACCTGGTACTGTGTGTATAAATATATGCTTCTATTATTGGAACTAACCTGGTAGTGTGTGTATAAATATATTCTTCTATTATTGGAACTAACCTGGTACTGTGTGTATAAATAAATGCTTCTATTACAGGAACTAACCTGGTACTGTGTGTATAAATATATGCTTCTATTATTGGAACTAACCTGGTAGTGTGTGTATAAATATATTCTTCTATTATTGGAACTAACCTGGTACTGTGTGTATAAATAAATACTTCTATTACAGGAACTAACCTGGTACTGTGTGTATAAATATATGCTTCTATTATAGGAACTAACCTGGTACTGTGTGTATAAATATATGCTTCTATTATAGGAACTAACCTGGTACTGTGTGTATAAATATAAGCTTCTATTATGGGAACTAACCTGGTACTGTGTGTATAAATATAAGCTTCTATTATAGGAACTAACCTGGTACCGTGTGTATAAATATAAGCTTCTATTATGGGAACTAACCTGGTACTATGTGTATAAATATAAACTTCTATTATTGGAACTAACCTGGTACTGTGTATATAAATATATGCTTCTATTACAGGAACTAACCTGGTTCTGTGTGCATAAATATATGCTTCTATTACGGGAACTAACCTGGTACTGTGTGCATAAATATATGCTTCTATTATAAGAACTGACCTGGTACTGTGTGTGTAAATATAAGCTTATATTATTGGAACTAACCTGGTACTGTGTGTATAAATATATGCTTCTATTATTGGAACTAACCTGGTACTGTGTGCATAAACATATGCTTCTATTATAGGAACTAACCTGGTACTGTGTGTATAAATGTATGCTTCTATTATTGGAACTAACCTGGTACTGTGTGTATAAATATAAGCTTCTATTATAGAAACTAACCTGGTTGTGTATAAATATAAGTTTCTATTATGGGAACTGACTTGGTACCTAGAAACGTAGTTTCTATTAAGATCTCTTAACAAAGAAATTACTAAAATGCTTAAGAAAGTGTAATTTCTTAAAACAATTATACAACTATAATTTCTCATGATAAGTTATAAAACTACACTTCTCAAGACAACATTATCATGATAAGTTATAAAACTTCACTTCTCAAGACAATATTATCATGATAATTTAGAAAACTTCACTTCTCAAAACATTATCATGATAAGTTATAAAACTTCACTTCTCAAGACAACACTTAAAACTTTAAAAAATGACACTTCTTACAATTCCTGAATAAACAAATTGATAAACTAGCTAAACTGCAGTACTTTCCTAGATAAGATCTATTATTTAAGAAATTACATAAAATAAATGACAAGATTTAAAAAAAACATCTATAACAATGTCTAACTTATCAAGATAACTAAAGTAAGACAAACAAATGTCTCGTAATTCAAGATAAAACATTGAAAGCAAAATCGGAAAAATATGAAAGTCTGAGACAACCTTGAATAAATGCATTAAAAATGTGCAGAAGAAGAGTAAAAACCATTTTAAAACAAAATGAAATGCAAAAGAAAGTTAAATTTAAACAAATCCCCCTTACCCATCTACACATACACACACTACCCCCAAATAAAACCATAAACATACAAGATTTCTCTAATAATGAAAAATAAATGCACACATTAATAAATAAAAGCAAACATTATAAAACTAATGAAATTTATGCTGCAAATAAAACTACAGCCTTCTTACATTAAGCTGACCAACTATAAAGGAAAGACTGCTTATATGAAATAACATATACTTCATATCTGCGTGCGCACACACACGCACGCACGCACACACACACACACAAACAAACAAATGAACGCCAAGAAACAAAGGACACACCCAAAACCATCACCTTGACAGAGTAAGCCAAAGCCAAAGTTACAGCTAGAGGCAGGCCTTCTGGAACAGCGACCACAAGCACCGTCACACCAATGATGAAGTACCTGACGAAGATTTCAATATTTCTTGCGGTCTCCGCAGAACTCCATTTCTTGTGCTCAATGACAAACTCACGGACACAAAACTGCACGATGAGTATGACTACTGTAAGAACGGCTATGGCTGTACCTGGAAAGAAAAGTAATGCAGTGAAAGGTTAAACAGCTGCTCTTCTTCTTCTTCTTTGATGTTCCTAGAGTTGTGAACTTGCATGCCTGTAGCTGACATCCTGCTAATACTGATATGCAGGTATTATGGCAGTGTTTCCCAACCTTTTTGGAACATGCCCCACCTAAGCATTTCAAAGAATTTGATGCCCCCCCCCTACAAACAGCATAATATTCAACCAAGTTCTAAAAAAGTATAATATACACATACTCTAACCCCCCCCCCCCCCCGAGGCACATTCTCCATGTTAGGAAACATTGCATTTTGCTGATGTGAAGGTGGGTGTGTGTGTGTGGGGGGGATTGCAGTGTCTGCATGAAGTCTGTAAGGGGATCCAAGAAATATACATCATAGCAGACCACTCCAGATACAGTATGTTACTGTACTGAATGCATCATTCTATTTCTGCCAACACAACAAACAGGTGGGGCATGATCTTTGCCTGATAGGGTCCACTACCTTGATAACTATACCACCACTTAAACACAAGTATTTGTTTTTTCCATCCACTTTTATCTACGCAAACACTGGTCAGGTCACCAAATTTGTGTAATAAAACACTGGTCAGGTCACCAAATTTGTGTAATAAAACACTGGTCAGGTCACCAAATTTGTGTAATAAAACACTGGTCAGGTCACCAAATTTGTGTAATAAAACACTGGTCAGGTCACCATATTTGTGTAATAAAACACTGGTCAGGTCACCAAATTTGTGTAATAAAACACTGGTCAGGTCACCAAATTTGTGTAATAAAACACTGGTCAGGTCACCAAATTTGTTTAATAAAACACTGGTCAGGTCACCAAATTTGTTTAATAAAACACTGGTCAGGTCACCAAATTTGTGTAATAAAACACTGGACCAAATTTGTGTGATAAAACACTTGCCAGTTCATCAGCTTTGTGTGATAAAACACTTGGCAGTTCATTAACTTTGTGTGATAAAACACTTGGCAGTTCATTAACTTTGTGTGATAAAACACTTGGCAGTTCATTAACTTTGTGTGATAAAACACTGGTCAGGTCATCAATTCTGTGTGATAAAACAGTTGCCAGTTCATCAACTTTGTGTGATAAAACACTTGGCAGTTCATTAACTTTGTGTGATAAAACACTTGCCAGTTCATTAACTTTGTGTGATAAAACATCGGGCAGTTCATTAACTTTGTGTGAAAAAACAATGGGCAGGTCATCAACTATGTGTGATAAAACATTGGGCAGGTCATCAACTTTGTGTGATAAAACACAGGGCAGTTCATCAGCTTTGTGTGATAAAACACTCGGGAGGTCATCAACTTTGTGTGTTAAAACACTGGGGTCATCAACTTTGTGTGATAAAACACTCGGGAGGTCATCAACTTTGTGTGATAAAACACCGGGGTCATCAACTTTGTGTGATAAAACACTCGGGAGGTCATCAACTTTGTGTGATAAAACACTGGGGTCATCAGCTTTGTGTGATAAAACACAGGGCAGTTCATCAACTTTGTGTAATAAAACACTGGACAGGTCATTAACTCTGTGTAATAAAACACTGGGCAGGTCATCAGTTCTGTGTAATAAAACACTGGGCAGGTCATCAGTTCTGTGTAATAAAACACTGGGCAGGTCATCAGTTCTGTGTAACAAAACACTGGGCAGGTCATCAGTTCTGTGTAATAAAACACTGGGCAGGTCATCAACTCTGTGTAATAAAACACCGGACAGGTCATCAACTCTGTGTAATAAAACACTGGGCAGGTCATCAACTCTGTGTAATAAAACACTGGGCAGGTCATCAACTCTGTGTAATAAAACACTGGACAGGTCATCAACTCTGTGTAATAAAACACTGGACAGGTCATCAGTTCTGTGTAATAAAACACTGGACAGGGACAGGTCATCAACTCTGTGTAATAAAACACTGGGCAGGTCATTAACTCTGTGTAATAAAACACTGGGCAGGTCATTAACTCTGTGTAACAAAACACTGGGCAGGTCATCAACTCTGTGTAATAAAACACTGGGCAGGTCATTAACTCTGTGTAATAAAACACTGGGCAGGTCATCAGTTCTGTGTAATAAAACACTGGGCAGGTCATCAGTTCTGTGTAATAAAACACTGGGCAGGTCATCAGTTCTGTGTAATAAAACACTGGGCAGGTCATCAGTTCTGTGTAATAAAACACTGGGCAGGTCATCAGTTCTGTGTAATAAAACACTGGGCAGGTCATCAGTTCTGTGTAACAAAACACTGGGCAGGTCATCAGTTCTGTGTAATAAAACACTGGGCAGGTCATCAGTTCTGTGTAATAAAACACTGGGCAGGTCATCAGTTCTGTGTAATAAAACACTGGGCAGGTCATCAGTTCTGTGTAATAAAACACTGGGCAGGTCATCAGTTCTGTGTAATAAAACACTGGGCAGGTCATCAGTTCTGTGTAATAAAACACTGGGCAGGTCATCAGTTCTGTGTAATAAAACACTGGGCAGGTCATCAGTTCTGTGTAATAAAACACTGGGCAGGTCATCAGTTCTGTGTAATAAAACACTGGGCAGGTCATCAGTTCTGTGTAATAAAACACTGGGCAGGTCATCAGTTCTGTGTAATAAAACCTGGGCAGGTCATCAGTTCTGTGTAATAAAACACTGGGCAGGTCATCAGTTCTGTGTAATAAAACACTGGGCAGGTCATCAGTTCTGTGTAATAAAACACTGGGCAGGTCATCAGTTCTGTGTAATAAAACACTGGGCAGGTCATCAGTTCTGTGTAATAAAACACTGGGCAGGTCATCAGTTCTGTGTAATAAAACACTGGGCAGGTCATCAACTCTGTGTAATAAAACACTGGACAGGTCATCAACTCTGTGTAATAAAACACTGGACAGGTCATCAGTTCTGTGTAATAAAACACTGGACAGGTCATCAACTCTGTGTAATAAAACACTGGACAGGTCATCAACTCTGTGTAATAAAACACTGGACAGGTCATCAGTTCTGTGTAATAAAACACTGGACAGGTCATCAACTCTGTGTAATAAAACACTGGACAGGTCATCAACTCTGTGTAATAAAACACTGGACAGGTCATCAGTTCTGTGTAATAAAACACTGGACAGGTCATCAGTTCTGTGTAACAAAACACTAAGCAGGTCATCAACTTTGTGTAATAAGTATAGTTTACCAAATCACCCATTGCATTTCACTTGTTTCTCCTTTATTCTATAATCATTCAAGATGCCCTTGCAAATTTAACATCAAACTGTCATTTCAACAAAAGAGCATTACAGCATAAAGAACCCAGCTAAGAAAAATGACACATAAATATACATTAAAAACTGAATAAGCAGAGATTTAACTGATCCTTCAGCATAGAATTCCTGCTTTTCACACATTCAGGCTACTGACCACTTTGTTTTTCTGCCCGAGTTAATTGTTATTTGGTTTACAGCTGCATCTTGCATTTACTGTTTTGTTTTGAAGTAATTCTGTTCAAATAAGGACAGTACTGGCTACTTTGATAGTGATGTGGTCTCCCAGTTAGTGTCAGCAGAAATATAACCAGATGTGCTCCATATGCTGAAACCCTCCAGTACAAACTGGTACCCACTACGCTGTGTTGAGGTCAAACTGTCTCTAAGACAGGAAATATCTATTTAAACAGCACGGCACACTGGATTACACTGCACACGTATGACTTTCCATGAATGAATGACAAAAAAAAAAAAAAAAAAAGAGCCAGACACAAAAATTCAGTCCCATTTAAAAATCAAAAAAGGGAGGACTCTGTCCCAGTCACAGCTGGTGAGTTCGTATGAAAAAGTGAATTCTAAAAACCTTGCTTTTGTAATATATCTTGAAGACACCTTATAAATCATATTATTTCCTTCATTCTTTAACAGCCATCCAAGACATTTAACAGTAGGCTGTAATTTCTGTTTCAAAGATTACTGTCCCCGGCACCAGTATGTCTGTGTGTCTGTCTGTCTCTCTCTTTCTTTCTGTGAACCTTAAGTGCCCAAGGCACATGGGGCTTCTGCAAAGGTTTTCATCAAATGCCTGTCCGTTGCCTTTTTTTCTCCACTCTTGCCCAGGTAAGCCCTCTATTGCTCAACATCCTTTCTGTTGTTCTTCTCCATGTCTCTTTTGGTCTACCCTTACCTCTGTTCCCCTGTGGTGTCCATCTTAGTGCTACTTTTGGTAGTGAGTTGTCAGTCATCCAAAGCACATGTCCCAACCATCGCCAGTGTCTTTTCTCAATAATTGCTGTCAGTGACTCCATCTTACTGTGTTTGGGCAAAATATTTTTCTAATTCTTCGTAAACATTTAGTCTGGAAAGCATTCAGCTTGTTTTCTATGGTTTTGGTGATTTTCTGGGATTCACTTCCACTTAGAACATTACTCTTAAATATCTTGATTTTCATCTTCGTGCTTAGGTTTGTTTAGACTTTCATATAATCTGCCAGTCAAAATGATGTTTCAGAAAATGACAAGCATTCTGTGTAATAAATCAATGTTACTGGGAGTGAGGAAAAGAGCAGTCCAGCGTTACCTCGAGCCAAATTTATTTTACAGATGCGAGGCATGGTCAGTCACAAATGAAGTACAATGGCAAATAGAAGCCACTGAAATGTGGTTCTTCAAAAGAACGCTGGGAATACCATGGGCAGCAAATAAATCAGACAAGGAGGTTCTGAGAGGGGCTGGAAAGACAAGACAAACAACAAAAGTCAGAAAAAGACCATCTTAGGACACATTCTACAGTGAGGTAAACTAGAATACATTGTGACAACACGAAAGACAGAAGGTAAAAGGTAGACAGAGAGAGAAGATGCTGGAAGGATTAACTAGATGGCACAGACAAAGAACACCATCACAGCTTATAATCACCACTCGGGGCAGGGAATTGTGGGAAAGCATGATAGCAATGATCTTTTTGATGTATACAGGCACTGACATGGAATCCTCAAGGAAATAGAAAACTAAGCAGGTCATCAACTTTGTGTAATAAGTATAGTTTACCAAATCACCCATTGCATTTCACTTGTTTCTCCTTTATTCTATAATCATTCAAGATGCCCTTGCAAATTTAACATCAAACTGTCATTTCAACAAAAGAGCATTACAGCATAAAGAACCCAGCTAAGAAAAATGACACATAATATACATTAAAAACTGAATAAGCAGAGATTTAACTGATCCTTCAGCATAGAATTCCTGCTTTTCACACATTCAGGCTACTGACCACTTGTTTTTCTGCCCGAGTTAATTGTTATTTGGTTTACAGCTGCATCTTGCATTTACTGTTTTGTTTTGAAGTAATTCTGTTCAAATAAGGACAGTACTGGCTACTTGATAGTGATGTGGTCTCCCAGTTAGTGTCAGCAGAAATATAACCAGATGTGCTCCATATGCTGAAACCCTCCAGTACAAACTGGTACCCACTACGCTGTGTTGAGGTCAAACTGTCTCTAAGACAGGAAATATCTATTTAAACAGCACGGCACACTGGATTACACTGCACACGTATGACTTTCCATGAATGAATGACAAAAAAAAAAAAAAAAAAGAGCCAGACACAAAAATTCAGTCCCATTTAAAAATCAAAAAAGGGAGGACTCTGTCCCAGTCACAGCTGGTGAGTTCGTATGAAAAAGTGAATTCTAAAAACCTTGCTTTTGTAATATATCTTGAAGACACCTTATAAATCATATTATTTCCTTCATTCTTTAACAGCCATCCAAGACATTTAACAGTAGGCTGTAATTTCTGTTTCAAAGATTACTGTCCCCGGCACCAGTATGTCTGTGTGTCTGTCTGTCTCTCTCTTTCTTTCTGTGAACCTTAAGTGCCCAAGGCACATGGGGCTTCTGCAAAGGTTTTCATCAAATGCCTGTCCGTTGCCTTTTTTTCTCCACTCTTGCCCAGGTAAGCCCTCTATTGCTCAACATCCTTTCTGTTGTTCTTCTCCATGTCTCTTTTGGTCTACCCTTACCTCTGTTCCCCTGTGGTGTCCATCTTAGTGCTACTTTTGGTAGTGAGTTGTCAGTCATCCAAAGCACATGTCCCAACCATCGCCAGTGTCTTTTCTCAATAATTGCTGTCAGTGACTCCATCTTACTGTGTTTGGGCAAAATATTTTTCTAATTCTTCGTAAACATTTAGTCTGGAAAGCATTCAGCTTGTTTTCTATGGTTTTGGTGATTTTCTGGGATTCACTTCCACTTAGAACATTACTCTTAAATATCTTGATTTTCATCTTCGTGCTTAGGTTTGTTTAGACTTTCATATAATCTGCCAGTCAAAATGATGTTTCAGAAAATGACAAGCATTCTGTGTAATAAATCAATGTTACTGGGAGTGAGGAAAAGAGCAGTCCAGCGTTACCTCGAGCCAAATTTATTTTACAGATGCGAGGCATGGTCAGTCACAAATGAAGTACAATGGCAAATAGAAGCCACTGAAATGTGGTTCTTCAAAAGAACGCTGGGAATACCATGGGCAGCAAATAAATCAGACAAGGAGGTTCTGAGAGGGGCTGGAAAGACAAGACAAACAACAAAAGTCAGAAAAAGACCATCTTAGGACACATTCTACAGTGAGGTAAACTAGAATACATTGTGACAACACGAAAGACAGAAGGTAAAAGGTAGACAGAGAGAGAAGATGCTGGAAGGATTAACTAGATGGCACAGACAAAGAACACCATCACAGCTTATAATCACCACTCGGGGCAGGGAATTGTGGGAAAGCATGATAGCAATGATCTTTTTGATGTATACAGGCACTGACATGGAATCCTCAAGGAAATAGAAAACGAAGAAGACCTAGACTTACTTGGAGAAGAGAAATTATGACAGTACTCAGAGACAAGGGATGCACATGGAAGGAAGCAGAGAATAATTCCAAGAACAGGGATGACTGGAGAGCCTTTATCTGTGGTCTATGCTCTCAAGGGAGTGAAAGGTGATGATGATGATGATAGTAATGCCAGTCAGCAGGGCAACAGATTGATAGATATAGTCTACAGCATTGCATAAGCCTGGTTTGCTCTAGTAAGTCTGCTGTTCACGTCCTCTGTCCTGTCTGCATCTTCTACAACTCTACTGCCAAGACACACAAATTTGTTGACCTCCTCCACTAACTTGTTACCTACTAGTATGTCTATGACCCTTAAAACCTGGATCAACTGGAGGGTGCCAGTATCTAGTCATCAATCCATACAGTACAGAGCTGGAGTAGCCAGACTGTGGCTCACAATCCACATGTAGCTCTTTGATATATAAAATGTGGCTTGTGAAGATATGTTGTTTGACGTTACATCACAATTAATATAAAAACAAACAACTTTCAAGCTTTGCAATTATTTCCTAGGAATAAACCCACAGCCTATTGGACTAAAACATAAGTTTAACATTCATGGTGATTAAGCATATTTAAGATTTTAAATGCTAATTTTTCAAAAGCTAGGTTTCAGTCAATGATTAAATCAATTTAAATGTATAAACTAGGAAAAAAGTAGGAACAGCTTTATTACTTAACAACTACAAAGTTGTGATGTTTTTGCGTGAGTCTTAATCATACAAGAACACACAGGATGAAGAAATAGAGAGAGGAGATAAAGTTTAGATTCACATGAATGCTATTTTTAACAAAAATGAAATAAAATGAATAGGGCACTTAGCTGTAACTTGTAAGAAGATGTGGCTTGTCCAATGCTTATTCAGAAATGGGCATGGTGGAGGTAGAGAATGTTTAAAAGGAGACTTGTGATGTGTGACAGGTGGGTCGCAACTGAGGGTGGTGGGTGGGGAAACCATGGAAGGGAGAGAGAGTGATACAATGCTAACCTAGCCAGAAGGAGGTGAAATAGATGATTATAGTTGGGGTAGAGGGGTTGTAATATGATGCTGTGAGGAGGTTCTGAACTATGTGTAACAAGTGAGAAGAGAGTGGAGCTTAGTGGAGAGGGATTATGATTGTTGTCATCAAAACCAGGTTGTGTATATAACTAGTTTCACTTTTCGGACACACTATCTATCAAGTTGCGTGGCTGCTGGTGCTGGCTGTCCACAACTCTGTTTTGTGCTGCCACCATCTGTAGCATGTGCCGCCCCCTCTGAGAGAGAGACACAGACACATGCATGCACACAAAGCACAAGTTAGTCAAAATGACACAAGATAATGGAACTTTATGTATAATTTTCATAAATTAACTCCTTATATGAGATCATGTGAGAGAGAGAGAGAGAGAGAGAGAGAGAAAACTGTGAATGTAAGAAAATGAAAATTGCCAATACAAACATGACGCAGTCATTTTTGAAGGTAAAATTAGATGTAAAAAAGATTTATGTCAGGGTTATAATGTTACTTGAACATCTTTAATGTGGACTCCACAGGGTAAAAGAAGCATGGGAGGACTCAAAGGGACACGGAGATTTACAGGAGAGAAAATGCTAGAAAACCAAGAAGACAGATGAAAGTGGAAATCTCTTGCTACCAGCCGCCGCACGTGTATAGGGCACTAAAGTGACGAGAGAGAGAGAGAGAGATAGAGATTGTTACTCTCATATTACTTGTTACAGATTATTTTCCACAGCTTTCCAGGACATGTGATACATAAGCTAGGCACAGCAATAACTTCTAACCAGCATATCCGATTTGAATGGCCAAGCGAGTTAGCTTGGTCTGCAGAACAGACTTCTCTTTCCTAGGTCCCTGCTTCTTTTCTTCATCAACTATTTCTGTTGAGCTCTCTACTTTGTTCGCATTCTGGGGAAATGCAGAAAGAAAAAAAAAAAAAAGAAATTAAGACACTTTATAACAGATAAAAAGTCTGCTCTTCCCATAAATTCACACCATCACAAGGAAAAAAAAACATCACTGGTTCTGAACTTTAAACAAGACTGCAAATCTGTTCAGAGAAGGAGGTCACAAGACGGACAAAAACTTACACACAAGAACACAGGCATTTACGATAGATTTTTTTTCACTGTCCACATAGACCAGGAAGAAAACTGCTGAATGACCTCGACAGCACCGTGGTGGGGAACTTCATCATGTGAAGAGAAATGTTAACAAGCAAAGAAAAATGTTAAAATGTTACTGGGTTATTATCAGTGCACATTAGACAAGTCCAAAAGTGAAGGAGGATCTCAGTGTGGTGCATCTGCTCTAGAGTGCCAGCAAGAAGTCTGGGGGAAAGATAGAATGACTTATGCACAAACAGTCTGGATTTTGTGGTATAAACTTTTCCTTTTACTGTGGCCAGCTTCTGAAGAAATGAACAAACTTCTTTAAGCTTGATACAGAGAACTAGAAATGAACAAACTTCTTTAAGCTTGATACAGAGAACTAGAAATGAACAAACTTCTTTAAGCTTGATACAGAGAACTAGAAATGAATAAACTTCTTTCAGCTTGATTCAGAGAACTAGAAATGAACAAACTTTTCCCAGTTTGATACAGAGAACTAGAAATGAACAAACTTCTTTAAGCTTGATACAGAGAACTAGAAATGAACAAACTTTTTTCAGCTTGATTCAGAGAATTAGAAATGAACAAACTTCTTTCAGCTTGAATCAGAGAACTAGAAATGAACAAACTTCTTTCAGCTTGATTCAGAGAACTAGAAATGAACAAGCTTTTCCCAGTTTGATACAGAGAACTAGAAAAAAACAAACATTTCCAAATTTGGTACAGAACACTAGAAGTGAACAAACATTTTCAAATGTGGTACAGAGCACTAGAAATGAGCAAATATTTCCTATCTTGGTACAGAGCACTAGAAATGAGCAAACATTTCCCATCTTGGTACAGAGGACTAAAAGTGAACAAATATTTTCCCGTCTTGATATGGAGCACTAGAAGAGAACAAACATTTTCAAACCTGGTACAGACACTAGAAATGAAGAAACATTTCCCATCTTGGTACAGCACAACAGAAATGAGCAAACTCAAACATAAAAAAATCATACAATGATAATGGCACTATACCACCAAAAAAAAAAAAAATTAACATTGAGGAAAGTTAATGAAAGAGATCAAATCATGCTCTTGTTAATGAAAGAGATCAAGTCTTGCTCTTGTTAATGAAAGAGATCAAGTCTTGCTCTTGTTAAGCGCAAACTGTTGGTACTGCAGCTGACAAGTTGACAATATTGTTAGAAGAGGAGCAGCTGACAAGTTGACAATATTGTTGGAAGAGGAGCAGCTGACAACTTGACAATATTGTTGGAAGAGGAGCAGCTGACAAGCTGACAATATTGTTGGAAGAGGAGCAGCTGACAAGTTGACAATATTGTTGGAAGAGGAGCAGCTGACAAGTTGACAATATTGTTGGAAGAGGAGCAGCTGACAAGCTGACAATATTGTTGGAAGAGGAGCAGCTGACAAGTTGACAATATTGTTGGAAGAGGAGCAGCTGACAAGTTGACAATATTGTTGGAAGAGGAGCAGCTGACAAGTTGACAATATTGTTGGAAGAGGTGCAGCTGACAACTTGCTTAAAGACCACAAGTGTTTCCAGTGAATGAACTATTATTTTCAGACGGTAAAGAACTGGGCAAGCAGACCCATATGACATTCTGCCCTTTATCTCTCAAATAAATTTCATTCTGATATAATCATTCAATATCAACTTACTACCACTATTATACATGTACAATAACAGTACAATAATAACAATGAAATGAACAACTTTTAAATATAACCTTCTATCTTCTATACATTCAAGAATATATAAATGGAACATACAACAGTTATTTATATTCTAATAATTTAATTACACTCGAACTAATAAACAGACTGATTTACATAACAGAATCCAATGAGCTTCCTGTTTAACTCTACCACCAGATGGACCATGAAAGCCCCTAAGACAGGTTAGGCTAAAGGTGTAAATTAGACTATCAATAAAAAAAAAACACCATAGAGAAGCAGAAGAAGATTTAAATTTTGTCCATTATAAATATGCCACCTCCAGACAATTCAGCCTTCACTCCAGCAGTTGAGTCTTTGCTCATAACCAGGTCAAGACAACAAAAACACTAGAATACGAAAATCAAGACAACACAACAGTTGAATAAGAATGCCAAACACAACAAAACAGTTGAATAAAAAATCCAGGGACAACAAAGCAATCGAAAAAGAAATCCAAAGACAACAAAGCAATTGAATAAGAAAAGCAACCTTTCATCAAAATAATGAGCTATAAAAACAGTATCCAAGAAAAAGAAAACAGAATGACTAGAACAGTGTCCTGAAGATGAAGATTAATGAAGGACAGAAGAAGTCAGTGATCTTGCAGAGTTGAAGACACAGCCCAATGTACTAGTCAGCTACCCATATGGATCTGTTAGCATCAAGACTAGTGAACCAAAGCAGACCAAGACCCTGTCCCACTTCTCCACTGCCGTCTCTGGTATTCTCAGCCAGCTAAAGTGGTTCCCGTGGTGGGAGTCTGCTAAAGAAACATTCATCTTTTCCCCAAAAGAGCCACCATAACCTACTCCCTATTCAATATCTTCACTACATCAGCTGCAGAGAGCTAGCTGCTGTAAGAAGACAGGATAACAACAAAAGAAAAACCTGTCTCATATGTTACCTGGTTCCTAGTGATGTCAGGGTGAGCATTGGTTGCCCCATGGGAGTTGCTATTCCCATCATGGATCTTCATCTCCATATCTGTATTTGATGGGGTTATGAAGAACATCATATGAGACTAACCACAATGTTTTTATTTCTTACAAAACAACATGTCATTTAACAAATAAACCACTATAGAACAATGTTTCCGAACCTATTCTGTACATGACCTAAACCAATAATGATACATGGCTCATAATTTACAAAAAAAGATTTTCTTTCAAAAATGAAATTTGTTTAACTAAAGCTATATCAATGCCTCTAACATAATGCTACTTTGCCACTAATCACAAAAAAAATATGTATGGGGTCATTTCATAAATAAAATAACATTTCCAAAGATATGAAATACTAAAAAAAAACCTGAAAAACTGATAAAAAACATATAAAAAACATTTCAAGGTACAGTAGTGAATGTGGCTGCTGTTATTTTAATAATCAGGTTTTACAACATAAAGCAGTAGGATCTCTTTAAAATCTAGAAACTTTTAGCAACTCTACAGTAGGTTGTGACTTTAAGTTGGCAACCATTGTTGCAGAATATCATTGTCACAAACATGTGACAGCTAATGATTCAAGGAAAATAAAAGTTCACAAACATTAATACAATCACTGCATATGAACATATCATTTCATATGATGCACACAAACATGTGACAGCTAATGATACAAGGAAAATAAAAGTTCACAAACATTAATATAATCACTGCATATGAACATATCATTTTCATATGATGCACACAAACATGTGACAGCTAATGATACAAGGAAAATAACAGTTCACAAACATTAATATAATCACTGCATATGAACATATCATTTCATATGATGCACACAAACATGTGACAGCTAATGATACAAGGAAAATAAAAGTTCACAAACATTAATATAATCACTGCATATGAACATATCATTTTCATGTGATGCACACAAACATGTGACAGCAAATAACACATGAACATATCAAGTCATATGATGCACACAAACATGTGACAACAAATAACACATGAACATATCATTTCGTATGAAGCACACAAACATGTGACAACAAATAACACATGAACATATCATTTCATATGATGCACACAAACATGTGACAACAAATAACACATGAACATATCAAGTCATATGATGCACACAAACATGTGACAACAAATAACACATGAACATATCATTTCATATGATGCACACAAACATGTGACAACAAATAACACATGAACATATCATGTCATATGATGCACACAAACATGTGACAACAAATAACACATGAACATATCATTTCATATGATGACACAAACATGTGACAACAAATAACACATGAACATATCAAGTCATATGATGACACAAACATGTGACAACAAATAACACACGAACATATCAAGTCATATGATGCACACAAACATGTGACAACAAATAACACATGAAAATATCATTTCATATGATGACACAAACATGTGACAACAAATAACACATGAACATATCATTTCATATGATGACACAAACATGTGACAACAAATAACACATGAAAATATCATTTCATATGATGCACACAAACATGTGACAACAAATAACACATGAACATATCATTTCATATGATGACACAAACATGTGACAACAAATAACACATGAACATATCAAGTCATATGATGCACACAAACATGTGACTACAAATAACACATGAAAATAAAAATTCACAAACATTATACAATCACTGCTCATGACCAAGTCATTCTATATGATGTACAGAAATGGGATAAAACTTGAACACTATTTCAAGATAATTGTGGGACAAACCTATGACTACCATGTTAAGATAAATGTGGGACAAACCTGTGACTATCATGTCAAGATAAATGACAAACCTGTGACTACCATGTTAAGACAAATGTGGGACAAACCTGTGACTACCATGTTAAGACAAATGTGGGACAAACCTGTGACTATCATGTTAAGATAAATGTGGGACAAACATGTGACTATCATGTCAAGATAAATGTGGGACAAAGCTGTGACTACCATGTCAAGATAAATGTTGGACAAACCTGTAACTACCATGTCAAGATAAATGTGGGACAAACCTGTGACTACCATGTCAAGATAAATGTGGGACAAACCTGTGACTACTATGTCAAGATAAATGTGGGATAAACCTGTACATTAGTATGACATATGAAAAAAAGAATGTATAAATTCTACATCACTATACAGGTAGCCTTTGGTCTGTGACACCTACATCTGCACTGATTCACAATTGTACAGACTCTGAAAGCAAGCAATTTGAAATAACTCCTCCTAACCATACACACTAACTGACCTGTCTGTGTTAGCCTTGGAAGTGTATGCGAGATATGAAACTCCAAGTTCATCTGTTAATGACTCTATTTTATTGCCATTTACTGTCGTGCTTGGTTGCCATTTACTGTCATGCTTGCCTGCCATTTACTGTCATGTTTGCCTGCCATTTACTGTCATGTTTGCCTGCCATTTACTGTCATGCTTGCCTGCCATTTACTGCCATGCTTGCCTGCCATTTACTGTCATGTTTGCCTGCCATTTACTGTCATGCTTGCCTGCCATTTACTGTCATGCTTGCCTGCCATTTACTGTCATGTTTGCCTGCCATTTACTGTCATGCTTGCCTGCCATTCACTGCCATGCTTGCCATTCACTGCCATGCTTGCCATTCACTGCCATGCTTGCCATTCACCGTCATGCTTGCTTGCCATTCACCATCATGCTTGCCATTCACTGCCATGCTTGCCATTCACTGTCATGCTTGCCATTCACTGTCATGCTTGCCATTCACTGTCCTGCCTGCTTGCTATTCACCATCACACCTGCTGTTTACTGTCATGCTTGCCAATTACCATCAAACCTGCCATTCACCACATCATGTTTATATCTTTGTGTGCACAAAATTACGACATTTAAACTCCTCTATCCTCTAACCTAACTACAGTCATTACTAGCACATACAGAAATGTGTGCTTACACACACTTATAAAACCACTAAGAAACCATGTGACTGGATGCTTCAGAATGGTATACTCCTGTAAACAGATCTTGCCTTTCTTCTGCTTGTATAGTTTTATAATAAATGTACCTCTTTCCTTCCATTTATGTAGCTATATTGCAAATATACCTTCTCCCTCACAATTCCACACTTCTTTACTATCTTCATTACAATTTGTGATTATTTCCAACATAACTCACAAGTTTCCTTCACAATTATAGACCTGCCATCTTATGTGTCTCCAAATCTGCTCTACTGAAGTTTCAGGATATATATTTCACGATCTTAAATGACAGAACTTCACAAACAATTTTTACCTTGACTGATAAAAAACACAAAATGCTAATAAGATTTTCTACCTCAACTGCTAGATCTACAAAACGCTAATAAGATTCTTATCTAATCTGCTAAGACTACACAAAAATACCAATATTTCTACCTTAACTGCTAGATCTTCACAAAGAAATGTGAATAAGATTATTACTTTATTTGCTAAAACTACACAAAAATACTATTAAGATTTCTACCTTAACTGCTAGATCTATAAAAAAAATGTGAATAGGATTATTACCTTATTTGATAAAACTACACGAAAGTGCTAATAAGATTTTTACAGTTTTTACATAAAAAATCCTAACAAAATCAATCTTACACCTTCTCCAATCTATCTCTGCTAAAATTACCCTGACAGTTACAAGCTTAACTAAGATTCCACTTTTACTGTCTGCCCTATGACCTTAGCACACACTGACAGACCACAGGTACATGCACACATAAAGGCAGCAAACATCTCTGAACACATGGGGGAGGGATAAGCAAATAAGTACACACTACATTAGTGGTTCTCAATTTGTGGTCCACAGACCCCAGATGTTCCTCAGAGCATCATCAGGTGATTTGTGGCTGTGTTATCGAATTAGTGAACAAAAGCATTAAGGATTCAAAGCATTGATGCTATGCAACTTGCATGCTACTAAAAAATTGGTCTTTGGATGCAAATGATTGGGAACCACTGAACCACTGCACTACACCACAGCTTAATGTCTACATCCAAACTAAAAAGAAAAGTATGAAACTAATTATGGCCTACTGTACTTTCATCAAAAACATCGAAAAGTTGAAGAAAAGATTTTAAAAAAAGCAGTGATCTGTAACATGGGCACATCAAGCGATGAATGTTGAACACAAGCAACTCAGGACAAGTTATAAGTGTAACAGCATTCATGATGATTCTGGCAACAGTAAGCAAACCTAATGACAGTGACAGAGAAAACATTGATGATGACGGCACATGTAATAATGATATGATGATGACAGAGATAAGGATAATGGTGGTGCTGATACAAATAGTAATAAAAATAATGATTACAAGTAGCATATGTAATAATAATGATAATAGCTGTGGTACTACAACAGCTACTGGTTGCAATGACAAAGAATGGCCATGAAACTGATCAGATGGTATTGGCAATGGCACTTGAGAGGATGGAAAGACACTCTACCATCAGAACAAACAAACTAAATATGCAGTTATTTCAGACTTGGTGAAATATTCCTCCAGTAACTAAACAAATTAGACTCTTTTGAAAACAAATGCATAAGGAAAATACTCGGCATCATGTGGAACAAATTTAAGAACAATGCAGAGATAAGACAGATGACTGAACAACAACCAGTCTCATGGGTGATCAGGAAAAGGAGATGGACATATGTTGGTCACTTGATGAGAAGAAATGATCAGAGAATCCCAAAACAAACTATCAAGTGGAACACAACAGGCCGAAGAAAAAGAGGCAGACCACGTGAAATTCTGAAGAGGACTTTGTTAAGAGAGGCCAAATTAACAGGCATAAAATCCTGAAGACAGGAAAAATTGGCGAACTACTTTGCGAGCCCTATATGACGTTTAACGGCACAGGAAGGATATAAGATAAAAACTAAACAAACATGAAGCCAGAAGTGCACGAGTCTGATCTATAATTATTTCACATATATTACAATACAGAACTTCTCACTGTTCTAGCCATCAAGTTTTTTGTTTAGATAAAAATAGTTTCCTACATAATAGACATCAGAGTAAATATTTTACAATACAGAACTTCTCACGGCGAAAGACAGGCATTTGTGGAAAACCCTTGCGGAAGCCCCATGTGCCCTGGGCACTTAAGGTTCAGAGAGAGAGTTTCTTACATGATAGACACTAGAGACAGTAGAAATACACTTTCAGATATGATTATATCATTAAGTAATGGCACTGGCACATGAACGTGCAGGTTATGTGTGACTTGAGGAAATAAAATCTATTACAACAGCACAAATTAACCTCAGAACAAAGTTTGCACGCACACACACACAGCACTTAATAAATATTTATATTAGTGGCATTCACTTTATATTATAAACAATAGTGATTGAAATGCTTAAGCTATTTTTTTTTTTATTTTTCAACACCCTGTTTCTTTTTCTTTCTCTTTTTTGTTTTTGTTGGACAGCATACACAGAATGTGCATTTATACTGGAAACCTGAGAATGAAAACCTGACAAGCAGAAACAAATGTACAAGGGTCATACTGAAAGTCGTGAACACAAATTTTAAAAAAAAATGTATAGATAGAGAAAATATAAATGTATCACCTTAATTTGTATCATTTGCACTTCATGTAGAGGTCACGTGACCATGCAGAGCATAAACAAAATGGCAGGTGCTGAAGTTTCATTTCATCAACGTGCTGTTATTGAGTTCCTCGTTAAAGAGGAAATCCCTGCTGCCGAAACTCACCAAAGACATCAACTTGTTTATGGAGACGTATGTTTGGGTGCAAGCAGTGTTAGGAGCTGGGTGAAACATTTCAAAGATGGAAACATGAGCATCCAAGATATGCCTCCAGGGGTCAACCTCAAACTGTTTCCACTGAATGCAACATGGAAAGGATTGATGACATCATTAAAGAAGACAGATGAGTCACAGTATCTGAAACTGCTGTAAATCTTGGAATAGGACACAATGCAGTACAGGAAATGATTGAAACCTGGCTTTAGAAAAAATTTTGTGGCCGCTGGGTCCCACAGAAGAGAACGCCCAGAAAGCAGTGTGTCTGTGCCGTGGGTCAGCTGGAACAGAATTCTACCAGGAAGGTATTTTCAAACTTGCAGAGTGATGGGAAAAATGTGTGCAGAGAATGGAGATTATGTTGAAAAGTGAAGAAAAGGATGCAGATATAAATATATTTATATTTTCTCTGTCTACAAATTCTGATTTTTAAAAAATTTTTGCTCACAACTTTTGGTATGACCCTCATATAAAACTGATAAGAAACATAATGAACTGAAAGAATCAATTATGTTCTTCTGATGGCCACTTAAAAAATTTTTTTCTCATGCTTTCAAAATAGGCTGATGCATGTACTAGAAATGATATCATGAAAAATTTAAACTAACGAACTATGGACCACACAAGGAAGGTGAATTTTATGAAGGGAAACTAATGTCACTCAGTAACTACATCACCACTAACACTCTCATAGAAACAAATGATTTTGTTTGAAATGTTCAAAAACATTCTCTTTTTCTTGCCACTTTTTCTGGGTAAATCACTCTGATAAACATGAATTAAAGAATTATGAAAATATCATATTTTTATTTCACAGAAATTTGTATTTTTTCCCCTAAACTCTTATTTGCTCTCTTAATTCTTGCTTTTAACTCATAATTATCTCTTCTTATCCTTGGTTTTTTTTCCTATGCTTATCTTATTATGAATATTAATGTGCAAAAAAAAACTGCTTGTTAGAAAAAAAAGACCAAGCAAAGCGCTGATTTTTAAACGAAGGACCTAATTAAGGCTCATCAGAGCGACAAGGTCACTGACTAAAGATAAAATGAAGGAAGAAATGTGGTACAAACAAAGTACATGAAATGATGTGCGTGGAAACAATATTAAACAAACACTTGAATGAGTTGAATGAAGGATGGAATAAATGTAAGGAAAAAAAAAACAAACATGTGATGTGGCACTAAAATAAGCATAAATAAACATAAATTTATTTGTTAATGGGAAATAATATGATCAATGAAATAATAATAAAAAAAATTTTAAAATAAGGAAAATGAGCACACAAGTAAAGTGTTATACAGCAACTGGTCAATACAGAAACAAATATAAATGAGTTCATAAATAAATTAATGAACCAACAAGTTTTATAGAAAATGATTGATAAGTAATAAATGATTGAGGCAGGCCATTAGGAACATGGAGATGCACAATACAGGAAGCACTAAAGGAAGTGGGAAAGATGTAGTTTGAAGTATCCCGAGTTGTTAAAGACGGGATTGTCTGGAGAACCTTTGTTGATGCCTTATGCTCCACTGGGAGTAGAGAGGACTGATGATGATGATGATGGCAGGTTATACACCAGTTACAGTGTCTATTAAGCCTCTGTTTATGCGTTAATTTAACCAAATTTGACGGTTCGGTTTTGCCTTTTCATGCTGTATTTTTTTATCATCTCGGTAAGACATTATCACTGGCCATGAATTAAATAGAAAAAAAACGCCATCAATTCATGCACAAATTATAGTTTGAAGGAATACCAGGAAAAATACAGACAAGTGCAGGAATACATGAACGGCACTTATTGATGACATTAATATTAATTTCCTTGTGATATTAATGATTTAGACAGATGGACATGATACAAAGAACCAGTGAATGAAACAGAAAGATTTTTGGCCAAATTTATCTCAGTGATAGGTTTGGTTTGTGGGGGAGGGGACCACAGAGAGAGAGAGATAGAGAGAGAGAGAGAGAGAGAAAGAGAAGATCTTACATTAAAAAAAAAAAGTCAAGGAACTGGTTAGTGATAAAAGATGGAGAAAAAAAGAAATTGGTTATTATTGTAACATGAAAAAAAAGAAGAACCAGTTAATCATTTTTAAAAATTAAAAAAGGCATGGTTAGTAATAAAATACTGGAAAAAAGGGAGTTAGTTTATAAAATATTGAAAACCGAACAGCTAGTAATTAAAATTTAAAAAAAAAAACCAAAGAAAAAGGTACCCATATAATAATAAAACAGTGAAGATGAAAGCGGTCATAAGTAAATAATGAAAAGCATTTTATGAAGAAATATGGAAATAAATAAAGTGACATACATTTCTGTGATCTTTATTAAAACCTAGCTTGTAAATGCCATTTTTGCTTGACAAAATAATCAAATAACCAAAATACTTGCACACTTCTCTCACGAGTTACCTCCAGTCTATACAATTTTAAATGAATATGCTCATACAGACCACAACCCAGAGCCAGTAAGGAGACAAAAGGCACATGAAGCTTTACAATAAAGGATGCATCATGGCTGATCACGAGGGCAAGCACAAACATCAAAACTGCAGATACCATTTAATGACACCTATAGGTAAGGGTGAGCACTGCATCAATATACAAACAGCCTATAGTCTGTGCCAGGGACGTACAAGAATTGGGGAACAAAACATGCAGACAAAGACAACAGCATCCACCTACCTCTGGCATCAGCATCTTTAGAAGGGATCACTAAAATGAAGAGAATATACACAGCGGTTCACAAACAAGCACAAAGCTAAACTAACAAAAACTTGTATCTAGGCAATGAAACAAACAATACCAGGAGAAGGAGAAATAATAGTCATTTCAAGCAAAAGAGTAAGAGAACACAGTCAGCTTTTGATGTCACTCAACAATTTTCTTCAGTGACCATTCTCAGGCAAACCAAAGACTAAATCGATGTAGCCTTGCGTCTAATGAATCTCTGCTGCGTACTTTCTTTCCTCCTTCTACTCAGACAAAAAAAAAACTACTTTAACAAGAAACTTGGATGAAGATTTTAAACCATAGAAATTTTGTTCTTTGAAACAAGAGCTCACATCACTTAGTGACATTTTTATTTGAAAAATGAAACAGTTCTTAAAATATTCAGCGTGTGAGGAAAACCGGAAAAGAGCTTCCTGAATGTTGACACAAAACTGGCCTGCTAAATGAACAGCTAACGAGAATATTTGAAAAGTAAAAATATGGAAACATAGTGTTCCAGTATGAAATGCAGTAATATACATCCGCTGACAAACAGGTGAAACAGAAATCAGAATCAACAAAAATATGGTTTTGGAGAAAGCTGTACCATAGACCTGGTACAGTCAGAAAAACAAATGAAAAGTTAGTCTGAGAACATTAAAAACTAACCCAAAAAATGGAGAAGACAATCCTGAGAAGACAGAAGTCAGAGAATCAGATAATTATTGGAAAATTCAAGGGTAAAAAAAGAGATCAAGAGAGAAAATATCTTAATGGGAGCTGGCCAAATGGAACTGGACAAGAAAGACAAGAGTTCTGATTACATATAGCAAGGAGCACACAGGCTGTAGGATGATGACATCTGCTGGCAAAGAACCTGATGTCTGAAAGTATGTATGACCAGCTTCAAAATACTGAACATAAAACACTTTATAGATGCCAGAGAAAGAAAAAATAGTAACCAGAATGACTGCGCGTCAAAACTCAGACCTCAGCAGGACAAACAACTGCCTGGTCATAAATGGACAACACATTATCTGCACATCATGAGGCATCCCCTTGATGAGAGTTGTTTCATGTCTGAACTGCTACCGCATTGTCCTTATGTTTCTGGTATTTCATTATTGTTTTCACAATGCTGTCCTTACATTTCTGTTATTTCATTATTTTCATTATGTTGTCCTCATGTTTCCACTATTTTATTCTTCTTTTTGCTTTACTGTTTTCTGTTTTGCTTGAATATGAGCTATGAGAACTGTGCCAGCTTTGAAGTCTGTCATACAAAGTCTTAACTTAAGTAACATTTTAACATATGAAGTGAGATTACAGTGATATTAATTTTTCATGCTCATAATTTAAAACATTGAAATACTTATACACTTTTTTTCATGTCAGAACTCCACAGAGACTTCAAGATGAAAGGCTGGATATAGAAAATGTGGGCCAAAACTATACACTTCAGACATTGCATGACAGGCTGTCTCCCAAAACTGACATTTTTTTTTTTTTTTAAATTTTAAAATTAATGCAGATAAATGATGCAGATGCAGCACAGTATAGAATGCTCATGCAAAATTTATTTTGCATGCAAAAATAAAAAAAAAAAAAAAGAAAACAAAAGCTAAGAATTAGTTAATTTTGCTTTAACATTTCTATGGGCAGGTAAGGGTAGCATACTGAAATAAAATGAAAAAAAAAAAAAAAACGGAACCAAAATTTTTCAAAACAGGAAATAAACCATGCTCTGGTAACCATAAGCCCTGACCACACTATCATATCATGCACACAAAATAACTCGGCTCGTTATACATTTCACTGTTAAGAAATACTCTCGTATCTTTTTTTTTTCTTTCACTACCATTCCAACCATCACCACTGGTGGTTCTGACAGCACCAAAACATCCTTGCACTGAAAGATTTAGTTAACTCCTATCATAAAGTGACCAAGGAAAAAGAAAAACCTATGAAATAACAACAAGTCATAAAAGAGGTCATATTCTAACACATTCTAGGTCATCCGAACCCACTCTATTACAGACAACTTATCTTGAAACAATGCAAATTCAGCCAAGCTAAAAAAAACCCAAAACACTGGGGCAAGGTACCCAAGAACTCATTTTAAAAATCCAGACTGTCATTTTAAATAAAAACAAAATTGGGAGCACTGGAATAAATGAAACAATTCTAGTTTGAGCCTCTGCATCATTTGAATGCATTAATTCTTCCAGTCCTGATGGTTAAAATCTTAAAATTTGTACCAAATTGTTCAACCATTATAAAAACAGGAAGAAAAAGTGACAGACAGAGAGAAACATTTAGCAAAAGACCAATAATACATAGGCAGTCAAAACAATCCTGTCATGTAAAAGACAAAAACATCCCATCAAGATAACAAGTCAATTATCACATTATCATTTTCTTACACAAACTATGATGCATAACACCTAAATAAGATAATGTAACTCATTTTTATTACATTAACAAACAATTAACATGAACAATCATATACAGTCAAAGTTGAACAAAAACATTTTGTTCATAATTTTTATAATATCACATCCAGTTGGTGCCAGCAGCTGTTACCACATACATCAGAACATACGGGTGGTGCCAGCAGCTGTTACCACATACATCAGAACATACAGGTGGTGTCAGCAGCTGTTACCACATACATCAGAA
The DNA here is from genome assembly GCA_009760885.1 of Achatina immaculata. Taxonomy (NCBI): domain Eukaryota; kingdom Metazoa; phylum Mollusca; class Gastropoda; order Stylommatophora; family Achatinidae; genus Lissachatina; species Lissachatina immaculata. The sequence continues at coordinate 25,969,090 of CM019699.1, forward strand.
CATACAGGTGGTGCCAGCAGCTGTTACCACATACATCAGAACATACAGGTGGTGCCAGCAGCTGTTACCACATACATCAGAACATACAGGTGGTGCCAGCAACTGTTACCACATACATCAGAACATACAGGTGGTGCCAGCAGCTGTTACCACATACATCAAAACTTTGCTTACTTGTCTTCTAATTACTTCCGTGAAAATTTTCTGCCCCTCAAATGTGAAAATGAATCTACACTCACAATTTATACATAATTTATTAAGCTATTCCTTATTACAGTACACTTTTCTTCAAGTAAAATAACGATATAAAAATAATAAATCTAACAATATGATATAAAAATAATAAATCTATCTTAAAGAGAGACATTTTCATTATCTTAACCAAACAAACTGACATATATTAAACACAGGAAAATCATCATATCCTGAGCATATTAAATACAGTTTCTCAGCCTTTTTTTTTTTTCTGCTGGTTTTGCATAAAAAAATTCTCTCCACCCCCCCCCCCCAGCATGAAATTTCAGTCACGATTTCTTTCCTTTCTCTCCCCTACCAGAAGTTTGATGGGAAGGCAGTACTGAGATAGGAGAAATTAGTCATCCTCATAAACTTTCATGTTGATTGATGAGGTTATATAGAAGCAAAACAATGCACACATTAAAAGAACATAAAAGGAAACATAATTCTGGACTGCCCCAGAGACAAAAACACACACAAATGAACTAAGTGTTAACAGAACATCAAATGAAATTACAAGGAAGACAAAAAACATGTACTTTATCACTCAATATAAACAAGCAATGAAGTAGAGACTCTATTTAGGTAAAAATACTTGAAACTTGTGGAACTCTAAAATATCTAATGTGTGTCAGTGTTGGACACTATCAACTTCTAAACGAATCTACTGCTTGTTATGTGTTAGAAGATGTTCAACTGTTTACATATAAATGAAAGTTTATGATGGCTTCAGATTGAGAATGTATGGCTATGTATAACAAGTCTAGGGTTACAAACTTTTTTTCTGTGCCATGGACCCTCTCTGAGAGCCTGGAGAGGGTTGAAATACCTGATAAGCAAGTCATAAATTTGGATTATCTTAAGTGAAATGGATAATAAGGACTGTATAAATGAAGGAGAGTCAAAAAAATCAAGACAATAAGCCCTTTAATTGAGACAAAATGAGCATAATGGTTGTATCACTTCTCCACATAGTCCCCCTGCAGGTTTATGCATTTCTTGTATCATTCCACCAGCTTTTTTCATTCCCTGGAAGGAGAAGCTTTTCAAGTGCTCCTGACTCCTGGTCTGCACCTATCAGAGTACCGGGTCTCTTAAAGTGAACTAAAGACATAATAACATGGGGTCAGATCAGGGATGTAAGGAGGAAGATGTTCAAACTGAAGCTCTTGCAGTGCTTCCACCACTGTGGAAGCTGCAGCTGATGGCTGACCAGATGGAGATTCATTGGCTACATTTGTTCTTCCTGCCTTAAATCTTTCTACTCATTCATACTGGCTAGCGTAGTGGTTACAGCACTTGTCTAGCAACTGAATGGTCAAGGGTTCAAATCCCTAGCTGAGCGGGATTTTTTTTCCTGACTAATATGGCCCCGAGGTCGACCCAGATGGGCACCAGAGAAAATCTGGGAAGGAAAAGGATTGGCCACCCCATCTCATACGCTGATGGCTCAGTATGATGTCTCTAATACTTCATCCCCTATTGCATTTGCTATGGGACTATCTTTATTCATTCATAACTTTTTTTTTTTCAAACAGTCATGCTGCTTTCACTTCCATACTGGGCCAACATCCTATGGTGAGTGTCAGCAGTTTCAGTTTCTATGCCCAAGTAAAAATCTCACTATGGTGCACTGCTCAATAGTGCAGTCTTGCAGTAGAGTGTCAATGTTTTCTTGACCTGGCTTCAACTAAACTAAGAGCAGACTGCTGCACTACACATGTTCAAACTACCCATCAGCAACTGCAAACATCCTTTATTGCGCCAGCTTCTAGCTGTTATGATTACTGTGTAATTTTGAAACTGCCCTTATTTCTGTTATCCTCCCACATAAGGTACTTTGTAGAACCAAATATGTTTTTCTACTCTCAATCCCCCAATAACATTTTCAGATGTTGAGATTTACTAAGTTAGTACATATTTTTGTTAACAGATTACCAGCTAACAATTTTCTCCTTCCATTCATCACTGAATGAAAGGCTAGAGATACAGATTAGAGAAAATAAAACTGAATATTTTCCTATTATTGTTTATGGACCATAAGAGATCTATACAGTAATGAGGTTAATAAATGATATGACAGGAAACACATTTTATTCTTATCTGTCTGCTTGGATTGAAAGTGTAACAAAATTTCTGCTCACATACAATGTCACTGCCTAAGATATGTAACTGCTTTTATTATATCAGGGAACTTTTGCTTGCCATATAATGTATTTAATGTCCAAAATGTCTAGTTATCTGTAATTTGAGAAATATTTTTGAAGTGTATGATACACCACTACAGTCATAAATAATAAAAAAAAACATGAATAAAAGAAAGAGCAAAACTAGAAATAGCATGTTCATTTAAACAAAAATAAAGAAATAAACCCAAAGGATCAAAGCTAGTGGGTGCCAAACACATACACATAAAAATAATGATTGTGCCTAGAGAAAACCAGCATAACAAAGTGTTTCTACCCATATAACTTGTAGTCTACAAATGGAAAAGGTCTACCTGGCATTGTTTACCAACACAAGAACCAGTTCAATAAAACTCAGTACCAGGAGAGAGGTTATCTCTGCCCAGTATTACTGAATATAGTCCATCCGTACCCAACAACTGCGTGAGACTTGTGAGTCACTAAAGATTCTATACAATGCCCAGATTCACTGTCTAAAGATTGGATATCCAGTCTTGGGTTTAAATTCACATTATAATTTATACATGCAGATACTGTGCAAGTTCTAAACTTATATTAAAGATTTGGGATCAAATATCCAGTATGAGTTCTAAATTCATAGTAGAGGTTAGATAGGGACTGAGTATCTAGTATTAGGTAAAAATTCACATGAGAGCTCAGAGATCAGATATGCAGTCTTAAGTTTTAAATCCACAAAGGAGAATTAGTAAATCGATATCAAAATCTCAGTCATTTAAAACTCTGTCCAAAACAAGAAATTAATAAGCAAGCTCTTATACACAAGAGCAAGAGTGAGTAGACCTTCTCAACAGGGCTCACAGGACCCCCAAAGGTCCAGATATAAAACATGTTAGCAACAGGGTTAAAGGGAGGGACTTCAGCTAAAACACATTAGTAACAGCACTGGAGGGAATGGGCTTCAGCTAAAATACATTAGCAACAGCACTGAAAGGAATGGGCTTTAATTAAAACACACTAGTAACAGCACTGAAGGGAATGGGCTTCAGCTAAAATACATTAGTAACAGCACTGAAGGGAATGGGCTTCAGCTAAAATACATTAGTAACAGCACTGAAGGGAATGGGCTTCAGCTAAAATACATTAGTAACAGCATTGAAAGGAGTAGGCTTCAATTAAAACACACTAGTAACAGCACTGAAGGGAATGGGCTTCAGCTAAAATACATCAGTAACAGCACTGAATGGAATGGGCTTCAAATAAAACACATTAGTAACAGCACTGAAGGGAATGAGCTTAACCTAAAGCACACTAGTAACAGCACTGAAGGGAGTGTGTTTCAACTAAAATATATTAGTAACAGCACTGAAGGGAATGAGCTTAACCTAAAGCACACTAGTAACAGCACTGGAGGGAGTGGGCTTCAACTAAAACACATTAGTAACAGCACTGGAGGGAGTGGGCTTCAACTAAAACACATTAGTAACAGCACTGAAAGGAATGAGCTTAAACTAAAACACACTAGTAACCGCACAGAAGGGAGTGGGTTTCAAATAAAACACATTAGTAACAGCACTGAAGGGAAAGAGCTTAAACTAAAACACTAGTAACAGCACTGAAGGGAATGGGCTTCAGCTAAAATACATTAGTAACAGCACTGAAGGGAATGGGCTTCAGCTAAAATACATTAGTAACAGCACTGAAGGGAATGGGCTTCAGCTAAAATACATTAGTAACAGCATTGAAAGGAGTAGGCTTCAATTAAAACACACTAGTAACAGCACTGAAGGGAATGGGCTTCAGCTAAAATACATCAGTAACAGCACTGAATGGAATGGGCTTCAAATAAAACACATTAGTAACAGCACTGAAGGGAATGAGCTTAACCTAAAGCACACTAGTAACAGCACTGAAGGGAGTGTGTTTCAACTAAAATATATTAGTAACAGCACTGAAGGGAATGAGCTTAACCTAAAGCACACTAGTAACAGCACTGGAGGGAGTGGGCTTCAACTAAAACACATTAGTAACAGCACTGGAGGGAGTGGGCTTCAACTAAAACACATTAGTAACAGCACTGAAAGGAATGAGCTTAAACTAAAACACACTAGTAACCGCACAGAAGGGAGTGGGTTTCAAATAAAACACATTAGTAACAGCACTGAAGGGAAAGAGCTTAAACTAAAACACACTAGTAACAGCACTGAAGGAAGTGGCTTCAACTAAAACACATTAGTAACAGCACTGAAGGGAATGAGCTTAAACTAGAACACACTAGTAACAGCACTGAAGGGAATGAGCTTAAACTAAAACACACTAGTAACAGCACTGAAGGGAGTGGGTTTCAACTAAAACACATTAGTAACAGTACTGAAGAGAGTGGGCTTCAGCTAAAACACATTAGTAACAGCACTGAAGGGAATGAGCTTAAACTAAAACACACTAGTAACAGCACTGAAGGGAGTGGGTTTCAACTAAAACACATTAGTAACAGTACTGAAGAGAGTGGGCTTCAGCTAAAACACATTAGTAACAGCACTGAAGAGAGTGGGCTTCAGCTAAAATACATTAGTAACAGCAATGGAGGGAGTGGGCTTCAGCTAAAACACATTAGTAACAGCACTGAAGAGAGTGGGCTTCAGCTAAAATACATTAGTAACAGCAATGGAGGGAGTGGGCTTCAGCTAAAACACATTAGTAACAGCACTGAAGGGAGGGGGCTTCAGCTAAAACACATTAGTAACAGCACTGAAGAGAGTGGGCTTCAGCTAAAACACATTAGTAACAGCAATGGAGGGAGTGGGCTTCAGCTAAAACACATTAGTAACAGCACTGAAGAGTGTGGGCTTCAGCTAAAACACATTAGTAACAGCACTGAAGAGTGTGGGCTTCAGCTAAAACACATTAGTAACAGCACTGAAGGGAGGGGGCTTCAGCTAAAACACATTAGTAACAGCACTGAAGGGAGGGGGCTGCCATAAAATTTCAATGAAAAAAAAAAAGGACATGAGCAGAAAGTGGGTTGAACAACTGTGCCAAAGTAGTGAAATATCACATCACTTTCTTCCATCTTATAAAGATCCCTCCTGCACTAAATTCAGAATCAGAATTAAGATTGCTTTCAGAGACAAGAAAAGAGCACTCACATAAACAATGGTGATTCAATAAAAGAATGTTCTCAAGACTAATCAAGATAAAGATGGAAGGAAATTACTGGTCTCAGATGGAAATGAATATGTCTCTGTCTCTGTATTATGGGGACTAAATTATAATATATCATGCTCCTGTTTTTCATCATCATCAGGTGCCATGTTGACTTTGCACTGACTATTTTGTTTACCCATAGTACCCAATCCTTTATGCAGGCTATCAGCTCAGCTGGTGATCTCATCTCATGCCATCTTGTCAAACTATCCAGTATCATTTCTCTGTCTTCCCCTGGCTTTTCTTCCCTCCATTTTTCCTGTTGTTACAATACTTTCAATGCTGCCTCTTCTCAATGCATGAAAGTACACTGTCTCTCTTGTATCTTTTTGACAAGATTTTTTTGTCTCTCCATTTCTTCTCCTACATTCTTCATTAGTAATATTTGTTGTCAAGGGAATTCACAATTCATCTGTAAACCACATTTCTGCTGCTTCCAATGATTTTTGTGCACACCTGCCGTGTTGTCCATGATTCGCTTCCATATAACAAGATAGGTTCAATGTAGCATTTTAGGACTCGTTTTCTAACATTCATTGATAAGGATGTGTTGCATAATATGTTTCTCATTCTCTGAAATGCAGTCTTTGCTTGGCCTATTCTGTTCCCAGTTTCTTTTCTGCATTTCCAATCCAAAGTTATTACTGCTCCAAGGTATTTGAAGTCCTCCAAGTTTTAGAGGACTAAATAAGAAATAAACATGTCTATGTTTAGAATTTATTTTTTTAAAAGTCTCTAAATTAGAAATACATGTCTGCATATATGAATGATTAAATAATGAATCAAAGAGTGCAAAATATACATTTTAACTTAGTAGAAAAAAAAAATTATTTTTTTCTTTCTTTGTTGTTGTCGCTGTTGCTGCAACCTGAACCGTTGGGGAGATACAATCACTAAATGGTTGCATGACTTACAAAAATATTCTAACAAAAAAAATGTCATTTTCCACATCAAATTTATTTACACTCTCCCAGGGAAGATTTTATTATTTTTTTTTTTTTAAATTGTTCCTCTAAGACTGAACTGAGGTGGATCACATGATGCTGAGTAAACAGAGATTAGATAAAAGTGTTGTTAATATTTTCTCTCACCCAAAATAACTCCTATATTGATCATTCTGTTCATAAACATAAAATTTTAGTGTAGAAGAAACATGCCCAAAAAAAAAATAACAATAAACATAAGCAGAGTTAGCATGCAGTTAGAACAAAACAAAGCAATACAAGACCACACTCACTTACATGGTTTCTTTTGTTCCTGGTCTCTCTTGTTTTCTCCTGAAAGTTAGACAGAGTTCAAGAAGATTGTACACACAAAAAAACAAGCAAATTAGTACAAGTAATTTATTTTTTTTCACCCAATATGCAAAACTTTCCTTGTTTAAGTGGTGAGCCAAGCTCAAAGCCCCTTTCTGATCCTTAGATTGAACATTCAAGCATTTGTAGGAGAGAATCTCATCATAATCAACACCAAGATTACTCATGACAATCATCTTAAAACTGAGATCTACATAATAATCTGATCAAAAACAGTTAACCTACTTTAATTCCCATCATCAAAAACAATTAATCTACTTTAATTCCCATCACCAAAAACAGCTAACATACTTTAATTCCCATTAAAAAAAAAACATTTATCCTGCTTTAATTCCCATCATAAAAAACAGTTAACATACTTTAATTCCCATAAAAACAGTTATCTTACTTTAACCTGTATCATCAAAAACAGTTAACCTATCTTATTTCCCATCATCAATAGCAGTTAACTTACTGCAATTCTCATCATATATGATATACATTTGTATCAGACACACACAATGTGGCAAGTTATGTATTTTGGGGGAAAAAAATGAAATTTAAATTTTCTATGAACTTCATACACTCTCCTCAAAAAGGTTTTGACCTAAAATTGTGTGCTTCTGGATATTCTCCAACTGAACTTCTTAAGCAAAACCTGTAAAACCTCATAAATACAGGCACATCCACAGTTGTAGCTAACCTGTGTGAGCTAAAACTTGCTTGAGGTTTACTGACAAGCTCATAAACTACAGTACTGTCAAAGTGGTAGAGGTCTATGCATTTGTTGCTCATGGAAGCTCACAATTTGAGTATGGTTTATACCAGTATTTAATTATCCAATATATGGGGGGTGGGGGGTTTAAAAGTTACACTGTAGCTCAGGCTACCATTGGCCTACAGGTATTGGTAGTATCCCATAATGCACCCTGAAGTTCAACAATATCCAGAAGTTACAAATAAAGTAAGGCTACTATGCGATGTGGTGTTGACTGTCCAGGCAAGCTTTTCAGCCCTTTAAACTTCTGATGCTCTAAGGGCCTAACTCTCAATAATGACCTAACTGGAAGCTGCATGGGTCCACAACCTGTTCAAATCTGCTACTCTCAAACTGACCTGCTTGTACAAATGGATACCTAGCACAGACTACTGAAGATGTAGAATATATACCAGCATGACAAGGTATCCAGACCACACCACACACAGTGTCAGTGAATAAATAGAAAATAATATATATCACTCAAAGTCCAGTCCCATGAATAAGGGGCTACACCTAGGTGTAAAGAAAGTGAACATAAAGAGCAAACCCTTACATAAATGAATAGAGTTTTCACCAAAAACTTACATAACATAAACCAGGTTTATGAATCTTTTTATGATTATAGATTCCCAAAAAACTGCCCCCCCATGTTCCAATATCTTATTCACCAGACTGTCAAAATCATCATCATCACCAGCAGTCCTTGCAGGTACTAGTGTGATTTCAACAGCTTAATTTTATTTTACACATGGATAGCTCCAAACAGAAAAGCTGAAAGAAAATTCTAACCTCACAACAATTTTCGAGAAACTGTTCAGAGACATGGTCACACACTCCTTCTAGGGTATGGTTACTTCTGGTCAAGAACCAGTGAATGGAGAACAACGTGACAGCTTATTTAAATCTGATTTTAAACATCTTGAAACTGGCCAGATGTGATGTTTGGGTCATGCAGAAAGGAACAGAACAGAATAGACAAAGAAAATGTATGTACAAGAGAGGAAGGAAATAAGACTAAGAGGTAGACCAAGACAGAGATAACACAAAAGAGGGTATACAGGAAATTGGTGTTATCAATTGGAGGGAGAAGATTAGGAACAGAAAAGAATGGAGGCAAACTTTAAGAGCCTTAATGGCCATGAAAGCTGAAGCAGAAGCTCTGCCACAATCTGCATGTAAGTTTTTCTTACTATCTTTTCCAAGCAGTCTTATTCAGGCTTTTAATCACAATCTACCTGATACAAAAACAACATATCTTTGATGATTATCTATTCATTATTTCTGGAATGAAAACAGCAGCATTTATCAGCATTTAATGAATCTATTCACAAATTCTTATGGCTTTTTCTAACACATTTGTCAGACATTTTTTTATAATTTTATCAGCTTCTATGGTTATATTTGTACTCTATCATATACATGGTTATATTTGTACTCTATCACACACATGGTTATATTTTTACTCAATCACACACATGGTTATATTTTTACTCCATCACATACATGGTTATATTTTTATTATATCACATACATGGTTATATTTGTACTCTATCACATACATGGTTATATTTGTACTCTATCACACACATTGTTATGTTTGTACTCTATCACATACATGGTTATATTTCACACCCCCCCCCACCCCACCCTAGGTTTTTTTTGTAAAATATTTCAAACCACAAGCTTTGTATGCTTTATTTCCTTATTTTTTAATCTGATGTAAGATGGCAGTGTCTAATACAAAGTCCAGAACATACAAACAACAACTTGCCAAGAAGAAACAGCAACATGAAGCAGAGTTAGATGATAGAAGATTTATTAACTCGTATGAGAAAGAAAGGAAGCTAAAAACTCACCAAAATATAAAGATATTAACAAAGAAATATGGCATATGTGCAGACAAGCCAAAGAAAAGTGGGCAGAGGAAAAATGTAATGTCACAGAAGAAGTGAATAACACTCACAATAAAAGAGGGGCACATGAAGAAATAGCACTCATTGGCAAAAAAAAAGTATGGACAAACAGCAGGGGAGATATCAAGAATAAAAGAGGTCAGATAATAATAGAAGAAGCTGAAATTTTCCAAAATGATGGGCAGAATACATAAGACACATATTTGAAGACAAAAGAGGCAAAAAGCCAGCCCTAACAATCACAGATGGTCCACCAACAACAAAATCGGAGGTTGAATGAGCCATAAATAAGATGACAGCAGGTAAAGCAGTGGGATCAGATGGCACTACCATAGAAATGATAAAAGTGGTGAAGGAATTTGGAATAAAAAAAAATAACAGAAACATGTAATAATATACACAGTTTGGGACATACACCTCAAGCAGTGAAACATTAAGAGTTTATGGCACTACTCAAGAAAGCAAAAGCCACGACTGCTCAGATTTTATGACTGTAAGCTGATGAGTCATGCGACTAAAATTCTCCTCAAAGTCATCCTCAAAAGAACAAAAAACACAACTGATAAAGAAGTTATGGAAGAAGTTTGGTTTCAGACAGAATACTGGAACAAGAGAGGCATAAGAAAGCTAACAGAGAAATACATACACCTGCTTCACAGATTATACCAAGGCATTTCACAGAGTGAAGCATGACAAACTAATCAAATGTCTTGAGGAAATCAACCTTGATGGCAAAGACATCCAAACTATAACAAATCTCTGATAGGAACAGGAAGCATCAGTAAGATATGGCATAGTGACATCAACAAATATAGCCATAAAGAGGGGAGTAAGACAAGGATGTGTTCTGTCTCCATGTCTACTCAACCTGTACACAGAGAACATCTTCACACACTCACATGAGCTATCAGGACTGAACACTTGTGGGTGGGGTGTCAACAATTTAAGATATACAGATGATACAGTCCTTCTATCAGAGAATCCACAGAACCTACAGAAATTAACAGACACAACACAAGCCAAGAATGGGGACTAGAGATCAATATCAAGAAGACCAAATAAAGGTGTTCAGAAGGAAAGACCAGAAGCCACAGGTGGATATAACTATAAACAAAGAGAGACTGGAACAAGTGACAAACTACAGCTATCTTAGGACATACACTAACTGCAGATGTGAGATGGACAGACTGACTAAAACAAAGAAAGTCAAGTTTTAGTATTTGAAAGTTCCCAAGTTTCTGTTTGATACAAGTGGAAACCATAAAAAGAGGGCTACAAATCTGCAACACAACAGAACTTTACCATCATCATCATCATTTTTCTTCTTCTTCATAATCTCCTCTCCCTCCTCTGGTGCTTCGTTGAGAAGGGCAAAAATGATGCCAGTCTGTGAGTTGACCCCCACAGCTGTGACGAGCATCTTGCCAGAGCCCTCCATGACATGGGTACCTTCATACAAGAAACAACATGTATGTATAAGACATGCAACTAATTCATGTATTTATTAATTACAAGGAGAAAGGCAATTGAAAAAAAAAAACAACAAAAAAACGTCGCATTCTCTGCTGAAGTTTGTAAACCTGATTAACCAATAGCAATCACTTGGAGGTGATGATGGTGTGTTAAGAGGTGCATGAAGAAGACAACTAACTGCTCTTGGAAAGCGCAGCTTCACTTACTCACAGCTCTCAGACTTTGAAGATTTCTTGCTGGTAGTCTTCTAGCATGCCATCATGTCAGACCCTCCCTTATCTTCTCTCTTTACCTTCAGCCGCTCACACTCAAACTTCTGGGACCATATATTGCAAGCATACTCTTAATCATGGTTCTATTTCTGAAGTATTCTCTTTCTGGCTCATTCATAATTAAAATCTCTACACAACCATTCACTGATTCAACATAACTTTTCTTCCTTTGTCTATCTGCTCCCCCTACCCTTTAATGACCTTATTTTCAATGAATATAACCTGCTGGTCCACACACTGGCACATTTTAGTTACATTCTAGCTGTGAGCTCAGCTGCCTCAAGGGCCACAACTATATGCAGAAAGTGAATGACTGGCTGCATCTGAATTAACTGGTTTTTGTCAACTCACATAAAGCTGACCAAAAAACAGACGGTTAAGAAGTAAAGGTGAACTGAGTGTATCTAATTAACTTTTTTTCAGGTTTTTTAACAAATGTTCTTACATGTTTTGAACAAAAGAAATGTCAATAAAATGAGTTTTACACCTTCATAGTAACTTCACAGGCCAAAAGAAAGGGTCTCACAGGCTGCCAGTTGGGCAGCCCTGATCTATGAACCCTATCCTAATTTTAATCCAATTTATGAGAATGAATCAAATGAAAGTTCTGAAAGAACAGGCAGAAGTCTCCAGGCAGCAAGCTCAGTGATGTCAGTAAGCAGACAATGACACCATCTCCAGGCAACAAGCTCAGTGATGTCAGTAAGCAGACAATGACACCATCTCCAGGCAGCAAGCTCAGTGATGTCAGTAAGCAGACAATGACACCATCTCCAGGCAACAAGCTCAGTGATGTCAGTAAGCAGACAATGCCACCATCTCCAGGCAACAAGCTCAGTGATGTCAGTAAGCAGACAATGCCACCATCTCCAGGCAGCAAGCTCAGTGATGTCAGTAAGCAGACAATGACACCATCTCCAGGCAACAAGCTCAGTGATGTCAGTAAGCAGACAATGACACCATCTCCAGGCAGCAAGCTCAGTGATGTCAGTAAGCAGACAATGACACCATCTCCAGGCAACAAGCTCAGTGATGTCAGTAAGCAGACAATGCCACCATCTCCAGGCAACAAGCTCAGTGATGTCAGTAAGCAGACAATGCCACCATCTCCAGGCAACAAGCTCAGTGAAGTCAGTAAGCAGACAATGCCACCATCTCCAGGCAACAAGCTCAGTGAAGTCAGTAAGCAGACAATGCCACCATCTCCAGGCAACAAGCTCAGTGAAGTCAGTAAGCAGTCAATGCCACCAGCTCTAGGCAGCAAGCTCAGTGATGTCAGTAAGCAGTCAATGCCACCATCTCTAGGCAGCAAGCTCAGTGATGTCAGTAAGCAGACAGTGCCACCATCTCTAGGCAGCAAGCTCAGTGATGTCAGTAAGCAGACAATACCACCATCTCTAGGCAGCAAGCTCAGTGATGTCAGTAAGCAGACAATGCCACCATCTCCAGGCAGCAAGCTCAGTGATGTCAGTAAGCAGACAATGACACCATCTCTAGGCAGCAAGCTCAGTGATGTCAGTAAGCAGACAATGCCACCATCTCTAGGCAGCAAGCTCAGTGATGTCAGTAAGCAGACAATGCCACCATTGCTAAGCAGGAAGCCAGAAATACGACATCTCAAGATGGCAATCACATTGCAGACAACACTGCAGGGAAGAACAGCATCCTGTCATCCAATTCTTGCCGAACAAAGGTGTGAACCCCTCAAACAAATGCCAAAAATATCTGCGCTGTGTGGTGATGACTGCATGTATGCGCGTGCAAGGCAGAAGTTTACAACTGGGTTACAAAGTTCAAGAGAGGTATAAGTAGCTTACATGATGCAGCCTGCCCTGGACAAACGCACACAGAACATTGTGTACTAGCGGCTAAGAAATCAAGAAATTCAGGCACTGGTTTGCAGGTGGGGCAAATATGCTGCAAAACACGGGGTGTTTTTTTTCTCCTGTACTAAATAAAAGTAATTCACATTTTCTAACTTCATTCGATTCATCCTTGTATAAATACATTATCCAATTTATTTCTCCCAGCCCTACATACTGTCACCTAAAATTCTCCCTTATTTCTGGCTTCAATAAAATAATTACTTTCTGCTAGCTTCTTGAGCTGGATATTTTTTCTTACCTGAGAGTAGGATGGGATCAAAGCCCTCCCCTTTCTTAACATGATCTGATTCTCCAGTGAGCGAGCTCTCGTCAATTCTCAGGTCATTGCTCTGTATGACAATACCATCAGCCGGCAGAAGATCACCTGACAGGAAGAGACACAGAGTCACATGTAGATAAACTGTACAAGATTGCTCAAACAGTTCCATTTCCTATGAAGACTCATACATCAGTTTCATGCAGACACAGAAAAATGGATAAAAGGACATCAAAATGACATCCATGATATCTGGTAAAAGACCTGTGCAGAAAAGAATAAATACTTATACCTGCCTCAAACCTGACATGATGCCTGGTCTCAACATCTCCACCGTGTCAGCCACAAAGAACAATAGTTTGCAGCTCCAGTTCCAGCTAGACAATAAGAAGAAGAAGAAAGAAGAAGAAGAAGAATAAGAGGAAGAAGAAGAAAGAGGAGGAGGAAGAGAAGAAGAAGGAATATGAGAAGAAGAAGGAATATGAGAAGAAGGAGAAGCAGAAAAAGAAGAAGAGGAGGAGGAGTACAAGAAGAAGAAGAGAAGAAGTGCAAGAAGAATAAGAAGAAGAAGGAGGAGGAGGAGGAGATCAACAACAACAAAAAACAAGCATGATTTAAAATCATATATGAAAAAAAAACAAACCTGATATGTAAATCTGATAGCAACAATAAGGATAATCTTTGACAATTTCATTCACTTGGCACTGAAATGTAGAATGCAATGAATGTCTTGCCTTCTTGGATAAACAAAAATTTCATCTGTTTTTCTAGATCTGATATCTATCATTAACTTCAGAAGTTATGCAAAACAGCACTAACTTCAGCAGATATGAAAAACAGCACTAACTTCAGTAGATATGAAAAACAGCACTAACTTCAGCAGATATGAAAAACAGAAGAGAAAAACTACAGAAGATAGCAGTAATGCATGTATAAACTCCAGAAGCTGCAGATGCAGGAAAAAATATTTTTCCCAAAGTCCATACTACCACATGTTTGAAAGAAATTTGCCTTCCTAACATAAATATTCTATTTCACAAAAACAAATTTCTGAAAACATAATGCAGCAGGCAAGGACAAAAACACCATGACAGGAGGAAAAAACATTCTCAGGACATCACTGAATTAAACATGTAAAAATAAACAGTTTTCATTACACTACAATGTTTTTTTATGTCAAAGGTGTTTTATTTTATTAAAGCCACAAGGTTAAAAAAAAGTGGGGGTTTGGGGGGGGGGGGGAAGAAGTACTGATCATGTGTGCATAAACAAGTGTAAATCTGATTTAGTATGTGATGCAACATACATGGAAAGGGGGGGGGGAAGAATTATTGGCTATGTGAGCATAAACAAGTGTAAATCTGATTTAGTATGTGATGCAACATACATGGAAAGGGGGGGGGAGAAGAATTATTGGCTATGTGAGCATAAACAAGTGTAAATCTGATTTAGTATGTGATGCAACATACATGGAAAGGGGGAGAATTATTGATCATGTGTGCATAAATAAGTGTAAATCTGATTTAGTATGTGATGAAACATACATGGAAAGGGGGGTGGGGAGAATTATTGATCATGTGTGCATAAACAAGTGTAAATCTGATTTAGTATGTGATGCAACATACATGGAAAGGGGGGTGGGTGAAGAATTATTCACTGTGTGAGCATAAACAAGTGTAAATCTGATTTAGTATGTGATGCAACATACATGGAAAGGGGGGGGGGGAGAATTATTGGCCATGTGAGCATAAACAAGTGTAAATCTGATTTAGTATGTTATGAAACATACACAGGCCAGCTCAAAGATAAATTATTGATGCCTGAAAGAAATATTTCAAAGGAAACCTGTGATTACATAAAGAAAACAGGCAGCTTATGTGATGGATGAAAACAGCACCAAAAAAAAAAAAAAAAAAGCCCAAGCACTCAAGAGAAAGAGCATTCTGGGAAATCATTAACATGTGCCCTTGATGGACACAAACATTTATATCACTTATAATCATCACATTACATCTCTCTACATGGAAGATGTCTGCAACATGTACTTCACCGATTCACCGCTGTACTTGTGTACTTGTACTTAAAACACTGAATGATTTCCTAAGAGAACTTTATAATTTGGTTAAAGCTCTCTACCTGAGACTGTCATAAGCTGATGGTGATTACAGAAACAGGAGACTGGCATAGCTGTTACACTACCTAATGCTATGAAAGTAAGTCAACAACTTTACTGATCTCAGATTAAACACTTCCTGTGGGGTCTGGACTGCCTCAGTAATTCATCTATCTCCAATGACTGGCCTGGATTCCTAATGACATTCCAAACAATTCTCAAAGTCAAGACAGGCAACCCTTACTAATGTTGCTCTTATAGTTCACACATTCACACTTTCAATCTTGGTCAGGCCTCTTAACATCTTTCCCAACCATCCCACTTCATACCTGTACTGCAAATTCCTGCTTGTTTTAAGCTTTAGTGTTTGAGTACTGCCTGACAAGTTTGTAACACTCCTGAATGTTATTAACCTTTCAAACTCATTTCAAATATCATTTTCATGACACTGTGGCCAACAACTTGTATAAAATTCATTCTGAAACTTTCATCACTACTTCTAGGTTATTTCATCTGTTTTATTCATCTGCACTAAAATTCATCACCATTTCTTTTAACTACATGTCACTACCTAATCATCTGCGCCTTTCTTCTTCTTCAACATTAGGTTTTCCATATTAACGAGTTGCGTAAAGTTGGAATGGTTCTCTTGTTTGAACTACAGAAGCTACAACTAACATCTAGTACCTTCACTGTCCACCTCAAAAAATGCTAACAAAATACTACATTTTTAATGCACATCATCATCATCATTATGTGCCATGCCGGGTTGGCTATTATGCTTCTCCAGAGTACCCGATCCTTCATGCAGGCTATCAGTTCAGTTGGTGATCTCATCTCACACCATCCCATCAGACTGTCCAGTATCATTTCTCTTGGTCTTCCTCTTGATCTTCTTCCTTCTATTTTTCCTGTTGGTATAATATTTCCAATGCCTCCTCTTCTCATTGCATGTCCTATGAAAGTACATTGTCTCTCTCTTATTTTTTTTTACACGATTTTTTTGTCTCTCCACCTCTTCTCATACAATCTTCACTAATTATTTTTGTTGTCCAGGGGATTTGCAACATTCTTCTAAAAAACCACATTTCTGCTGCTTCCAATTATTTTTGTGCAGACCTGCCTATTGTCTATGATTCACTTCCATATAACAAGATAGGTTCAATATAGCATTTTAGGACTCATTTTGTAACATTTATTGATAAGGATGTGTTGGCTAATATGTTTCTCATTCGCTGAAATGCAGTCTTTGCTTGGCCTATTCTGTTCCTAATTTCTGTTCTGCATTTCCCATCTGAAGTTATTACTGCTCCAAGGTATTTGAATTTCTGCACCTGGTTTAGAATAGTTCCGTTTAATTTCATACTGCATGTTGTTGGATTCTGATTCTTAGATATAACCATAGTCTCTGTCTTTTTGATGTTTAAAGTAAGCCTTTCTGTTCTCCTAATTTAGCGACTTTATCCAAGAGATTTTGCAGGTCTTGTTGGTCTCAGCTATCAGTACTGTGTCATCAGCATACAGAAGTTTGTTAATATTGTATCCTCCAATTTTTATGCCTGGTTCTGTGATGATCGTTCTTAGAGTATTCTCGCTGTACAGAGAAAAAAGGTCTGGAGACAGTACACATCCTTGTTGCACCACTTGTTTTATAGGTTGATATTTTCCAGTTCTATTTTCAACTCGAACTGCTGCTTCTTGCTGCCAGCATAGATGTTTTACAATCCTCAGGTCTTTGCTATCTATACTGATGTCTTCAAGCATTTTAATAATTTCATTATGTTTCACCTTGTCGAATGCCTTGGTGTAATCAATGAAG
The DNA here is from genome assembly GCA_009760885.1 of Achatina immaculata. NCBI lineage: Eukaryota > Metazoa > Mollusca > Gastropoda > Stylommatophora > Achatinidae > Lissachatina > Lissachatina immaculata. Next base: position 25,986,462 of record CM019699.1, read on the forward strand.
CATAAGTAGAGATCTTTCTGTACTTCTAAAGCTCTTCTTTCTGTTAGTGTTCGTAAAGTATAAATGGCATTGTGTGTTCCCTTTCCTTCAACAAATCCAAACTGTTCATCTGCTATTTCCATTTTTATCTTTTTCCTTGTTCTTCTCATAATGATTCTCAGAAGTAGCTTCGTTATGTGACATGAGAGGCTGTAGTTTGGTGGTCATCACATTCCTTTGCACCTGGTTTCTTTGGTAGTGCTATAAGCATGGATTTAATCAGGTCACTGGGCATATAACCACTGTTGTAAATGTCATTCAGTAACTTGGTTATTATTTTTATTCCTGTCTCCTCTAGTGCCTCTATTTCTTCTATTGTTATATTATCAAGCCCAGTTGCTTTTCTTAATATGTTTGGTGGCATCTATGATTTCATCTTTAAGTATTGGTGGTCCATCACAGTTTTCAGTATCTGGTGTTAATTCTGGTCTTTCTCCTCTATATAGCTCACTGATGTACTCTGTTACCCATCCAGAATGTCTTCTTTTCCATTAACATTTTACCTTCTTTTAATTTCAGGCATCCTATGGTATATTTTGTTTTCCTGTCTGCGAGTTCACTAATTCATTTGTGCATGTTTTTGCCGTCTTTATTATGAGAGTCCTCTATTTGTCTGCACTGTTCATTTAACCACACTTCCTTTGCCTCTCTGCATTTGCGTCTTATTTCTTTATTTATCTTGCTATATTTTTCTTGGTTATTTTTACTACTACTCCTATTGTCTATCAGTCCCAAGATGTCATCTGTCATCCATTTATTTTTAGGGGCTTCTTTTTTTTGGTGGTATTATCTCCTTAACAGTTTGATGGATAGAATCTCTCAACATTGCCCATTGTTCATCTATACTATTTATCTTTGCTGTTGCATTGTATCTCATTCATTCATTCATTTGCATGTCCCTTGCGGAACTTTGCCTCCTTAACAGCACTCCTGTAGGCCTCTCGGTTGTAAGCAAGATGGCCTGTTGCTGATGCATCCATTTGCAGATCATCAACAATGTCTTGCAGCCATCTTCGCTTTGGTCTTCCTCTCTTTCTTTTTCCCATTATGTACCATTCCACGACGGTCTTCTTTAGATTATCATGACATTTAACGTGTCCAAAATATTTAAGTTTTCTCTCTTTAATCCTCTTTACTAGCCAACCTTCCTCAATATAAGTTCTTGTAGTATAGATATATTTGTTCTTTTTTTGTGTCCACGATATCTGAAGAACTCTTCTGTAGCATTTACATTCAAAGGCATTTATGCATTTCTCAGCTGTTTTGTTAACTCTTTGGGTATTTGGACACGCGTCCTGCGTGGTTGTATCCCTATTACGAACTACTTTTAGACGCGAGGCGCGATGATGGTTTGTAGCTCTCTAATTTTGAAAATAATCAAAGTATCTTAAAACCAGCAGCTGACTTCCTTCCGGAATTCAGTTGTCCACATTAAGCGCGTAGTTTGAGCAGAAAACAGCGATTCTTTGTTCATTTAAAGCGAGTTTTTCAAAGTTTATCGTCACTAGGCCTTTGTTTATCAACAAATATGGCTTCCAGTGCTAGTTTCTTTCGTCCAGAGCAGCATATTTCTGCATTACAAGCTCATAATTTAATTTAAAATTGTCTAGACTGTGGTGTAGAGAATATAGTAGTAGAAATGGTAAATTTTCGGCACACGTGGCAGTGATTGAAAGAATTTTTCGTGTTTTTTTTGGTCCAGCAGCAAAACGTGTTAGATGGGTAGCTGGTGATACTACTTCTCAGCTTTTTGCTAGTACTCGCTGTAATATCACAACAATTAATGCTGGAGATTGTGTAATTTAAAAAATTAAATGTTGTAGAATGCTTCAAATTTTAAAAAAAAACAAAAACCAAAACACAATGGCCTGTTTTCTGGTAAATATTAGTCAACGACCGCCCACTTGTTTTCATGTAAATATTACCCACACACTTGGTGTTTTTAGTTTGCTGTGAATGCATAACTAGTGCATATTTTCATGTAAATTTTGTAAGATATGTTAAAGAACAGATGTTTGTGTACATTTTTATTCATTATGGAATTATATAAACAACTACAGTGGATTAACTTGATGGGTAAGTGACAAAAAATGTATTTTATTACTTCATTTTCCATTCTTTCTTCTCAGTTCTTAGCTCTTTTTTTGTTGTTGTATACTAACAAAATGGTAAAAATTTTATTTGAAAAATAAAATACATTTTTTCTTCTTCAAAATAAGGTAGAATACTTCATAATACAGATCAGATTATGCCTTTGTTATTCTTTTAAATGTGACAACCATCCCATTTCACATTGTGAAATTTACCCCCCTTGGTCTTTTGAGGGAAACACACCCAGTATACAAAGAGTTAAGTGTCCAGGTCTCAAAGGCATATGTTGCGATGGGAAAGATGCATGCCCTTAAAAATCTTATTTTTGTGGTTCTATTTGCTCCTCTCCACAGATTCTTTAGTTGTTTTACTTACTGAAGAGTGATAGATGTCCTCCTTTTAATTTCTCTCATTGTATCTCCACTAATAGTTAGTAGTGATACAAGATATTCAAAACTCTCCACTTCTTCCAGTTTTTCCTCATTCATACATATTTCAGCTGCCTTGTTTGTTTTGTCAGTTGTCATCAATTTAGTTTTCTTTGCATTAAGATAGAGGTTTTGTTCTTCGCTGTTCTTACAGACTGACATAATTAGTTTTTCCATTCCTTTTTGTGTTGTGGACAGTAATACTGTGTCATCAGCATATCTAATCTCTGGTATTTCATAACCTCCAACTGTTATGGCATCATAATATTCTTTGTCTACATCTTCTCTAACATTCCTCATTATATTTTCAGTATACAAGTTAAATAAGTAAGGTGACAATATGCACCCCTGATGGACCCCTTGTTTTATGCCAAACCAAGTTGTTGCCTCACCATTTATTCTTACTGCTGCTTGTTGGTCTAGATACAGCAGTGATGTTAATTGTATCAAATGTGTTGGAAATCCCATTTTTTCCATTATTTCCCAAAGTTTCTGGTGTTGTACACAATCAACTGCCTTTGAGTAGTCTATAAAGGACAAATATAGATTCACATTAAACTCTCTGCATTTCTCTATTATTAATCTTATATTGAATATATGATCTCTTGATCTTCTTCCTTGCCTGAAACCAGCTTGGACCATATTGACTTCTTCTTCTATTTTCTTTCAAAGTCTACCCATTATGATTTTTAACAGAATTTTACTGGCATGACTAATCAGGGCAACAGTTCTGTAGTTTGTACATAATTTCAGGTTACCCTTTTTTGGCAGTGGTATGAATACAGTTCTTTTCTATTCTTTTGGCCAAATACCAGAATGCCATATCTTTTTACACAGTGTATGATAGATTGTTGCATATTCCTTTCCTCCTGCTTTAATAAGTTCAGCTGTTATCTCATCACATACTGGTGATTTACCATTTTTCAGATTCTTTATTGCCCATAAAAATTCTAATGTCGGTTCGAGTTCTTTCTCCTCCAATAATAATTCGCACTGTAGATTTCTGCTTTCACAGTCAGTTGTTTCATACATTCCTCTGCAATATTCCTTCCATCTTTCTAGAATTTCCTCTGTTCTGTCAAGGTATTCTCCATCTCATCACAAATTACATTTAGCTTAGGTGTGACATTTCTTGTCAATGTCTTCATTTCTTTAAACATTTCACTATCTCTTCTACACTTCTGATGTCCCTCTATTCTTTCACAACAATCTAGTATGTATTGTTTTTTGTCTTTTCTTATGTTTCTTCGTACTTCTTTTGTTAAAGATTTATAATCCTCTTTGTTGTTGTCACTTTCCATTGCGTCTTCATTTCTCTACTTTGTTTTATCAGTTCTAGTGTGCCTGCTGCAATCCATTCATTCTTTTGTGTTTTCTTTACTGGAACAATGTCTTTAACTGTTGTTATTAAGATATCTTTGGCCTGCGTAGCCAATTCATCTGGTGTCATCTCCTCCTGTACAGCCATCAGGATTTCGAACCGGTTCCTCACTTCTATACCATATTGTTCTGGTATTTTTGTAAGATCAAAGCGGAGTGGTCTTGATCCCATAACTGTCTTTTTTATCTTTATCTTCATGTCTGCTATTAATAACTCATGGTCTGTGTCACAATCAGCACCTGGTAAAGTTTTTGTTGATGTTATACTTGACCTCCACCTTCTTTGCACTAAAATGTAATCTATTTGATTCTTGGTTTTCCCATCAGGTATGTCCATGCGTAAAGTCTTTTTGGATGGTGTTTAAAAAGTGTGTTAGCGATCATTAGCTGATTTTCCATGCAAAACACCATTAGATTGTCTCCTGCCTCATTTCTATGTCCTATGCTAAATTTCCCTACAACATGTCCTTCATCTTCTGCTCTTTCTGTACCAGTCTTTGCATTAAAATCCCCCATACAATATCATTTTCCCATACCTGGTCCATTGTTGTTTGCGGTGTGTTATAAAAATCTTCTACTTCCCTTTTTTCTGCTGCTGATGTAGGTGCATTATATCTGGATGACTGTTATGTTTTTAGGAATGCCCTTAAGTCTGATTGTGAGGATTCTATCACTTACTGGATTGTAGCCTAGTAAAGCTTTTGATGTTGATTTGTCCAAGTAAAAGGCCCCTCCATTCTTTCCTCCTACTTCTCCACCAGAGTATCTTATCTTATATCCTTCCCGTGCCGTTAAACGTCACATAGGGCTCGCAAAGTAGTTCGCCAATTTTTCCTGTCTTCAGCGAGTCTTTCAACTTCATCAAAGGATTTTATGCCTGTTAATTTGGCCTCTCTTAACAATGTCCTCTTCAGAGTTTCACATGGTCTGCCTCTTTTTCTTTGGCCTCTTGTGTTCCATTTATAGCTTGTTTTGGGATTCTCTGATCATTTCTTCTCATCAAGTGACCAACATATGTCCATCTCCTTTTCCTGATCACCCATGAGACTGGTTGTTGTTCAGTCATCTGTCTTATCTCTGCATTGTTCTTGAATTCATTCCATTTGATGCAGAGTATTTTCCTTAGGCATTTGTTTTCAAAAGAGTCTAATTTCTTTTCTATTTCTTTAGTTGTTTTCCAGCTCTCACATGCATAAATGAGGGTGGATATTACATCTGAATTGAATAGTCTTAACTTGGTTTTTGTGCTTATTACTTTTGAATTCCATATGTTCTCAAGATTCTTGAAGATTGATACAGCTATGTAGCTGCCAAGGTATGCGAATTGATTAACTTCTTCAATATCTGTCCCCTCTATTTATTTTTCCATTTTGATTAAAGGGAATTTTCATTATTTTTGTTTTGTCCTTGTTAATTTCAAGTCCTATTTTGCTAGCCAGTGAAGACAGGTTATCTGTTTTTTTTGCATGGAATTCACATTATTACTGATAAGAGTTATGTCATCAGCAAAATCAAGATCTTCTAGTTGGGTCCCATGTGCCCAGTCAATACCTGTGTTACCTGTGTAGCATTTTTTCATTATGAAGTCTACTGTAATCCCAAAAAGTAAAGGAGACAGTATACATCCTTATTTCACACCTGTTTCAATCTGGACCAGAGTATATAAAGATATTATCATTCTCGCTCTTAAAGTGTCCTGATCCTTTCCATGATGTTCGCAGATGTGTGTCCTCGTTCTTTTCATCTCGTCACTTATTATTTGATACTTTCCCTCATACATGCTTCTTACATTCCATGTTCCTACTCTTATTTTTCTTTTTAGTTTGATGCAGGGGTTTTCCTTGGTAACACCGTCAGGATTTTGTCCGTCATCACAATTACTAGTACTGACCTCTGTCTTACACTCTTCCCCAGTGTTAAAATTAGATCTATCTGGCCTGGGGGCCTCACCACCAGATCTTTTTCCTATTTGACTTTCCATGATAGCTGTTTGGGTTTCTTGGTATATTTTCAGAAGATAGTTTACCATTGCTTTCCTTCCGGGCAGTGACTGTACTAGTCAGTGATTGTAGTCATTGTCCCTACATTGAGATCCTCTGCCTACCATCATAGAATGGTGACCATAACCAACATTATCTGTCAGCTGCTCTCCCATTCCATCCACCACCTGCTCCTATGGCTTCACATCACCCTGATCTGGGGGCTATATAGGTACTCCATCTTGCCCAAGGGTGTCCCGTAGACTAATGGAGGTAAGGAAGCGTCTTACTTCTCCTTTGATAGGGGATACCCCTACCCCGCTAACCTATTGTATCTATTTGTTATAATAACTTTGTATTGTTCTCGCAGTTCTTGGTCATTTTTAAGGAGTTCTGTATTCAGTTTGATGTTTCTCACTTTTCTGCATGCTTTCTTTAGCTTTATTCTAATTTTTCCACAGAGTGGGTCATGGTCACTATTGCAGTCGGCTTCTGGCATGGTTTTTGTTGTCAGTAATGCATTCTGGAATCGTTTGTTGATTAATACATAATCTATCTGGTTAAAAGTCTTTTTATCTGGGCTGCACCATGTTGTCAGTCTTCGGGGATGTTGTTTAAACCAAGTGTTTCTTACAACCATGCTTTGTATTCTTGCCCATTTACTACCTCTGTCATTCCTCTCCCCCAGTCCATAGTTACCAATGATGTCTGAAGTTCTTCCGTTACCAACTTTGGCATTAAAATCTCCCATGGCTATAGTAACTTCATGTGACTTTGTGTGTTTTAGGGTTGTCTCTATGTCATTATAAAATAGCTGTGCATCTTCTTCAGAACTTTCAGATGCTGGAAGCGTACACTTGTATAATATTTATGTTTATTGGTCGTCCTTTCAGTTGGGCTAGCAGGACTCGGTCCGAGATGTTCAAATATCCTACAATTGTCCTTGCTGTTTGTTCGTCATATATTATTCCTCCTCCTCGTTCATGTTTATCACTTCCTGAATATATTATTGTAAATTTATCAGAGTTTATCTTCCTTGCACCTGTCCATCTAACTTCACTCATTCCTAATATGTTGATCTTCATCCTTTCCATTTCTCTCTTTACATTTTCTAATTTTCCAGCACGGACTAAAGTTCTAGCTGTTAATAAAATACTATATCTTTAATGTCCTTTATAAAACTGTTAATAACATGTTTTATCTTTAACATCATCTGTATAGCTGTTAATAAAATACTATATCTTTAACATCCTGTATATAGCTGTTTAAAAAATTGTATCTTTAATCTCCACTACAGCAGGTAATAATACAATATTTCTAACCTCAATTATACCAGCTATGAATAACAAAACATGGCATCTTTATTTATATATATTAAAAAGAAACTTATCCTGGGAAGAAGTGTATGAGAAGAAAAATAAAACTTCATCATAAAACAATTTCATTCAGGAAATCTAATATGTATATAGATTTTCTCCCAGCCAAATGTAATTTTCCTGGCAGAATTTCTATCATCAGATGCTGCTCTCCAAGCGTGGTGAATAATATATTTTGTGAAATAATAAAGTTTTTAGCTGATCTCACATATCTGACACAATTATGGCATTATTTCTCTTGTGTATGCACAGTCTAGAAGTTTGTGAGGAGATATGCTGGATACAAAATCTTATATATCTATGTCTGATATGGCCAGTGCACATGAGGCTAGGCTTGGCTTGGCTTTGGTGTTTGATAAATTTTGTTTTTGTTTAACTGAAACTGACTTCAGCATTTGATGTGGTTGCTTTGATTCTCTCGTCTTCATGTGTGTGTGTGCATGGGTGTGTGTATGAAAGAGAGAGAGTATGAGAGAGAGAGAAAGAGATGGAGAGTGAGAGAGAGAGAGAGGAACGGCTAGAAAAAAAAGATAAATAACCAGTGCACGTTGTGTGAGGATTTCTGTTCTGTCAGTGATGTGAACCAAGTTGTCTGTTAACATAATAATATAACAAGGCTATGATGTTAAAAGTACAAATGGGTTTTAAAGTTTTTTTAAAAAAAGAAGTACTGACAAATACAAATATTGCCAAGATAAACTACATAAAAACATGTCTAATGAAACCATAAATAATCACCATGGAAAATTTGTGTATCACGTACAATATATCACAATACAGCAACTGAATCTGTTCTGTCAGGAGAACTTAAAGGCTGAATGTTCACTCACATTTTGGAAGAATTGAACATATAAAGCTGAACACATAAAAATTAACAAAATTTATAATACCACATACTAATTATCTGAGTCCTCCAATGATTCTTATGTAATCACATCTGTATGTGTATGTCCTTCCACAGCTATTACTGTTACATCTTACACCTTCTTTTAACTATGAACTTTAAGCTATTTGCAGCTGATGTCACAGGGAAAATTATGTAACAAAGCCATTATGTCAAAGTTGTTACAAGCCCCAACTACACAGAGTTTAAGACCAGCCTAACTCTTCTCTGCACAAGTCAAAATATTTTCCAGACTTCAGAAAACAAACCAAACTTTCCACAAACATTTAGATGAGGCCAAATCTCCACCCCCCCCCCAAAAAAAAAAAAACATGCCACGAATGTAATCTCTCATGCATGACAGAATCTTGATGATGGTAGTCATGCAGGCTGCCATCTCCAGACAAGTGAGCATATGAAAGTGAAAGCAAAAGAAACATCCCACAGCTGGGAGCTGCAGAGGCATCCCTAAATTTCTGGAGTGAATCTAAGAAACTGGATCCACAGAAAACTCTGGTCACGACAGTCAGTTTACCAGCAGCATAACTAGGGGACAAGAGAGAAGCTGGAGTACCATGGTTCTCTGCTCCCGACAACACAGTATCACCTCTTTCAAACAATATCGATGGATGTGGCTCTTAAGTGTCATGATATATTAAGTATTTTATAAAACCTGTTTCTTATTTTCTTAAAATTTCAGTATAAATTCACAATTATTATATGAATTCACAGTATTTTTCATTCTAGGTAACATCAGAACAAAGCTCTGATTGTGAAAATAGATCATATCAGATAGTGCCATGCTGACAGGCATAGGCGGTTATTTCTCTCCATCTGACTCGATCTTCTGCGTCTTGAATAAATTCAGTTGTTGTTTTCTGTCTTCTCCACCCTCTCTGTCATTTGCCATTTATCTTTCCAGTTATGACCAATTTTTTGAGACCTTCATGTCTGCTGATTAGACCAGGATGGTGACACCAGAAAGCAAGTCAGAATTAGACTTGCAAAAGCAGCATTGATGTTCAAGAATCTTGAGAACATATGGCACAAAAAAACCAAGTTAAGATTATTCAATTCAAATGTAATATCCACCCTCATTTAAGTATGCGAAACTGGAAAACAACTAAAGAAATAAACAAGAAATCAGACTCTTTTGAAAACAAATGCCTAAAGAAAATAAAGTGGAATGAATTCAAGAACAACATGGAGATAAGACAGATGAACAAACAACAATCTGTTTTATGGGCGATCAGAAAAAGGAGATGGACATATGTCAGTCACGTGAATGAGAAGAAACAGTCAGAGAATCCCAAAACAAGCTATCAAGTGGATCACAACAGGCTGAAGAAAAAGAGGTCGACCATGTGAAACTCTAAAGAAGACACTGTTAAGAGAGGCCAGTTTAGTGGGCAGAACATGGCTTGATGAGGTTGAAAAGCTCGTGGAAAACCTGGCAAACTACCATGAGAGCCCTATGTGATGCTTAAAGGCACAGTAAGGATTAAGATGTCTGCTGATGTGTCCAAGAAACTTTGATTGTCTTTTTCTTTTGTATGGCGCTAGTTTGAGATATTCTTTAGCCTGCTGTAATACTTCTTCATTTCTCTTTCTGGCTGTTCATGGTATGAAAAGCATCCTTCTTAGAAACCACACTGAAGTAGCCTTCAGTAGCCACATTTCCAAATTCTTTGTTCTAACTGTTTATTCATAGTCCTTGTTTCACTTGTATAAAATAGAATAGGTTCTATATAGAAAATATATGGGGACTAGTAGTACTAACACAGTCTCAACCAATATTGAACACTATAGTCTGCCATCTAGCATCTGCCTTGCAAAACTGATGAAAATAATCCGTTTTTTTGTAAAACAGGTGATAAATATTGTTGCCATCTTTGTGACATGTTTGATTTCTTGCTGCATGTAAAAGGTGAGGCACTGTGGCAAATAGCAAACAGTTGGAAACTTTACATGAAAATCTGGTTACTCGGAATGTTTCATCAAAGAGAATTTTGTTTCCCCTCTTATTAAACTCAAGTTGATGACTAAATAGGCCACAGTTTATTGTCTTATCAGGTGTTCTCAGAACTGATCATTTTCTTTTTTTCTTTTTTTTTTAAAATGAAAATGTGATTTGATGAATCAAAGTTTACTCTCTGGCTGACAAACTTTCAGATAAATAATACTTAAAAAATCCTCTAAGGATATATGTTATTGCTAGTGAAATACTGAACCACATACATCTGAAAAAGGGTGTCTTTAGAAAATATAGTGAAGAATATAAAAAATATGATTTATTGCACCAAGGATGTGATGAAAACAATCCCAGTCCCACATGTCTTCTGTGTGAGAGTAGGTTATGTACTCCTGTATGTAGAAGCATGTTATGACGGGATGGTGTGAGAGGAGATCACCAACTGAACTGATGGCCTGCATGAAGGATCAGGTACTCTGGAGAAGCATAATAGCCAACGCCAGTCGGCACGGCACCTGATGATGATGATGATGATGGTATGAAATCTTTCATGTAGGAGCATGTTATAAAATATTTTATGTAAGAGCATGTTATGAAATATTTTATGTAAGAGCATGTTATGAAATATTTTATGTAAGAGCATGTTATGAAATATTTTATGTAGGAGCATGTTATGAAATCCTGCATGTAGGAGCATCTAATGAAAACTGCTATGGAGGAGCATCTAATGAAAACTTCTGTGTGGAAGCATCTAATGAAAACTGCTATGGAGGAGTATCTAATGAAAACTTCTATGTAGGAGCATCTAATTAAAACTTCTATGTAGGAGCATCTAATTAAAACTTCTATGTAGGAGCATCTAATTAAAACTTCTATGTAGGAGCATCTAATTAAAACTTCTATGTAGGAGCATCTAATTAAAACTTCTATGTAGGAGCATCTAATTAAAACTTCTATGTAGGAGCATCTAATTAAAACTTCTATGTAGGAGCATCTAATTAAAACTTCTATGTAGGAGCATCTAATTAAAACTTATATGCAGGAGCATCTAATTAAAACTTCTATGTAGGAGCATCTAATTAAAACTTCTATGTAGGAGCATCTAATGAAAACTGCTATGGGGGAGTATCTAATGAAAGCTTCTGTGTGGAAGCATCTAATGAAAACTGCTATGGAGGAGTATCTAATGAAAGCTTCTGTGTGGAAGCATCTAATGAAAACTGCTATGGAGGAGTATCTAATGAAAACTTCTATGTAGGAGCATCTAATGAAAGCTTCTGTGTAGGAGCATCTAATTAAAACTTATATGTAGGAGCATCTAATTAAAACTTATATGTAGGAGCATCTAATTAAAACTTATATGTAGGAGCATCTAATGAAAACTTTTGTGTAGGAGCATCTAATGAAACTTCTGTGTAGGAGCATCTAATTAAAACTTATATGTAGGAGCATCTAATGAAAACTTTTGTGTAGGAGCATCTAATGAAACTTCTGTGTAGGAGCATCTAATTAAAACATCTATGTAGGCATCTAATGAAAACTTCTATGGAGGAGTATCTAATGAAACTTCTATGGAGGGGTATCTAATGAAAACTTCTGTGTAGGAGCATCATATGAAAATTTCTGTGTAGGAGCATCTAATGAAAACTTCTATGGAGGTGTATCTAATGAAAACTTCTATGTAGAAGCATCTAATGAAGGTAGACAGGTGTATGGTGCAGTTTTACAAGGTGGTAGAGGGAGTGAGAAAAACTGAATAGAAAGTATGAGAGTGAGATGAGAATGTATAAATGAAAAACATACAACATCCGATATTTCAGTGTGAGCCTTTTTCAAGGATTACATACACAAACGATTTAAAAAAACACATAACTAAACAAAAATCTTATCTTAATGTGGCAACCTCCAGAAGTAGGAAATACTAGAGAAATCCATGTCCACTAGATGAGGCACAGAGACCACACAAAGGATAAGCCAAAAGAGCCAGTCGTAAAGAAGAGGTGGAGAGAGGGAGGTAAACAGGTGGGGGAAGGGCAATAGAAACATGGTAGCTGCTAGAGGAGAACGTGTCGGGGGTGGGGGAGGGGGGAGCGGAGAGTTAATGAATGAAGAACATGAACACCTGCAGGGAGAAAATGTGAAACTGGTGAATAGGACAATACCCTATAAACACCTATAGGTCGCCAGAGAAGAAGAGAAGGTGGCGATAGGGAGGGGAGCTAGGATAACGAAACAAGAGAGTATAAATCAAAAATAATAAAAAACAAAAACAAAAACAAACCAAAAAAAAAAGAGGGGGGGGGTGAGGTGAAAAACTAAAGAAATTAAAGCAAGCTGAAGAGATGGATAATTCCCGCTGGGTGGAGACAGTCAGCCTCATCTAGTGGAGATGGATTTCTCTGAATTTCCTACTTCTGGAGGTTGCCACATTAAGATAAGTTTTTCGTTTAGTTATGCGTGTTTTTTTGGGGTATTGTTTGTGTATGTAATCCTCAAAAAAGGCTCATGGCGATATATCGGATGTTGTATGTTTTTCATTTATACATTCTCATCTCACTCTCATACTTTCTATTCATTTTTTCTCACTTTTCTCAATGTATTCACCCCCCCCCCTCCCCCGGCCACCATGTAAAACTGCACCATAAACCTCTATCTACCTTTATTATTAGAACCAGTTTTACTGCAGTCGCCACCCCTTTTATCTGTTAGGATCTAATGAAAACTTCTATGGAGTATATCTTATGAAATCATACAGAAAAAGCTGAAACACCAATGTTCCAACTAACCATTTCATTATTAATCAAAACCTTGAATCTGCTCTGAATGTGCTTGTGACTCAAATGAAACCACCCCAGACAATCAAAAAAAAAGCCCAACTGTGTCCAAGTTACTCACTTTACTCCAAACATCTGAGCTAACTGCCTGACAGAACAAACACATAAAAATTAGGTGGAGAATTAATCTTTCTAGCAATGAAAAACATCTACCAAAGTTACGTTTGGTGACACTGAGAGAGTAATGAGCTCGAAGTTTCATCATTAAATGAAGATGTCTGCCACAGAACATGTGTCCAACTGGTGAGATGAGCATGAAAGGAATACTTAGAGATGCTATAGCTGATACAGCTACCACTGAAACTAGACAAAATTACTGATACTTGATACAAAAATCTAGTCTGTTCAGGTTTTAATTACCATGAGCTGTTTAAATGGCTTTTCAAAAATTAAAATAACTACATGTAGTCAAGAGTTCATTATTTTAAACTAATGTGAATGCTAAAATTAGACATAATTTCATTTCTCTGTAAAGCACAGTGGTGATTTTTTTTATTACAAAAAATGTTCATGTGTTATGGATGTTGTTTGGAAGGTTAAGGGTTTGAGAACAATCCGACACTACAATACTACAGTCGAACCCGTTTAATGTCACATCGTCGGGAACCGTCAAAATATGGTGACATTATGCGGAGTTAACACTAAGCGGGGTCCATTACAAGGGCGTTAACTGGGATAAAACAGCTTTAACAGCCGACTAACTGACGCTACTCCATGCCACATGCATAAAATAAATCGCTATCTCGATGTTGATCTCGGTGACACACTTCTGTTCCACAGCATATAGCACATGACGCACTAATCGCTTTCTGTACTGTTGCTTTAAGACTTGCTTTTGGTGGCAAGGCTGCAGCACGCTGGTTGTGTTAGGTGGCAGGAAAACAAGCTTTGTAGCCATTAGATTTGTGACGTCAGCGTGTGCCAGACAGTTATCAACAAAGAACAAAACTTTTCTGTTCATTCGGTTCACTTTGTTGTCGAAAGAAATAACCTAGTCTTCAAACAGTTCACTTGTCATCCAAGCATTCTGACTGGCCTTGTAAGTGATGGGTAAGCTCTTTTCATTCTTGAAGCACCGGGGATTTTGTTACTTTCCGAAAACAAGGAGCCGAGTCTTCTCAGTGCCAGACATGTTATAGCACACGACTTACAGCGGCTCATTTGCCACTGTGGCACTTCTCATCACGAAAACACAAAGTTCTGTTCGGTAGCAATTTATAAAACAGGCCTGTTTCATCCATGTTAAAAATGTCACCTGGGCTGTACTCATCTAAAATTTTTGGCCAACGCGAAATCCAATCATTAACTACATCAGCATTAACTCTGGCCATTTCACCTGAAGCGACCTTAAATATTATGTTTTGGCATTTCTTAAAGCACTCAAGAAAGCAGTTATCACACTTCCAATCAGGCATATCCATTTCTTTCGCAAAGCATTCTGCAATTTCCGCCACCATAGGACCGCGCACAGGCAAATGTGCAGAAAGTGTCTGTTTTAACCATTTCTGCAGAGCACACTCAATATCAATGTAAGAACTCGCACGCCATTGCTTACAGTTTGACCTAACTAAAGACGAGTGAAAGTCTCGTTCAATTTTTAATAAGTTTCAATACATCTGAAACATCAATTTTAAATTTATCGACTATGTCATTTCTTGTAACTTTTTCATCAGCTTGCTTCAGAACATCCATTTTACTGTTCAAATCCAGATTAACACGTTTGCGTTTAGTAGCCATTATCTGTCACAATGAGAACCAGAGAGAAGTTCCCGGCTATACGATTCGAGACTGACCACCTTTCAACTTGCGTTGCCAACTTAACACCGCCCACGCCTTGATAAAGGAGCGAATGACTGAAAGAAGCCAGATTTTAATCACAAAAGGGCAGCCATGGTAAGCCTTTCATTCACACCACGTGAGTTTCGATGCCCACATGTTCGAAAGGTTGATGCGGCACGTGCTCAGTGATCAAACGACCGCCCCCTTCTTTGATGAGTTGCAAAGCTTATAACACTTTGTGAGATATTAATAGCCTGGACTCTCTCAGTTTGTGATACAAAGCGGTGTCTTTAACTCCTCCGGGTACAAAAATATGATGACATTAACTGATCTGTGGCAATAAGCGGGGTGACATTAACCGGAGCAAACTCAATTAATTACTTACAGGAGTTGGCCGGGGATACAAATTTCTGTGACAATATCCGGATTGTGACATAAAGCGATGTGATATTAAATGGGTTTGACTGTATTTGTAAAGAAATGAAATTATTGCATATGGGTGGCATTTCTTAGTGCATTAATAATTACTTTATTTCACAGAAAAGTATATTTATGTTGGTACAAACAATAAACAGCAGCTATGATTGAAAAAAAATCACAAGTTTTAAGACATCTGTGACTAAGGTAAACCCAAACAAGGCTCTTTTCTTTAATTCCTGGTTCCAGGTCATTAAGACATATTGAGGAATATGGGTTAGGCCCATATTTTCCATATCTTCAGCACAGGAAAGTGTGATGTGGTCAGTATCACACCTGGCCGCTTTAGCTTCCAAGGTTTCTCTGGCACCCATTTTTAAGAGGCTGGGTGAACTCCAGGGCCTTTTTCAGTGTGTACCAGAAAAAATCCCACTGCTGGGATGGAATCTGGTACCAACGGATTAGTAAACAAAGCGCCTAATAACCCAGCTAACCA
The DNA here is from genome assembly GCA_009760885.1 of Achatina immaculata. Classification (NCBI taxonomy): domain Eukaryota; kingdom Metazoa; phylum Mollusca; class Gastropoda; order Stylommatophora; family Achatinidae; genus Lissachatina; species Lissachatina immaculata. The sequence goes on from CM019699.1 coordinate 26,002,136, forward strand.
GGCCACCAATACAAGGCTATGATGTTCAAAAGTGTAAACTGACAAGAATTAGACAGTCCTCATGGTAGGTGAACTATGCTTTATTGTTTTTTAATCAAAGAAAGTCATGTAGCCATGCAGATAAACCACAGTTTAGTCTTTCATCAAAGAAAGTCATGTAGACATGCAGATAAACCACAGTTTAGTCTTTCATCAAAGAAAGTAATGTAGCCATGCAGATAAACCACAGTTTAGTCTTTCATCAAAGAAAGTCATGTAGACATGCAGAAGAACAACAGTTTTATCTTTAATTAATAAGGCCAAAAGTATCTCTTGGCAATTTTTGTGTTTATTTGCTGTTTCATTATTTTTGTTTCCCTTCAGAAATATCATGCTTTCTTTTCTTTTTCAAGCATTTTATATATTATCACTTTTTTCTACAAAAATAAGATCTTTCCCATCGCAACATATGCCTGTGAGACCTGGACACTTAACAAAACAGCTGAGAAACACATATATGCCTATGAATGTAAATGCTACAGAAGAGCTCTTCAAATATTACGGACACTAAAAGGACAAACACAAGGGTCATACCGAAAGTCGTGAGCAAAAATGTTTTAAAAATCAGAATTTATAGATAGAGAAAATATAAATGTATCACTGTAATCTGCATCCTTTTCTTCACTTTTCAACATAATCTCTATTTCTATGCTCAGAATTTTTTCCATCGGTCTGCAAGTTTGAAAATATCCTCCCAGTAAAATTCCGTTCCAGCTGACAGATGGCACAGATGCACTGCTTTCTAGACATTCTCTTCCTGTGACAAACTTTTCTATAGCCTAAGGTTTCAATCATTTCTTGTATCACATTGTGTCCTATTCCAAGATTTACAGTGATTTCAGATACTCTGACATGTCAGTCTTCTTTAATAATATCGTCAACCCTTTCCACGTTGTCTTCAGTGGAGGCAGTTCGAGGGTGACCCCTGCAAGGCATGTCTTGGATGCTCGTGTTTCCATCTTTTAAATGTTTCACCCACCTCCTAACACTGCTAGCACCCATATACACATCTCCATAAGCAAGTTGAAGTCTTTGGTGAATTTCAGCAGCAGGGATTTCCTCTTTAACGAGGAACGGTGATGAAACGAAACTTCACGTGACACATGATGGTGACGTCATGTGACCTCTACACGAAGTGCAAAGGATCCATAATTAAGGTGATACATTTATATTTTCTCTATAAATTCTGATTTTTAAACAAATTTTTGCTCACGACTTTTGGTATGACCCTTGTATATCCATACTACAAGAACTTAATATTAAGGAAGGTTTGCTAGTATTAAATTATTGGATTAAACAGAGAAAACTATTTATTTTGGACATTAAATGTCATGAGAATTTAGAGAAGACCATCTTAGAAGGGTACATACTGGTAAAAAGAAAGAGTGAAAGACCAAGGCAAAGATGGCTGCAAGACATCGTTGATGATCAGCGAATATATGCATCAGCAGTAGGCCATTTTGGTAATAACCGAGAGGCCTATAGAAGAGCTGTTAGAGAAGCAAAGTTTGGCAAGAGGCATGCAAATGACTGGTTGTTTAGGGCATAGTACTGAAATATTGGTTTGCTACTGTTTATTTTATGTTTCTACATGCTACTTTCACTGACTTACTGACTTTCATGGAGTTTTTTGCTAGTCTTCTCACCTTTATTTCTTTGCATCTTTTCTATAAAACTCCACCATACACTTGTGACTATCTCTATTCTACAATAACCAATTGTAAGAAGGTCTTTTCATGTAGACATGTAGATGAACTGCACATTCATCTTTCATCAATAAGTCCACTCAGTCACCATGAAGATGAGTTACACTTTAGCTTTTCTTGTTTTTTCTGTTAGCCTTTATTTTTGTAAGCTAATGCTAAACACTGTTCTCAAATTCTAAACTATGCAGTAGAATGAAACAAGACTGTGTAATGCAGGGTCTTATATAATCAGTCAAGTATTTCACAACACTTGGAACTGTTATCTTCACTACACTTACATAAGACTAGTAGGAGATAAAAGCACAAAGTAATCATCATGAAATCACATTTCTGAATAACACAATGTTCACTCTATCAATTGAACACTTAAGTCCCATTTAAAATAAACTGAGTGAATATATCTATTTAATTTTATACAGAAGGCCACTGCAATCAACAATGACTCTTTTTTTCACTTCTCTGTGCTATATGTTTGAAATTTCTGTTGCTATTTTTTTAATTACAAAAAATAAAAAAGTGCAAGAAAAAAGCAGTCAGTCAGTCAGTCGTTTGCATGTCCTTTGCGGAACTTTGCCTACATAACAGCTCTTCTGTTGACCTCTCCATTGTAACCAAGATGGCCTACTGCTGATGCATACATAATCAATGATGTCTTGCAACCATCTTCGTCTTGGTCTTCCTCTCTTTCTTTTTACCATTATGTACCCTTCCAAGATGGTCTTCTATAAATTCTCATGACGTTTAATACATCCAAAATATTTAAGTTTTCTCTGTTTAATCCAATAATTTACTACTAGCCAACCTTCTTGAACATTAAGTTCTTGTAGTATGGATATACTGGTTCTTTTTTGTGTCCATGATATTTGAAGAACTCTTCTGTAGCATTTACATTCAAAGGCATTTATATGTTTCTCAGATGTTTTGTTAAGTGATCAGGTCTCAAAGGCATATGTTGCAATGGGAAAGATGCATGCCCTTAAAAATATTATTTTTGTAGAAAAAAGCAGCAACATAAAAATGTTGGGTAAAGAAAAGAAAGCACAATATTTATTGAGGTTTCCAAATTAAATGTTACTTTCCCCAGCAAGAACATCGATGATCTTGGAATGTTCCACGTGACCACAACAAAAACCATAAAAAAGCCACCTGAGCCAATATTTCTACAAAAAATTGTAGGAGATAAACACATTTCTGAATTCTGCTCTTTATAACATTTTGAAGGATAAGTTTGAGAAATGAAGCAAAACAATATCCACATACACATACACATTAACCCTCCATCTCCTTTCACTCTAGCATAATGAAAGCTACCATCTGATAAACTAACTGGAGGCAAAAACTGGCCAATTTGGCAGTCAGTCAGTCAGTCATTTGCATGTCCCTTGCAGAACTTTGCCTCCCTAACAGATCTCCTGTAGGCCAATTGGTTGTAAGCAAGATGCCCTGCAGCTGATGCATCCATTTGCAGATCATCGACTATGTCTTGCAACCATCTTCACCTTGGTCTTCCTCTCTTTCTTTTTCCCATTATGTACCCTTCCAAGATGGTCTTCTCTAAATTCTCATAACATTTAATGTGTCCAAAATATTTAAGCTTTCTTTGTTTAATCCTCTTTACTAGCCAACCTTCTTCAGTATTAAGTTCTTGTAGTATGGATATGTTTGTTCTTTTTTGTGTCCATGATATTTGAAGAACTCTTCTTTACATTCATTTACATTCAAAGGCATTTATGTGTTTCTCAGCTGTTTTGTTAAGTGTCCAGGTCTCACAGGTATATGCTGTGATGGGAAAGATGCATGCCCTTAAAAATCTTATTTTTGTAGTTGTCTGTTCCTCTCCACAGATTCTTTAGTTGTTTTATTTTCTGAGAAGTGATAGATATCCTCCTTTTAATTTCCCTCATTGTATCTCCACTATTAGTAATGATCCAAAAATATTCAAAACTCTCCACCTCTTCCGATTTTTCCTCAGTAATACATATTTCAGCTGCCTTTATCAGTTTAACCAATTTAGTTTTCTTCGCATTAAGATAGAGGTTTTGCTCTTCACTATTCTTACGGACTGACATAATTAGTTTTTCCATTCCTTTTTGTGTTGTAGACAGTAATACTGTGTCATCAGCATATCTAATCTCTGGTATTTTTAAAACTCCAATTGTTATGGCATCATAATATCCTTTATCTGTATCTTCACTAACATTCCTCATTATATTTTCAGTATACAAGTTAAATAAGTAAGGCGACAATATGCACCCCTGATGGATCTCTTGTTTTATGTCAAACCAAGTTGTTGTTCCACCATTTACTCTTACTGCTGCCTGTTAGTCTAGATACAGCAGTGATGTTAATCGTATCACATGTGTTGGAAATCCCATTTTTTTCTATTATTTCCCAAAATTTCTAGTGTTGTACACAATCAAATGCTTTTGAATAGTCTATAAAAGCTACATATAGATTCATATTAAATTCTCTGTATTTCTCTATTATTAATCTTATACTTACATATCTCTTGATCCTCTTCTTTGCCTGAAACCAGCTTGTAACATATTGATTTCTCCTCCTATTTTCTTACAAAGTCTACCCATTATGATTTTTAACAGAATTTTACTTGCCAGACTAATTAATGCAACAGTTCTGTAGTTTGTGCATAATTTCAAGTTACCCTTTCTTGACAGTGGTAGTATATAGTTCTTTTCCATTCTTTTACCCAAATACCTGAATGCCATATCATTTTACATAGTGCATGATAGGTTGTTGCACATTCCTTTCCTCCGGCTTTAATAAGTTCAGCTGTTATCTCATCACATCCTGCTGATTTATCATTTTTCAGATTCTCTATTGTCCATAAAACTTCTTCAATTGTTGGTTAGGGTTCTTTCTCCTCCAATTATTCACACTGTTTATTTCTGTCTTCACAGTCAGTTGTATCATATTCCTCTGCAATATTCCTTCCATCTTTCTAGAATTTCCTTCATCTCCGTCAAGGTCCTCCCCACCTTGTCACAAATTACTCATACATTTAGCTCAGGTGTGACATTTCTCGTCAATGTCTTTATTTCTTTAAACACTTCACCGTCTCTTCCACACTTCTGATGTCCTTCTATTCTTGCATGTACTGGTTTTGTCTTTTCTTATGTTTCTTTTTATTTCTTTTGCCAGTCAGCTAGCGATACCTGACACGCTTGTGCAACAGGTGTACAAGACCCTGCCCCCACCTCAGCACTGATACCCCTAGTAACAAATCCAGTCTGGCTAACAAGGAAAGAATCACTACAGTCTCCATGGACGTGGAGTCTGCTAAAGAAGTACTACATACACACAACCCCCCCCCAATTCAGGGAGAGAAAAAGTCGCCAGTATAACCCGCTGCCAGCGTGACACAATCTGTACCTCAACACCTTCACCACCTCGACTGCAAAGAACATTGTGCCTGCAGCTTCACTGAGTCAGGACAACTTAGAAACCATTCATTTTTCCTCCTACTATTAATTTCTCACTCTCTGATTTTTCTGAAACAGAGATTACAACACACTAAAATTCTACAGCTGAATGTGCTTACCATATTTGATTTGGCATATATCTCCAACCACTAAATCACTCACAGGAATCTGTTCGACCACACCTTTACGAATGGTTGCAAATCTGTGCTCGTGTTCAATGCGGCTCTGAAGGCCCCTGAATTGCTTCTCTTTACTCCAGTCATTGAATGCCGTCACCATTACCACTACCACCACAGCCACCAGAATGGCCAGACCATCAATCCAGCCAGCAGCTTCCTCTACATTCAATTCCTCTTTTAAGTATGTGTCCTCTTCTTCAACGATGACTGCAGAAGGAATGGACATAAGAAAAGTGATGATGGCAGACTGGAATACACTTGTACATAATACAATTTCACTTGAATATAAGAATTCATACATCACTTCATTTTAATACACAGTGATCATGTTAAATGGCAATTACCAGTAAATTACAGATTAAAAAAAGCACTGAAGGACATCCTGATGTCAAAAGTGGAACATGTATGGACATGCTCTGAGTGTAATGAAGTCACTCCCTAGGACCAGCAACAGAGCTAGGCCCTATTTTTACAGCTACAGTTACCAGTAAAAAAACAAGAAAAACTGAAACTTTTGGAGATCATAAGTTACCATAACCAGTTTATATTATCAAAAACCTTGTAAAATGTTTTACAGCCACAGCCAACAGATACAAATACACATATCGCTGTGGTCATGGGACGCACAGAAAAGTTTAATGCACAAAAAAGCTGATCTAAATGACATACTTACTCTTGGTCAACACCCCCCCCCCCATATCCACACAGACTTACTTTCACTTTCCTTTGGTGGCTTGTAAAAAGATAATCCTAATGAGATGATTGCAGCAACAATGAGAATGATCAGTGTGACATCTTGAACTGCTTCCCATACTAACTGGAGGAAGGTCTTTGGAGGTTTTGGAGGGATCACATTTGAACCAAACACCTTTCGTCTCTGTTCTAGGTCAGTCTCATCCAGGCCTAGGATAGAAAAAAAGACAAATATGAGCTGGTGATGGTAGAACTTACTAGTAAAAAACTTAATTAAAAATTAAGTAAATAAAAGATGACTATCTGGCAGAAGCCTAGGAAAAAAAGCGGAGGTTGATATGTCTTAGTCACTGAATCCATGGAGATAGGCCTGACAATGCATCACAGGCGCACATTGTTTCAGACTCTTGTGAATGAGGAAAACCATAGTTGTCTGTTACCACTAGCACTTATCATCACCACTGTTATCACTAGGGAAACAAAAAAAAAGCAAAACAAAAGGTGCTCAACTGGTTCCCCACCATCAGGGCAACTCAACATCAGGAGCTCACCTGGTTCCCTACCATGAGGGCAACTCAACATCAGGAGATCACCTGGTTTCCCACCATCAAGGCAACTCAATATCAGGTGCTCACCTTGTTCCCCACCATCAAGGCAACTCAACATCAGGTGCTCACCTGGTTCCCCATCATCAGGGCAACAGAACATCAGGAGCTCACCTGGTTCCTCACCATCAGGGCAACTCAATATCAGGTGCTCACCTGGTTCCGCACCTCCAAGGCAACTCAACATCAGGTGCTCACCTGGTTCCCCACCATCAAGGCAACTCAACATCAGAAGCTAACCTGGTTCCCCACCATCAAGGTAATTCAACATCAGGAGCTCACCTCATTCCCCACCATCAAGGCAACTCAACATCAGGTGCTCACTTGGTTCCCCACCATCAAGGCAACTCAACATCAGGAGCTCACCTGGTTCCCCACCATCAAGGTAACTCAACGTAATATGCTGTGCCTGCGGGTACTTGCTGTAACGCTTCTTCACAATCTCAATTCTTGACATTTTCCATGAAATTCAGTGAGTTTAGACTGTCCATGACCTCCTCCTTTGGCCTTCCTGTGCCCTTCTCATTAAATTCTGATGTTGTGTTTTCATTTCCTCCCTTTTCATTAACTGTACAATGAATGTCTGTGTGTCTCCTAAGTTCCCTCTTTACACTAATTTCTGTTGAACATTCTTGACCTGTGATCTCAACTGCCTTTGGAATCTTGAACACTCTTCAAAAAATACAAAAGTCTAGTGATCTCTTCTGACAGATTTGGTGCATGGTTTATGGTCTGGGTCACCATGACTGCAATCCGAACACGTCCGCAGGTGCTCAGATCTTCCCTCAACATATCCATCAGCATCATGCGGCTGATAGTGTTGGCTGACCAGCTGTCTGACATATCCAGTATGCCTCTCGTTCCTGGCCATGCCAATCTATTCCCAGCTCTCTGAGTCTGAGCAGCGGTGTAGATTCACTGCCCTCGAAGTCCTCCACTCTGCCTATCTCTTCTGACAGAATGAGACATGAAGACATGATACAAATACTTGAAAAACCTCCTACAAATGGTAAAGATATAAGAATTATTATAAGAAGAAAAGAAGAAAAAGAAAATCAAGCCACTGACATAGCAAAAGAAAATAAGTCAAGTCACTGATACAGCCAGAACAAATTATTGGTATATAATTAATGATACTGCAAGACAAAGAAGGTTAAATCATTGATACAAGGAAAGAAAAAATCAAGTCACTGATACAGCAAATGAAAATAAAATGTCAAATCACTCAAAAAGCAAAAAAAAAAGTCAAATCACTTGTACAGCAAAAGAAATTGTCAAATTACTGATACAGCAAAGGAAAATGTCAAATCACTCATACAGTAAAAGAAAATGTCAAATCACTCATACAGTAAATAAAAATGTCAAATCACTCATACAGCAAAGGAAAATGTCAAATCACTCATACAGCAAAGGAAAATGTCAAATCACTCATACAGCAAAGGAAAATGTCAAATCACTCATACAGCAAAGGAAAATGTCAAATCACTCATACAGCAAAGGAAAATGTCAAATCACTCATACAGGAAAGGAAAATGTCAAATCACTCCAACAGGAAAAGAAAAACTGATACAGCAAATAGAGAATAAAATCATTTAACTGTCATAGCAAAAAGACAAAAAAATTGAAGCCACTGATACAGTTCCCACTCATCTCTTGATGTTGCTCACCCACCTGGTGCCACCCTCTTGTTCTCTTTCCTTCTATCATGCCCCCAAGAAGGGTCTTTAGTATAATATTATGTCTCTTGATATGCCCAAAACTATCTTATTTGTCTAATTTATATAAGATAATGATATAAGATTAATAATAGAGAAATGCAGAGGATTTAATGTGAATCTATATTTATCTTTAATAGACTACTCAAAGGCATTTGATTATTGTGTACTACATCATAAACTTTGAGAAATAATGGAAAAAAATGGGATTTCCAACACATATGATACAGTTAACATCACTGCTGTATCTAGACCAACAGGCAGCAGTAAGAATAAATGGTGAAACAACAACTTGGTTTGACATAAAACAAGGGGTCCATCAGGGGTGCATATTGACACCTTACTTATTTAACTTGTATACTGAAAATATAATGAAGAATGTTAGAGAGTATACTGAAAATATAATGAGGAATGTTAGAGAAGATGTAGACAAAGAATATTATGATGCCATAACAACTGGAGGTTTTGAAATACCAGAGATTAGATATGCTGATGACACAGTATTACTGTCTACAATACAAAAAGGAATGGAAAAACTAATTATGTCAGTCTGTAAGAACATCGAAGAGCAAAACCTCTATCTTAATGTGAAGAAAACTAAACTGATGACAACTGACAAAACAAACAAGGCAGCTGATATATGTATCAATGAGGAAAAACTGGAAGAAGTGGAGAGTTTTGAATATCTTGGATCACTACTAACTAATAATGGAGATACAATGAGGGAAATTAAAAGGAGGACATCTATCACTCATACAGTAAAAGAAAATGTCAAATCACTCATACAGTAAATAAAAATGTCAAATCACTCATACAGCAAAGGAAAATGTCAAATCACTCATACAGCAAAGGAAAATGTCAAATCACTCATACAGCAAAGGAAAATGTCAAATCACTCATACAGCAAAGGAAAATGTCAAATCACTCATACAGCAAAGGAAAATGTCAAATCACTCATACAGGAAAGGAAAATGTCAAATCACTCATACAGCAAAGGAAAATGTCAAATCACTCCAACAGGAAAAGAAAAACTGATACAGCAAATAGAGAATAAAATCAATTAACTGTCAAAGCAAAAAGACAAAAAAATTCAAGCCACTGATACAGTTCCTGCTCATCTCTTGATGTTGCTCATCCACCTGGTGCCACCCTCTTGTTCTCTTTCCTTCTATCATGCCCCCAAGAAGGGTCTTTAGTATAATATTATGTCTCTTGATATGTCCAAAACTATCTTATTTGTCTAATTTATATAAGATAATGATATAAGATTAATAACAGAGAAATGCAGAGGATTTAATGTGAATCTATATTTATCTTTAATAGACTACTCAAAGGCATTTGATTACTGTGTACTACATCATAAACTTTGAGAAATAATGGAAAAAAATGGGATTTCCAACACATATGATACAGTTAACATCACTGCTGTATCTAGACCAACAGGCAGCAGTAAGAATAAATGGTGAAACAACAACTTGGTTTGACATAAAACAAGGGGTCCATCAGGGGTGCATATTGACACCTTACTTATTTAACTTGTATACTGAAAATATAATGAAGAATGTTAGAGAGTATACTGAAAATATAATGAGGAATGTTAGAGAAGATGTAGACAAAGAATATTATGATGCCATAACAACTGGAGGTTTTGAAATACCAGAGATTAGATATGCTGATGACACAGTATTACTGTCTACAATACAAAAAGGAATGGAAAAACTAATTATGTCAGTCTGTAAGAACATCGAAGAGCAAAACCTCTATCTTAATGTGAAGAAAACTAAACTGATGACAACTGACAAAACAAACAAGGCAGCTGATATATGTATCAATGAGGAAAAACTGGAAGAAGTGGAGAGTTTTGAATATCTTGGATCACTACTAACTAATAATGGAGATACAATGAGGGAAATTAAAAGGAGGACATCTATCACTCTTCAGAAAGTAAAACAAATAAAGAATCTGTGGAGAGGAGCAGACAGAACTACAAAAATAAGATTTTTAAGAGCATGTATCTTTCCCATCGCAACATATGCCCGTGAGACCTGGACACTTAACAAAACAGCTGAGAAACACATAAATGCCTTTGAATGTAAATGAATGTAAAGAAGAGTTCTTCAAATATCATGGACACAAAAAAGAACAAACATATCCATACTACAAGAACTTAATATTGAGGAAGGTTGGCTAGTAAAGAGGATTAAACAAAGAAAGCTTAAATATTTTGGACACATTAAATGTTATGAGAATTTAGAGAAGACCGTCTTGTAAGGGTACATAATGGGGAAAAGAAAGAGAAGAAGGCCAAGCAGAAGTTGGCTGCAAGACATCGTTGATGATCAGCAAATGGATGCATCAGCTGCAGGTCATCTTGCTCACAACCAAGAGGCCTACAGGAGTACTGTTAGGGAGGCAAAGTTCTGCAAGGGACATGCAAATGAATGAATTCTACACATGAACTTGTGTTTACTAACCTAAATGAATTACTTTTAACTACACATAGATAATAACATTCATTTCTGAAATAAGCTGCTTGGCCAGGAAAACTCAGCACTCTGGTTATGTACCAGGCCAGTTTGGACTGACAGTCATGTTTCTAAATTCTGTGCATCTGATCAGTCCACCTGTCTTCAACTTCCATTTTTCCTGGTCAGCTGTATTCAAATATGAGGTACAGAATGAGGATAAGAAAGTTTCGAACTAACCTCATTGTGTATCAGAGATTAAGCACAGCTGAATTTAGCTGTGATCATCATCCACAATCCCTATACTAAAGAAGTCTCATGTAAGATGATCAACAACCCCCCCTCCCCACTTCCAAGGGTGTACAAATATCTCTGTTGGCTTCTTCTGGGTATGAATAAATATCCTTGAAAGGTTGTATTTTGTTGAATTTCTTGGTTTGAAATGTGCATTTTATTGAATTTCTTGGTTTGAAAGGTACATTATATTGAATTTCTTGGTTTGAAAGGTTATATTTTACTGAATTCCTTGGTTTGAAAGGTTATATTTTGTTGAATTCCTTGGTTTGAAAGGTTATATTTTGTTGAATTCCTTGGTTTGAAAGATTATATTTTGTTGAATTTCTTGGCTTGAAAAGTTATATTTTGTTGGATTTCTTGGGGTGAAAGGTACATTTATTGAATTTCTTGGCTTCAATGGTTATATTTGGTTGAATTTCTTGATTTGAAAGGTTATATTTTGCTGAATTTCTTGATCTCAAAGGTTATATTTTATTGAATTTCTTGGTTTGAAAGGTTATATTTTATTGAATTTCTTGGTTTGAAAGGTTATATTTTATTGAATTTCTTGATTTGAAAGGTTATATTTTGCTGAATTTCTTGGTTTGAAAGATTATATTTTGTTGAATTCCTTGGTTTGAAAGGTTATATTTTGTTGAATTTCTTGGTTTGAAAGATTATATTTTGTTGAATTCCTTGGTTTGAAAGATTATATTTTATTGAATTCCTTGGTTTGAAAGGTTATATTTTGTTGAATTCCTTGGTTTGAAAGGTTATATTTTGTTGAATTTCTTGGCTTGAAAAGTTATATTTTGTTGGATTTCTTGGGGTGAAAGGTACATTTACTGAATTTCTTGGCTTCAATAGTTATATCTGGTTGAATTTCTTGATTTGAAAGGTTATATTTTGTTGAATTTCTTGGTTTGAAAGGTTATATTTTGTTGAATTTCTTGGCTTAATTTTGCTGAAGTAGAAGAAACAGACAGATTATTTACCTTCTGTTGGTGATGTGCGCAACTGTCTGCACATTTCAAAAACTCCTCCATATTTGGTATTGAGAATTTCAATACCCTCTTGACCTCTTTGCTCCATGAGGGTCTGCAATTCCTCCATTGTGTAGCCATAACCAGACCCTCCTGGGCCAGGCCCCGAGGCATCCATGTTTACTGCCTAGAGCCCCTCTTTATCTTTCTGTAAAATACAACACCAAAATATATCTATATATTTCATCTGTCAGTTACCAACTTGTTTTTCTTTTTGCTTTTCAACCAATTCAACTCTGCCATCAATTTAAATACAGATGCTATTTAATCCTTCTGTAATTAATACTGAATATAAGAAAACAGAAAAAAAAAGAAATCTAAAATCTGACAGTTAAATTACCATACTATGCAAGGAGAAGAGGTTTTTTTACTTTCAAAACATGGCACAATTTCTCAAGCTGTCTTTCTGCAAAGAGATTGTTCACATTTTATTACTGAAAGGACAGGGTTATATTTACTGTTCATATTTGACCTCCAGAAAGAAACTGCCACATCTACCTTCATATTTCACTTCCAAGAAGAAACTGCCATACTTACTGTTCATAAAAACTTTATTTAACTAATCATATTTCATCTGTAGAATAAGAGCCATATTTACTGCTTATGTTCATTATCTAGAAAGAAAGAGCTATATTTACTGCTCATGTTCATTATCTAAAAAAAAAAAAAGAGCCATATTTACTTCTTACATTTCATCAATAGGGAAGAAAGAGCCATATTTACTGGTTACATTTCATCGCTAGGGAATAAAGAGCCATATTTACTGCTTACATTTCATCGCTAGGGAATAAAGAGCCATATTTACTGGTTACATTTCATCGCTAGGGAATAAAGAGCCATATTTACTGGTTACATTTCATCAATAGGGAATAAAGAGCCATATTTATTGCTTACATTTCATCGCTAGGGAATAAAGAGCCATATTTACTGGTTACATTTCATCAATAGGGAATAAAGAGCCATATTTACTGCACAGGTTCATTATCTAGGAAAATGAGCCATATTTACTGCTCACATTTAATCTAAATGTGTGGTATGAATGAATAATGAGAGATGAAAGGCCAAGTATCTGATGGGCGTGCAAGCTCAATTTCTCATCTTTTGAAAATACAGATCATTCATTTGTTCTCGAGAGAAGAAAGACTAGTATTTGCTACAAAAGATCCACAGAAAACAAAATGAGACAAACATGTAAGAAAAGAAGCTGTGATGTGTCTGTGCACCAGATGTAGCTGAGTGTTAACAAACACAAGCTGGTTTTAAAATGTCTCACCAATAGATTTCAGTAACACTCTAGTATTACAGCTAATAACAGCAGAGCATGACAGGAGTATAAAAGTTTTGGAATGCATTTAAGTATACAGTATGGTTATAGTAAGAAACCATGATGTGTCTGTGCACCAGATGTAGCTGAGTGCTAACAGACACAAGCTGGTTTTAAAATGTCTCACCAATAGATTTCAGTAAAACTCTACTCTTACAGCTAATAACAGCAGAGCATGACAGGAGTATAAAAGTTTTGGAATGCATTTAAGTATACAGTATGGTTATAGTAAGAAACCAGAAACCACATACACAAAGATATGAAAGCAGACTGACCACAAAAGCCCTACTGATGTGATTACTGTTACTAGTTTCCCTATTTCACTGATTCATTTAGAAATAATAACTGTTGTAATATTTTCTAACAAGAAGATTGTGCATAGTGTTAATTTTCTTTTAGATCATCATGGCATACAAACAGTGATTACACATAAACTGCAAAAGGATCTAACACTTTATGGCCTCTTATGGGAACAGTATTTTTTATATCAGGTCATGTGATGGCAGTGTTGGTGGTCCTAATCTGATCAGACTACCCATCTACAGATATGAGAACTTTCTGGACCTGGAAATAGAGATGCAGCCAAGTGTGATGCTGGAGATACATCACCCTTTACTGTGTCAAATGATCAAGGAAAACACAGATGATATACCCCCCAGGGTACCTCCATGACATGATATGTCTACTTTAGGTTTTACTTTCCACAGTGATGCTATTTTGAAACAATCTGAACACAACGGGAGGACATTAAAACAAACACGCCAAAATAAATATCAGCTAGAACAAACATTTTGATCAGAAACAGTGCTAACATCCACATAACCAACAACAGTAAATCCTTCCCTAGTCATGTCAGCTCCAACTGCCCTATCATCAGTGACACAGTGCTCAAAAGGGATCAGACATTCTAATGGTGGGTGCTGCTACGGTGATTACCACAGACAAATGTCACAGACAATATCCTAGGCAATCATTCTCCTTTCTCTCTCTTCTTGTGTCTCTGAAATTTCAGATCCCTCACTGTAACTATGGCTTTGGAATTAGTGTCTCAAGCACTGTATGATGAAGTAGCTAGAAATGTACAGTTAATGAAGGGAGTAAAGTACCATGATAGAAGCACTTTATGGTGATGCTGACAGAAATGTACAGTTAACAAAGGGATTCAAAGCCATGACAGAAGCACTTTATGGTGACGCTGACAGAAATGTACAGTTAACAAAGGGATTCAAAGCCATGACAGAACCACTTGACAAAAGCACTTTTTTTTAGAACCACAGATTGACAAGCTCAAACTGTCAGAATATTATAGGCATATTGTTGGAATGCACTTTTTGAATCTGATGATATCTGGCGATGTGGGAAGAGAAGGAGAATGGCAAGGGTTGATGTGGCGCAAAATGTTGAGAACAACTGCTGTACTGATCCACACAGACCGCTGACTGGGAAATGATATGATAATTGTTTCCCTGCTGACCAGCACATAACTAGCCTCCAGCTGTCAGAACCCACCACTGGCGGACAAAGAATGAGTCTGACACTGGCGTACCGAGACAAGTCAACACTGGATAATGAGGTATATCATATGTTCAGGTTAAAACATACACACACGCGCGCTAAACTCTACAGATGTATGACAATCCAGACGTGTCCGGCGTACAGCCAAGCTCTATCACAGACAGAAACAATACCGGAGGAAATGTAGTATATCAGAAATGTAAAGGATACATGAAAGGGTCTTCTGTAATTCTGATTTGTTAGAAGAAAACGTGATTATATTTTCTAGGCGGCTTTGATGGAAAATGTGGGAAGAAAGAGGGCAGGCAGACAGACGGATAGATAGATAGACAGACGGACAGTCAGACAGATGGATAGATAGATAGACAGATGGACAGTCAGACAGACGGACAGTCAGACAGACGGATAGATAGACAGACGGACAGTCAGACAGACGGATAGACAGACGGACAGTCAGACAGACGGATAGATAGATAGATAGATAGATAGATAGATAGATAGATAGATAGATAGATAGATAGATAGATAGATAGATTGATAGACAGACGGACAGTCAGACAGACAGACAGATAGATAGATAGACAGACGGACAGTCAGACAGACGGATAGATAGATAGACAGATGGACAGTCAGACAGACAGATAGATAGATAGATAGACAGACGGACAGTCAGACAGACGGATAGATAGATAGATAGACAGACGGACAGTCAGACAGACGGATAGATAGATAGATAGTCAGACAGACGGATAGATAGATAGATAGACAGACGGACAGTCGGACAGACGGATAGATAGATAGATAGACAGACGGACAGTCGGACAGACGGATAGATAGATAGATAGACAGACGGACAGTCGGACAGACGGACAGATAGACAGACAGACGGACAGTCAGACAGACGGACAGATAGATAGACAGACGGACAGATAGATAGACAGACGGACAGTCAGACAGACGGATAGATAGATATGCAAACAGGCAGATAAACCGACACGTATGCAGGCAAGCAGCCAGACACAGGCAGGCAGATAGACAAACGGGCATGGAGGCAGACAGACAGCAGGGCAGGAAAAGACAGACAGCAGGGCAGGAAAAGACAGACAGCAGGGCATGGAGGCAGACAGACAGCAGGGCAGGAAAAGACAGACAGCAGGGCAGGAAAAGACAGACAGCAGGGCAGGAAAAGACAGACAGCAGGGCATGGAGGCAGACAGACAGCAGGGCAGGAAAAGACAGACAGCAGGGCAGGAAAAGACAGACAGCAGGGCATGGAGGCAGACATATGACTGAACTGTGTCACTTTGGATTAAGCGACAAAGTATCAACAGTTAACTATGTTGTGCCCTACAAAAAAGATATATCAGCGCCCCCTGCCTACACATACGGGACAGCTGCCTATTTTTGTGAACTTCCAGCCACTCAACGTCCTTCCTTCCCGACGTCATCCGTGACCTAGTCATTCTTCTTCTTCCCCTCCAGATTGAGCAAGAGGATGTCAGCGCGAGAACCAAGTATAACCACACACAGACCGACCTGCAATCTTCTCCTACAAAATACTTCTTTCATGCCCACACATGTCTCATCTCTATCTGCTCTCAGAAGCACCCTGGAACTGACGCACAGATATTGGCTTCCAGCAATTAAGTGCCGAAAATACTGGCAGAACGTTTTCGAACACGTACAAGAAATGTCAGGAGAACACGCTGAAGAACAATTAATAGTTTAACATAAGCAAAACGCTCTGCGCCTTTGCCTGAACAGCCAAGACAATACCACAAGAACAAATGTAAGGAAAACGTAGAATATCTGAGAAATACAGACAATGATAGTAATTACGGAAGAGGAGAAAAACTATCAGCAATCAATAACACCAACGGTTAAAGTGCACAGAAAATCTTCAAACTACTACATGTTTAAGAAGGTGAAACTAGCAAATCAACATTTACAAGCCCCACTGCATTTACCTTAAAATGTGAAATCGAGAACTGGCCTATCGGACAGTCCGCTTTTCTCTTCTGCCTGATGATAATACAGCTCTTGATGATGTGAGAAGATTCTCATGATGTTGGGTTATTTTCCATTTATAAGACAACGAATTTATATCTTTATAGCCAACGCTTTGTTTTTATGTCTGCTGCAGATAAACGATCTTTCTGGTAATAGACTGTCCCAAGGAAGACGGATCTAAGCCAGCGGTCTCCAAGCTGGGCTTCAGCGAAGAATCATATGGAGATCAATGTAACAAGTCTGTACTGTGCAACATACTAGAAATATGTAGAAGCTTTTAATTTTACAGCAAGAGAATTATCACTGGCTTGAGCTGGCCGCGGCCTGAAAACCCCCGGACCAGCTCTTTCAAACATGGCCGTAACGCCAGGTTTCTTGATATAAGCTCAACTACGACCGACCATCAGCTCATTATCCGCAGTCATGCAACACAAGTCTGTTCTCAGTAAGCACTTCCAGGACCTATATGTTAGGGTCTTGATGTGACTGAGGTGGAAAGAGGTGGGGGCGTGTACAGAACTGCCGCCGGCTCTAAGTGGGGACAAGAACTGATGTCTTACCTTACTGCAGTTATTTCCAACTTCATGTAGCCACTCAAATTACGGTCGTGGGGGGGGGGGGGGGAACTGGGCTATGCGATGCTACATTTGTTATTGAATTTCATTTTTGTTTCATTTTTTTACAAGTTGCAGGTCATGCTGTAGGTCATATACCACTGTTGGTTTGTGTTCGCGCCCAAAGAAAGCTGAGAACCATTGCATTACTGCAAAACAAGCTTCACAGAAACTCTACAACTGATACTTTGGAAACCCACATAAGCTGGCAGTGCAAACGTTTACATACATATGTAACAGCACAGGTAAGAAGCCAGACCCCAGTCCAGCAACTCAAGCCAACACCCGTACATATCTGAGACCTGTTCTTCTGTATGGAGACAACTGATGAGAAAACTGAAACATTCTCATAAATCTTCACACCAAAATCTGCCAGAAGAATATGAGGGAGAATATGGGAATACAAATTAACAAGAAGTTCAATAACGTGCATGGAAAAAAACAAACACACTGATATTACTTAAGGAGATGTATATAACTGCTGCTTACTGGCCACACAAACCACTGATATTACTTAAGGAGATGTATATAACTGCTGCTTACTGGCCATACAAACCACTGATATTACTTAAGGAGATGTATATAACTGCTGCTTACTGGCCATACAAACCACTGATATTACTTAAGGAGATGTATATAACTGCTGCTTACTGGCCACACAAACCACTGATATTACTTAAGGAGATGTATATAACTGCTGCTTACTGGCCATACAAACCACTGATATTACTTAAGGAGATGTATAACTGCTGCTTACTGGCCATACAAATCACTGATATTACTTAAGGAGATGTATATAACTGCTGCTTACTGGCCACACAAACCACTGATATTACTTAAGGAGATGTATATAACTGCTGCTTACTGGCCATACAAACCACTGATATTACTTAAGGAGATGTATATAACTGCTGCTTACTGCCCATACAAACCACTGATATTACTTAAGGAGATGTATATAACTGCTGCTTACTGCCCATACAAACCACTGATATTACTTAAGGAGATGTATATAACTGCTGCTTACTGGCCATACAAACCACTGATATTACTTAAGGAGATGTATATAACTGCTGCTTACTGGCCATACAAACCACTGATATTACTTAAGGAGATGTATATAACTGCTGCTTACTGCCCATACAAATCACTGATATTACTTAAGGAGATGTATATAACTGCTGCTTACTGGTCACACAAACCACTGATATTACTTAAGGAGATGTATATAACTGCTGCTTACTGCCCATACAAACCACTGATATTACTTAAGGAGATGTATATAACTGCTGCTTACTGGCCATACAAACCACTGATATTACTTAAGGAGATGTATATAACTGCTGCTTACTGGCCACACAAACCACTGATATTACTGTAAGGAGATGTATATAACTGCTGAAAACTGCCCAAGACCAGCAATGGACGTAAAAAGCACACAACTACTCCAGAAATACAATCTTCAAAAGAGCAGGACAGAAAA
Source organism: Achatina immaculata (assembly GCA_009760885.1). Lineage (NCBI taxonomy): Eukaryota > Metazoa > Mollusca > Gastropoda > Stylommatophora > Achatinidae > Lissachatina > Lissachatina immaculata. The sequence goes on from CM019699.1 coordinate 26,021,243, forward strand.
GAAAGATATCGAACAACAACATTTCTATTTTACCTGCCAGATTGATGACGGAGATGGTAAAACGCAGGCACTTATAATGAATGGTATTTACGCGTTTACGTTTGTATGAATGAGAGAAAAACGGTCAGGACGTAAGACGCACATAAAAGCTGGGTGTGGTGAGCTGATTGACCGTGGAAACACGAGAAAGGTCATCACCAAATGTCAGCTAACACCGCAGTAAGGGGAGATAGAAGACAACACTAAATGAAAGGCATTGCGTTACACCAGAGAACAGACAAGAGGACAAACTAGAAAGTAATCAGGAGAAAACAAGCGCCAAAGGAAACCGATAGCTATTTTATTGATCCTAAATCCAATACAAAGCCATGGAACTGAACCCAGGTCTCATCGCAGGAGATGTTCCGAGAAACAAATGCTCAACTAATACAATGCTCTTACTTCTCCCTGTTCTTTCTGCACATATTTTTATATACACAGCGGTCCCGTCTCCGTTCTTTCTGTGTATCCATCAAACGGGCAAGCTGTGAGACTGCTCTTTCATTCTGGGTATCCATCAAACGAGTAAGCTGTGAGACTGCTCTTTCATTCTGGGTATCCATCAAACGAGTAAGCTGTGAGACTGCTCTTTCATTCTGGGTATCCATCAAACGAGTAAGCTGTGAGACTGCTCTTTCATTCTGGGTATCCATCAAACGAGTAAGCTGTGAGACTGCTCTTTCATTCTGGGTATCCATCAAACGAGTAAGCTGTGAGACTGCTCTTTCATTCTGGGTATCCATCAAACGAGTAAGCTGTGAGACTGCTCTTTCATTCTGGGTATCCATCAAACGAGTAAGCTGTGAGACTGCTCTTTCATTCTGGGTATCCATCAAACGAGTAAGCTGTGAGACTGCTCTTTCATTCTGGGTATCCATCAAACGAGTAAGCTGTGAGACTGCTCTTTCATTCTGGGTATCCATCAAACGAGTAAGCTGTGAGACTGCTCTTTCATTCTGGGTATCCATCAAACGAGTAAGCTGTGAGACTGCTCTTTCATTCTGGGTATCCATCAAACGAGTAAGCTGTGAGACTGCTCTTTCATTCTGGGTATCCATCAAACGAGTAAGCTGTGAGACTGCTTTTTCATTCTGGGTATCCATCAAACGAGTAAGCTGTGAGACTGCTCTTTCATTCTGGGTATCCATCAAACGGGTAAGCTGTGAGACTGTTCTTTCATTCTGGGTATCCATCAAACAGGTACGCTGTGAGACTGCTCTTTCATTCTGGGTATCCATCAAACGAGTAAGCAGTGAGACTGCTTTTTCATTCTGGGTATCCATCAAACGAGTAAGCTGTGAGACTGCTTTTTCATTCTGGGTATCCATCAAACGAGTAAGCTGTGAGTCTGTTCTTTCACTCTGGGTATCCATCAAACTGGTAAGCTGTGAGACTGTTCTTTCACTCTCTGCATCCATCAAACGGGTAAGCTGTGGGACTGTTCTTTCACTCTCTGCATCCATCAAACGAGTAAGCTGTGAGTCTGTTCTTTCACTCTGTGTATCCATCAAACTGGTAAGCTGTGAGACTGTTCTTTCACTCTCTGCATCCATCAAACGGGTAAGCTGTGGGACTGTTCTTTCACTCTCTGCATCCATCAAACGGTTAAGCTGTGAGTCTGTTCTTTCACTCTCTGCATCCATCAAACGGGTAAGCTATGAGACTGTTCTTTCATTCTCTGCATCCATCAAACTGGTAAGCTGTGAGACTGTTCTTTCACTCTCTGCATCCATCAAACGAGTAAACTGTAGGAATGTTCTTTCACTCTGTGTATCCATCAAACGAGTAAGCTGTGAGTCTGTTCTTTCACTCTGTGTATCCATCAAACAAGTAAGCTGTGAGACTGTTCTTTCACTCTGTGTATCCATCAAACGAGTAAGCTGTGAGACTGTTCTTTCACTCTCTGCATCCATCAAACTGGTAAGCTGTGAGACTGTTCTTTCACTCTCTGCATCCATCAAACGAGTAAGCTGTGAGTCTGTTCTTTCACTCTGTGTATCCATCAAACTGGTAAGCTGTGAGACTGTTCTTTCACTCTCTGCATCCATCAAACGGGTAAGCTGTGGGACTGTTCTTTCACTCTCTGCATCCATCAAACGGTTAAGCTGTGAGTCTGTTCTTTCACTCTCTGCATCCATCAAACGGGTAAGCTATGAGACTGTTCTTTCATTCTCTGCATCCATCAAACTGGTAAGCTGTGAGACTGTTCTTTCACTCTCTGCATCCATCAAACGAGTAAACTGTAGGAATGTTCTTTCACTCTGTGTATCCATCAAACGGGTAAGCTGTGAGTCTGTTCTTTCACTCTGTGTATCCATCAAACAAGTAAGCTGTGAGACTGTTCTTTCACACTGTGTATCCATCAAACGAGTATTCTGTGAGACTGTTCTTTCACTCTGTATATCCATCAAACGAGTAAGCTGTGGGAATGTTCTTTCACTCTGTGTATCCATCAAACAAGTAAGCTGTGAGTCTGTTCTTTCACTCTGTGTATCCATCAAACGAGTAAGCTATGAGATTGTTCTTTCACTCTGTGTATCCATCAAACGAGTAAGCTGTGTGACTGTTCTTTCACTCTGTGTATCCATCAAACGAGTAAGCTGTGAGACTGCTCTTTCACTTTCTGTATCCATCAAGCGGGTAAGCTGTGAGACTGTTCTTTTACGTCTTGTGTATGTCATAAGATCGTTTATGTCACTCTGTAGTACATAGCATATGTGTATGTCATGGATCGTATTATTTCATTCTGTAGTAGACAGCATATGTGTATGTCATGGATCGTTTATTTCACTCTGTAGTAGACAGCATATGTGTATGTCATGGATCGTATTATTTCACTCTGTAGTAGACAGGATATGTGTATGTCACAGGAACGTTTACTTCACTCTGGAGTATTTATGTATGTCATAAGATGGTTTATTTCACTTTACAGTATAAAGTATATAGTCTTTCCCATAAAGAACATTTTGAAAAGCAAACACCATTAATCCTGAACTTCACAGACATTAAAAAGGCATTTGGTACCATACACAAAGATTCACTGTGAAGAATTCTAAGATTACACTGAACACCATCTAAAACTGTCAACATCATTAAGGATCTCTACAATGGATATGTTTGTGCAGTCAACACAGAAGAGGGAATGAGCGAATGGTTCCAGATTGAAACGGGCGTGAAACAAGGATGTATATTATCTTCTTTGCTTTTTGGAATGTCCATAGACTTCATAATGAAAAAAATGTTGCACAGGTAAAACGGGCATTGATTGGGTACATCAGAACCAAATAGAAGATCTTGATTTTGCAGATGACACAATTCTTTATCAGTGACAATGTGAATTCCACGCAAGAAAAAACAAACATCCTGTCCTCACTGGCTTTTACTAAAACAGAGCTTGAAATTAACAAGGAAAAAAAACAAAATAATGAAACTTCCCATTAATCAAGAAGGAAAAATATACGTAGAAGGAACAGCTGGTAAACCAATTTGCATATCTCGGCAGCTACATAGATCAGTATGGTGACACCAGAAATAAAGTTAGAATTAGAACTGCCAAAGCAGCATTGGCCTTTAAGAATCTTGAGAACATATGGCACTCAAAAGTTACAAGCACAAAAGCCATGTTAAGACTATTCAATTTAAATGTGATATATCCACCCTCATTTATGCATGAGAAAAATGGAAAACGGCTAAAGAAATACACAACAAATTAGACTCTTCTGAAAACAAATGCCTAAGAAAAATACTCGGCATAAAGTGGAACGAATTCTTGAGAACAATGCAGAGATATGGCAGATGAGTGAACAACAACCAGTCTCATGGGTGATCAGGAAAAGGAGATGGATATATATCGGTCATGTGGTGAGAAGAAATAATTCAGAGAATCCCAAAACAAGCTATCAAGTGGAACACAACAGGCCAAAGAAAAAGAGGTCGACCGCGTGAAACTCTAAAGAGGACATTGTTAAGAGAGGCCAAATTATACTTTTCACAAAAAGAAACGCAACACTACTGTAGTCGTAGTGGACACCAAATTTCAAACTTGTATCAAAACTTTATTTTACGAAATTAATGTTTCAATCTTGACATGAAGAAACTTTAAGACTTTGACAATGAAATGGTATTCATTAAATCTGATTTGGACTTTTATTCTTTGCGACTGAGGCCTCCGTTTCAGTAAGGTATATGGCCTCGTCTGGCATGTATCAGAGAACGACATGATCCGATTAGCTGTTGGATCTGTTGTTGTGGGATGGCTGCCCACTCTTCCCGCAGTGCAAGAGACAACTGTCGGAGATTTGTTGGCGCCACGTCTCGCTGGCGGACTTGTCTGTTGAGTTCATCCCATAAGTGTTCTATTGGGTTCCGGTCTGATGACATGGATGGCCACGGAATGGTCTGGACGTTGTTGTCAGCGAGGAACTGGGTGCTGAGTTGTGCCACATGAGGTCGAACATTATCCTGCTGAAAAATCGACCCTGGTGCAGCCAGAAGTGGAAGGATGTGAGGACGAAGAATTTCAGCAACGTACTGTTGGGCATTCAAGTGTCCTTCAATCTGCACCAGGTCACTTCTTCCCACCAGTACACCTCTACCACCTTGTGGAGGAACTTCATCCACGCAGTTCTGGGCGTAGCGCTCATTGACTCTGCGATAAAATCTTCTCTGTCTATCGCGTCGCTGGAGCAGAAAGAATGATTCATCACTAAACCAAACCCTTCTCCAATCATTCGCAACGGTCCACTGACGATGCTGGTTCGCCCACTGCAGTCGGTTCAGGCGATGCCGGTCCGTAATAACAGGACCTCTGTAGGGTCTTCTAGACCAAAGACCAGCGTCGTGCAGTCGGTTCCTGACTGTTTGATTTGAAATTCGACGACCTGCTGTCATTGACTGGACTGTTGAGGAGGCAGATGCAAATCGATTCATGAGGTGACGCAGCCGTATGAAGCGGTCTTTGGCAGGAGTTGTATGGGTCTTCCACTGCGCGACCAGTCTGCAACTGAGCCAGTTTCCTGAAATCGTCTCCAAATGCGATTAATGGTGCTTCTAACCACATTAACTTGTCTGGCCACACAGAAGAGGGAATGAGCGAATGGTTCCAGATTGAAACGGGCGTGAAACAAGGATGTATATTATCTTCTTTGCTTTTTGGAATGTCCATAGACTTCATAATGAAAAAAATGTTGCACAGGTAAAACGGGCATTGATTGGGTACATCAGAACCAAATAGAAGATCTTGATTTTGCAGATGACACAATTCTTTATCAGTGACAATGTGAATTCCACGCAAGAAAAAACAAACATCCTGTCCTCACTGGCTTTTACTAAAACAGAGCTTGAAATTAACAAGGAAAAAAAACAAAATAATGAAACTTCCCATTAATCAAGAAGGAAAAATATACGTAGAAGGAACAGCTGGTAAACCAATTTGCATATCTCGGCAGCTACATAGATCAGTATGGTGACACCAGAAATAAAGTTAGAATTAGAACTGCCAAAGCAGCATTGGCCTTTAAGAATCTTGAGAACATATGGCACTCAAAAGTTACAAGCACAAAAGCCATGTTAAGACTATTCAATTTAAATGTGATATATCCACCCTCATTTATGCATGAGAAAAATGGAAAACGGCTAAAGAAATACACAACAAATTAGACTCTTCTGAAAACAAATGCCTAAGAAAAATACTCGGCATAAAGTGGAACGAATTCTTGAGAACAATGCAGAGATATGGCAGATGAGTGAACAACAACCAGTCTCATGGGTGATCAGGAAAAGGAGATGGATATATATCGGTCATGTGGTGAGAAGAAATAATTCAGAGAATCCCAAAACAAGCTATCAAGTGGAACACAACAGGCCAAAGAAAAAGAGGTCGACCGCGTGAAACTCTAAAGAGGACATTGTTAAGAGAGGCCAAATTATACTTTTCACAAAAAGAAACGCAACACTACTGTAGTCGTAGTGGACACCAAATTTCAAACTTGTATCAAAACTTTATTTTACGAAATTAATGTTTCAATCTTGACATGAAGAAACTTTAAGACTTTGACAATGAAATGGTATTCATTAAATCTGATTTGGACTTTTATTCTTTGCGACTGAGGCCTCCGTTTCAGTAAGGTATATGGCCTCGTCTGGCATGTATCAGAGAACGACATCTCCTTGACATGGATCCGATTAGCTGTTGGATCTGTTGTTGTGGGTGGCTGCCCACTCTTCCCGCAGTGCAAGAGACAACTGTCGGAGATTTGTTGGCGCCACGTCTCGCTGGCGGACTTGTCTGTTGAGTTCATCCCATAAGTGTTCTATTGGGTTCCGGTCTGATGACATGGATGGCCACGGAATGGTCTGGACGTTGTTGTCAGCGAGGAACTGGGTGCTGAGTTGTGCCACATGAGGTCGAACATTATCCTGCTGAAAAATCGACCCTGGTGCAGCCAGAAGTGGAAGGATGTGAGGACGAAGAATTTCAGCAACGTACTGTTGGGCATTCAAGTGCCCTTCAATTTGCACCAGGTCACTTCTTCCCACCAGTACACCTCTACCACCTTGTGGAGGAACTTCATCCACGCAGTTCTGGGCGTAGCGCTCATTGACTCTGCGATAAAATCTTCTCTGTCTATCGTGTCGCTGGAGCAGAAAGAATGATTCATCACTAAACCAAACCCTTCTCCAATCATTCGCAACGGTCCATTGACGATGCTGGTTCGCTCACTGCAGTCGGTTCAGGCGATGCTGGTCCGTAATAACAGGACCTCTGTAGGGTTTTCTAGACCAAAGACCAGCGTCGTGCAGTCGGTTCCTGACTGTTTGATTTGAAATTCGACGACCTGCTGTCATTGACTGGACTGTTGAGGAGGCAGATGCAAATCGATTCATGAGGTGACGCAGCCGTATGAAGCGGTGTTTGGCAGGAGTTGTATGGGTCTTCCACTGCGTGACCAGTCTGCAACTGAGCCAGTTTCCTGAAATCGTCTCCAAAGGCGATTAATGGTGCTTCTAACCACATTAAATTGTCTGGCCACTACACTTTGTGACTATCCAGTCTGTAAACGTCCAATGATGATGAGCCATACTTGTGCATTCATTTTTCAAATACATTGATTCGAGGAACGCCAATCTTTTACAGGCAATCAATAACATGGTCATTGAGTTTTGTGTTCAGTAAGTTTTACGGGATTCTCGTGAACATGTCATGAGTTATTCTCAAAAATGCTGTTTTGACTAGCGTCGCTTTTCTGTGCTCATGAATCATCTGCTGAGTAAAATTCAGGTGAGCACGTGAAGTTGATGTCCAAGTGAACGTTTCAGTTTAAACAGTAACATCGTATTTGTTGCTTGTAACAGTATAGTAGGCATAAAATCGCTTGATGAGGCTGGAAAACAAGAAAACTTGGCCATCTAGCATGCGAACCCTGTGTGATGTTTAACGGCACGAGAACGATGTAAGATGTAAGTATAAAGTATATGTGTATGTACTATGATCATTTCCACCACTTTGTAGCATACAGCATATCGTTATGTCATATGATCTTTTATTTTATTCTGGAGTATATATCATATACAAAGATGGAGCACAATACAAAGGTTGGCCGCGCAGCGTGATAAGAGGAGAGAATGTGTTGGTGGCCTGCAAGACGCAACACTACTGTAGTCGTAGTGGACACCAAATTTCAAACTTGTATCAAAACTTTATTTTACGAAATTAATGTTTCAATCTTGACATGAAGAAACTTTAAGACTTTGACAATGAAATGGTATTCATTAAATCTGATTTGGACTTTTATTCTTTGCGACTGAGGCCTCCGTTTCAGTAAGGTATATGGCCTCGTCTGGCATGTATCAGAGAACGACATGATCCGATTAGCTGTTGGATCTGTTGTTGTGGGATGGCTGCCCACTCTTCCCGCAGTGCAAGAGACAACTGTCGGAGATTTGTTGGCGCCACGTCTCGCTGGCGGACTTGTCTGTTGAGTTCATCCCATAAGTGTTCTATTGGGTTCCGGTCTGATGACATGGATGGCCACGGAATGGTCTGGACGTTGTTGTCAGCGAGGAACTGGGTGCTGAGTTGTGCCACATGAGGTCGAGCATTATCCTGCTGAAAAATCGACCCTGGTGCAGCCAGAAGTGGAAGGATGTGAGGACGAAGAATTTCAGCAACGTACTGTTGGGCATTCAAGTGCCCTTCAATTTGCACCAGGTCACTTCTTCCCACCAGTACACCTCTACCACCTTGTGGAGGAACTTCATCCACGCAGTTCTGGGCGTAGCGCTCATTGACTCTGCGATAAAATCTTCTCTGTCTATCGTGTCGCTGGAGCAGAAAGAATGATTCATCACTAAACCAAACCCTTCTCCAATCATTCGCAACGGTCCATTGACGATGCTGGTTCGCTCACTGCAGTCGGTTCAGGCGATGCTGGTCCGTAATAACAGGACCTCTGTAGGGTTTTCTAGACCAAAGACCAGCGTCGTGCAGTCGGTTCCTGACTGTTTGATTTGAAATTCGACGACCTGCTGTCATTGACTGGACTGTTGAGGAGGCAGATGCAAATCGATTCATGAGGTGACGCAGCCGTATGAAGCGGTGTTTGGCAGGAGTTGTATGGGTCTTCCACTGCGTGACCAGTCTGCAACTGAGCCAGTTTCCTGAAATCGTCTCCAAAGGCGATTAATGGTGCTTCTAACCACATTAAATTGTCTGGCCACTACACTTTGTGACTATCCAGTCTGTAAACGTCCAATGATGATGAGCCATACTTGTGCATTCATTTTTCAAATACATTGATTCGAGGAACGCCAATCTTTTACAGGCAATCAATAACATGGTCATTGAGTTTTGTGTTCAGTAAGTTTTACGGGATTCTCGTGAACATGTCATGAGTTATTCTCAAAAATGCTGTTTTGACTAGCGTCGCTTTTCTGTGCTCATGAATCATCTGCTGAGTAAAATTCAGGTGAGCACGTGAAGTTGATGTCCAAGTGAACGTTTCAGTTTAAACAGTAACATCGTATTTGTTGCTTGTAACAGTATAGTAGGCATAAAATCGCTTGATGAGGCTGGAAAACAAGAAAACTTGGCCATCTAGCATGCGAACCCTGTGTGATGTTTAACGGCACGAGAACGATGTAAGATGTAAGTATAAAGTATATGTGTATGTACTATGATCATTTCCACCACTTTGTAGCATACAGCATATCGTTATGTCATATGATCTTTTATTTTATTCTGGAGTATATATCATATACAAAGATGGAGCACAATACAAAGGTTGGCCGCGCAGCGTGATAAGAGGAGAGAATGTGTTGGTGGCCTGCAAGACGCCACAGGGCGCAATGGACGGTGATTGTTTAGCCGATCGCCCAGCACGGATATGGGTGGTTGGATGATATAGCATATGCTATATCACATGATTATTTCATTCTGTTATGACATCAAGTAAGCAGGGCATGTCACTTTCGTTTTGTGAATGTATCTTATAGGCACTCAACATTTCTTCCACTGTACCGTGGCTATAATGAGAATACCGAACATTTCTGTAACTTTGTAACAGTTATCACATGGGTATGTCACTTTTCTTTCACACACAGTTATCTGTCATATAAACATATACTACTTTCACACGCAGATATCTGTCACATAAACAAATCATACTACGAGTTTAAAACACATATATCTATCACATAAACAAATCATACTACTTTCACACACATATATCTGCCAGTCTGCCACATTTCTCTCACTCAGTGATATCTCTTATCTGAAAGACACGTTCCTTTCGACCTACAGTATCCACCATATGAGAATACACCATACGTTTCTTTCGCTATATTATATTTATCATGTGAAAGTGTAAATAATTCTATCTAATTTGTCATCTGAACATGTAATTCATCCTATCTAATTTATCATGTGAACATGTAATTTACCCTATCTAATTTATCATGTGGACAAGTAATTCACCCTATCTAATTTATCATGTGGACATGTCAGTCAGTGACAGCGTATTACTTATGAACGTATATCATGTTTCTTCCATCTGCAATATTCATCTGCTCTATTTTTATATTTCTCAAACACTGTTATTAGCAACACGTAAATTTACCCCTACATCACACGTCACATTACACCTAAAATCTCCACCATCAATCTAAAGTCTCCCCTACCACACGTCACATTACACCTAAAATCTCCACCATCAATCTAAAGTCTCCCCTACCACACGTCACATTACACCTAAAATCTCCACCATCAATCTAAAGTCTTCCCTACCACACGTCACATTACATCTAAAATCTCCACCATCAATCTAAAGTCTCCCCTACCACACGTCACATTACACCTAAAATCTCCACCATCAATCTAAAGTCTCCCCTACCACACGTCACATTACACCTAAAATCTCCACCATCAATCTAAAGTCTCCCCTACATCACACGTCACATTACACTTAAAATCTCCACCATCAATCTAAAGTCTCCCCTACCATACGTCATTTTACATCTAAAGTCTCCCCTATCATACATTACACCTAAAGCCTCTCTATCAGACGCCATAAAGTCTCATTCATTAAGCGCCACACAACATATAAAATAACCTCCATCACAAGTCACATTAGACCTAAGTTCTCCTTTATCACATGTCAAACTATAGCTGAAGTCCTTCTATCATTCGTCTCTGTTAAGCTTCTCTTGGGGTTTATAGTCTCCTAATTATGTGGTCAGTTATTTCATCTCTATAAAGAAAGAACCGTTTGTACACCTCAAGAATAATCTCTACAATAAATGAGCGGTATTTGTTTCATGCATCTCATTTTCCTTTCCACATTCTGTCACATTCAGGGATTTTTTTTTCAATCTTCTCATCCTAAACATTTATTTCGGCTGGCAGTGTGTGTACTTGTGTACGAATAATGCACACAAGAAAAAGAGAAAATATGGCTCATTTTGCTCAATCAGTGTCAACGTAAAAGCGATATCTGACTGAAGAAGTCCTCAACGCAAGTACAGAAAACAGGTATAACAGTTTGCCAATTAACAAGTCATGGGCAATCCAAAAGCAACCACAGAAAGCTGAAGTTGTATCAGTGTTATTTATAAAACACCACAGATATTTAAGGATATCTCCCTCAGGTCAGACGGCAACGCTTTAAAACTTATTAAGATCGGAGACCTATACCACCTCCACATTTCTTCTCCCCTTCTTCTGTGGAAGTAGACTTCAGACTCGCGATGGGATCACAAACCAACAAAGAGAAGAAGGAGAAAGGAAAAAAAATCGTTGTCGCAGCTGTAAATGCCAAAACCAAGCAAACCTCGATCAATGGAAGACATTAAATGAAGGGCGCTGAGGGACTTGCTTGCCCGTTACTGAAGTGCTTATGGAAACGGAGCCGTGAAATAGTTATTCTGTTACTGCCAGCCAGAACCAAGTGAAAGCTTCTGAAGCTCCAACTAAGAATGTGAAAAAGTTGAGGCAACCGAGAAAAAAAACTAGTAAATGTACATGTAAAGTACGTCGATACATGTATACAGGACGCGGGAGCAGAAACAGGCAAGTATTTTGTCAGGTTCTTTTTTTTTAAAAATATCCTATTTCAACACATAAATTCTCGAAGACGGAAGCAGTCCCCTGCCGTTTCATATGGACAACATTACCCCAAATACAGAGGGTGGTTCAAAATTATTTACTGGATATCCGTGGTCTAAATAACAAAATAAAACTGCTCACAAAATATGAAAGTGTCATTCAAAAAGTTGGAAAAACCGTAGAATCAATACTGCAAAATGCTAAACAACTTCAGCATGAGCGCCTTTCGCGACAGGTAGAATGTTCAAGCAGTATTCAATTTCCCTCCAAGTGTCCTCCAACATTGCGGTTTAACTGTTTCTTTCGATCGCAGCTTCAGTTCACGAAGAGAGGTTACGGTGTCTTGTAAACAATGTCCTTAACGTATCCCCCCCCCTCCCCCGCCCAACAAGAAGAAACCAAGCGACGTAATATCTGGCAAGCACGGCGGTCAGGGAACTCATCCATCGTGCCCGACCTAGCGCCCAGGAAAATGAGTGTCAAGTACTTCTCAGACGATACGAGTCCAATGTGTGGATGCACCGTCTTTCTGGAAGACAACATCTGGCTAATGATACCCCAGCCGTAGTAACAGATGTAACCGTAGCATGTGTCCAGGTAGGGCATCACTGTCACTGTTTGTTCTACAGAGAACAAACTTGCGAACATGCAAAGCGCGTCAGACATTCACCTGTGCACAATCTATTTCCATTTCTCGCACATTGTGAGGATTTTCTCATCCCAATATGACGATCTACCCTATCTGAAACGTACAACTTTGCTTCATCACTAAACGTCCATATCTGAAGGCAGTTTTCATGAGCTTCGATGTTCCACAAAATGCCTCTGGCAGACTGGAAAATGCAGGTTTTATAGGCAAGGACGTGAATGCTGTTATGAACAAACAAAAAAAAGTCCTGGCAGTTGTTTGTATATCGGTGTGCAGAGAAGCTTGTCCAGCTGTTTCTCATCTTCGATTAAACGCTTCCTGGATTCTGTAAATATTTTCCTGCCAAGTGGGCGGCCTTCCTGGTCCTTTTCGGTGTAGAACACTACCAATGTCTGGACATACACTGGACAGCATTATCAGAAGGTTGGTCTTTTCCATACCCAGTCCTGTAACGACATCGAGTTTCATTAACGGATTTTTCTGTTTTCTCTTAAACAATCGTCATTCTGAAGTATAAGCCCATGTTTTCTCCCAGACTTCGTGCGGCGAGAACAGAGTTGCCAAACAAAACTTTCCGAGTTACACTTTCATATTCCGTAAGATATTTTATTTTGTTGTTTCAGGTTTCACAATCATAGGCCACAGAAACCTCGACAATATTTTGAAATCGCCTGTACATCTACCCTTTAATGTCAGACGTTGCTACTTCTCCTCCTTCTTCTTCAGTTTTCTGAGGCGTTAAGGCCCACTGCTGCGGATACAGTTCTTCTCCATTCCTCCCTATTCCTAATATTCTCTCTACAGTTGGTGACAATTTCTTTTATATCCTCATCTATGTTATCTTTCCACCTCTATTGTGGTCTACCCCTTGGTCTTGTTTCTTTCATCTCTTGTACTTACAGCATTTTCATTTGTCTGTTCTCTTCCATTCTTTCTACATGCCCCAGCCAGCTTAGTCTGCTCAGTTTCAAGAGATTTATAATTTGTTGGGATTTAAATAAGCTGTTCAGTATCCTTTCTAGCTCTCCATTCTCCACTGTTGGGCCCAAAGATCCTTCTTAGGATCTTGTTCTCGAAGATCTCCAATTGCTGTTCATCTTTCTTTGTTGTACTCCACGTCTCTGATCCACGCATGACTACTGGTGTTATTACAGTTTTGTAGATTATTATTTCGGTGTTTTGTGAGTTGCAAAGCAAAGTATATTTTATTCCCTATTTTTACTCAGCTTTTAGTTTCCTCGCTTGCCATGTTGCTTCTGTTGAAGGTTGTGCCTGGAAGGTTGCTACTACACCTGATATTTGGAAGAATAATCATCATCATACAATTTATACGAAATCTTGGCATATCCTAAGACAGTTTTGATATTTATAGTTTTAATATCTAAGCAGTTAACAGGGGCACATATATATATATATACGGAATGCTTTCTGTTTATCTGTGTTCGAACAAAACACTTTAGAAATGCGTGGAAGCAAGACGGAGAAGCACGTAAACATGCAGTTCAGTCCATTTTGCAAAGATTTACGTTGGCATTCGCCCCCTAGAGAAGGTACAAGACAGGCTACAAAAAAAAAACAAAAACATGACAGACCTACTCGCCTGGCCGGTCGTTTTTTTTTTTTGTCTATGACAGACCTACTCGCCTGACCGGTCTTTTTTTTTTGTTTTGTCTATGACAGACCTAACTCGCCTGACCGATCGTTTGTTTTTGGTCTATGACAGACCTAACTCGCCTGACCGGTCGTTTTTTTGTCTATGACAGACCTACTCGACTGACTGGTCGTTTTTTTTTTGTCTATGACAGACCTACTCGCCTGGCCGGTCGTTTTTCTGTCTATGACAGACCTACTCGCCTGGCCGGTCGTTTTTTTGTCTATGACAGACCTACTCGCCTGACCGGTCGTTTTTTTTTGTCTATGACAGACCTACTCGCCTGGCCGGTCGTTTTTTTGTCTATGACAGACCTACTCGCCTGACAGGTCGTTTTTTTTTTGTGTGTCTATGACAGACCTACTCGCCTGACAGGTCGTTTTTTTGTCTATGACAGACCTAACTCGCTGGCCGGTCGCTATCAGCTATAAGAATGGAGTTTATTTAAAGACTCGCAGACTGAGAAACCCACTCTCTACCTGGTTTTCCCGACTCCTGTTTCTGTCCCTACGTCCACATGGAAACTCTGATCCCCAGCTCTTGGTACTTGCTTGCCCTCTCAAGTCATTTACTCCGGACTTTCAAGACCAGGACGTGACTGCACGTAAGTCTGCTAATCACGAATATGACATCTGGGTGACCAGTCAACCGCACTTGGAAAGTTTCTCAACAAATAATAAAACAGTCAGAATCATAAAAACCAGACAAAGAGGGAAAATTAAGGAGGAAGATCATTTCAAAATGACAAAATAAGTAATTTTAAAAAGAGAAATGGAGGATCTAGCAGACATTATTTTATTTTTTAAAATGCCAGTAAAAAACTGAACAGCTGTGAGAATGAAATTTATAATAAGGTGACCTTCAGTTATATGGATGATTATCTATTATCCGGAAACACACATTTTAACGATAATATGCCCTTCGGTTAAACAGATGACTTTCAAATATCCAGAAACACGCGGTCTAGCAATAGGACGACAGATAGTTAAATGGGTAACTATCAGATATCCAGAAATATGTAGTCTAACAACAGACGATCAACTGTTAAACGGATAACCATCAAATATCCAGAAATATGCAGTCTGACAAACAGGACGACTTTGAGTTCTCTAAAGAGAAAAAGAAAGAGAAGATAAGTGAAACAATAAACCAAAGAAAGAGAAGATAAGTGAAACAATAAACCAAAGAAAGAGAAGATAAGTGAAACAATAAACCAAAGAAAGAGAAGATAAGTGAAACAATAAACCAAAGAAAGAGAAGATAAGTGAAACAATAAACCAAAGAAAGAGAAGATAAGTGAAACAATAAACCAAAGAAAGAGAAGATAAGTGAAACAATAAACCAAAGCTTTTGCGTACAACCTTGAGTAAACATTTAATTATAAAGTTGCAGAATAAACGAGAAAAAAGGTACGCAATGCATTTCTGTTGACATTTTGTAGAGGCCTAGTGCTGCTTCAGTAATCTATGCACTCTGATTTAATTAAATACACACAATAAATTGAAGGCGTCATCCATTATTTCTAAAAACAAACATGGCGATTCTCTCAGCAGATTAACGAGATCTGGTAGGCTGGTAGAAGCTGGCAGAAGCTGAGTACTGTACACATAAGAAAGAACACGCACCAAAACATTTCGTGTTTACTTCAAGAGGATATTCTACACCGGTGTTCAAAATATACACATATACAACCGAAAATATCTTTGTTTCCCGCACACATAAATAAATGATCTCTTTATCTTCCTACCATCATTCAAAAGTTGACACACATATAAAAATGATCTCTTTATCTTCCTACCATCATTCAAAGGTTGACACACATATAAAAATTATCTCTTTATCTTCCTAGCATCATTCAAAGGTTGACACACACACGTAAATGATCTCTGACACAAACTTGCTCTACAGATGACACTGTGTGATACTGATACTACACAGGACCACAGCCCACCACCATGACCAACTGGTGTTAACAATCCCATCATCACGAGATACACGTCCGCGCTGACAGACACACACGATCACGTCTCTCCACTCTATGCTTGTCCTCGCTATCTGTAATAGATCCTTTGCTGTTCTTCTCCCGTGCCACTTGCTCAACCCGTTCTGGTTATTTTCTCTTAGCCTCCTTTGTGGTCCCGTCCCCCCCCCCCTTGTTGTGACTTCTAGTGGTTGTCTGTTTCTCTTAACATATGTCGCTGAAAATACCCCCACACTTGCGACTGTCTTGTCCTTAAGGTATTAAATAGTTGACAGACTTCTCTTTCAATTTCTTCCTTTGTTTTCCTTAGCTGACTGATGGAGATATATTTTGCATCTTTCTGCAAGATGACATCTCCGTGCTTGTTGATTTTTAATGATCCTGTACAGGAGTTATGTATCCAGCCACATGCCATATCCTGATAGCATTATTGAGAAAATATCAGCTATGCTCTACTAATTACGATGGTTACTATGAAAAATATGGCCACCTAGCAGTGACTGGAACAATGGGCTCAAAGAAGATGAACTCGGGACTGGTGTAGGCATACTAGGTTTCATCAAAGCTACCAGGTCTAGTGTCCCTCCAGTAAATAAAATCTCGTATTTGTCCAGATTAAATGCTTGTCCAGATTAATAAATTAAACTAAAACGGACTATCATTTGGAATACTGATGGCTGATTTGTCCGCTAAACTGCGTTCTTCCGAACTCTGTATAAGTTCTAACCAAGTCATACCCCCCCCCCCCCCCAAACCTATATTCCGGCCCCTCGCTGCTGATTCTCTTACATCACAAATAAGATTTCCATGTTGAAAAAAAAAAGAAAATAATACATGACAAAAAATTATCAATAGTAGCACATGTACCTAACCAGACCCGGAAGTAGCGTGTATCCACCTGGATTAATTCTGAGCTTACAACGACAGGTAGCTCCAGCATCGCTGTACCCTACCTGTACATCAGGGACAGGTTCAGGTAACTGTAAGTCAGTTCTTGTCACACTGAGATCTGCTGACGTTATCAGCCCAGCATATGACGATGTGGCTGAACCAGTTTATGAGATTCACACTCTACTAACAGACACATCAACGACCCTACCAGCCCAACACATGAGATTCACACTCTACTAACAGACACATCAACGACCCTACCAGCCCATCATATGAGATTCACATTCTACTAACAGACACATCAACCAGCCCGACACATGAGATTCACACACTACTAACAGACACATCAGCCAGCCCGATACATGAGATTCACACTCTACTAACAGACACATCAACGATCCAACCAGCCCAACACATGAGATTCACACTCTACTAACAGACACATCAACGACCCTACCAGCCCAACACAGATTCACACTCTACTAACAGACACATCGACGACCCTACCAGCCCATCATATGAGATTCACATTCTACTAACAGACACATCAACCAGCCCGACACATGAGATTCACACTCTACTAACAGACCCATCAACCAGCCCGACACATGAGATTCACACTCTACTAACAGACACATCAACCAGCCCGACACATGAGATTCACACTCTACTAACAGACACATCAACCAGCCCGACACATGAGATTCACACACTACTAACAGACACATCAGCCAGCCCGATACATGAGATTCACACTCTACTAACAGACACATCAACGATCCAACCAGCCCAACACATGAGATTCACACTCTACTAACAGACACATCAACCAGCCCGACACATGAGATTCACACTCTACTAACAGACACATCAACCAGCCCGACACATGAGATTCACACTCTACTAACAGACACATCAACCAGCCCGACACATGAGATTCACATTCTACTAACAGACACATCAACCAGCCCGACACATGAGATTCACACTCTACTAACAGACACATCAACCAGCCCGACACATGAGATTCACATTCTACTAACAGACACATCAACCAGCCCGACACATGAGATTCACACATACTAACAGACACATCAACCAACCAGACACATGAGATTCACACACTACTAACAGACACATCAACAAGCCCGACACATGAGATTCACACTCTACTAACAGACACATCAACCAGCCAGACACATGAGATTCACACTCTACTAACAGACACATCAACCAGCCCGACACATGAGATTCACACACTACTAACAGACACATCAACCAGCCCGACACATGAGATTCACATTCTACTAACAGACACATCAACCAGCCCGACACATGAGATTCACACATACTAACAGACACATCAACCGCCAGACACATATGAGATTCACACACTACTAACAGACACATCAACCAGCCTGACACATGAGATTCACACTCTACTAACAGACACATCAATGACACTACCAGCTCAATACATGACATTTAAACAATACCAGCTCAAAACATGACATTCACACTCTACTGACAGACATATCAATGACTCTACCAGCCCAACACATGAAATTCACACTATACTTTCAGATACAAAATCTCAAAAGCAAAAAAAGCAAGGAAACAAAATAAAACAAAACAAAAACTACCAGAAGGACGACACAGAAAGAACACAAAAAAAAAAGGGAGAAACACGCTGCGTGAAAGTTTCCAGTAATCCATTTATGCTCGTCTTACGTAGGCACAGAGAAAAGCTGGTTTCCAGCAATCCATTTCTGCTCATCTTACGTACATGTGTAGGCACAGAGAAAAGCTGGTTTCCAGCAATCCATTTCTGCTCGTCTTACGTACATGTGTAGGCACAGAGAAAAGCTGGTTTCCAGCAATCCATTTCTGCTCATCTTACGTACATGTGTCGGAACAGAGAAAAGCTGGTTTCCAGCAATCCATTTCTGCCCGTCTTACGTACATGTGTAGGCACAGAAAAAAGCTGGGAGAACCTTGCTCATAAGGGAGAAATCAATAAGATAGAATCGATGGACGGTGCCAGAAATGTGAGGACACCCCCTCTTTCCCTCCATCCCAAACAGCGTTAGACGATGTTCTAGTTTGCTTGTCTGCTTTGATCTGCGTGTATCACCTTTTAACAGTTACATTTTATTGGGGTTTTTGTAAGCGCGTAATGGCTGACAGCTGAATGGATGTTCTCATCAACAGAAGAGAATTTTAAGTTTGTGGCCAGGAACAGGAAAAATACATGGGAGGAGAAGAGAGAGAGAGAGAGAGAGAGAGAGAGTCGCCTGTGCTCACTACCTACAAACATGTGGAACAGAAGACATAGAGGAGAGAGCTGATGACTCTGAAGAGAAAGAAACAGTGATAAAACACAAACGAAACATAAACAAACAAGGGTGGCATAAACATTTTTTTCAGCCTTGAACAACAATCATATTTGCATTCAGTATCAACACGCCATATTTGATACAGGTAGTACGCAGCCAGCCCAAGTAATATCCGGAGGGTCTATGACCTCTGACATTACCGTGAACTCTTCCTAGGGTTTGTCAATAATACAATACCGTATTTTCATAAAGCGAAAGTAGAAATACCGAATGCTCAGTTTTTGTGCTGTAAAAATATACAAAGTAGTATTTGGGGCACTTTTTTTTCACTATTTATGGCAGGAGATTTATATTTGGGACACTATAAGTGTTAATGTAGAGAGATACAGGTTTGTACTTTGAACACTTTATATGTGTTACTGGAAAAGGATATACAGATTTATAATTCAGGCACTTTATAAATGTTAATGGCAGTGTGATCATTTATTTATGCCCGAAAGACTCAATGTATCAATAAATACTGTAAAGCTTCAGTGATACTGTATGCATCAGACTGCTCTAAATATAACATACCATAGACACTACCAATCTAGGACATCGAAATGCAAAGACAGTCGTTTTGTACAACTGTACCGCACACCTCTGTCTACCTTTATTACTAGAACCAATTTTACCGCAGTCGTTATTTCATATATATATATATATATATATATATATATATATATATATATATATACGCGATGAATCTATATCTTCTAATATCGTGATCGCGTCGAATACTTAACTTACTGATGCAACAGTTCATTTACTGCCTAATATTGCCCACCGTATGATGATGATGAATGCTGGGGCTTCTGTATGATTATGATGAATAATGAGATTTCTGTACAATGATTACGGTGATGATGATGCTCGTATAACGGTGATTATGGCGGTGGTGATGGTGCAGGCTGGGTAGATCAGACTTGGCAGCACTAACCACTAAAAGCAAAATTATACATTCAACGATTAACGATTAGGACTTCCATTTCTGTCCTATCATTTCACAGCCATCAACTCCCTTTCTCTTGAAACACACAAAACGCTCCCAGAGAAGCTGCTAAGAACTGTGTTCTTCAGCATACTGGAGAGAGAGTGAGAGTGAAAGAGAGAGTGGGAGAGGGAGGAGGGTGGATGAAGAAAGAGAATGAGAGATGCCCTCCTCCAACATCCAAGTGCTTGCCATGAATTACATTCAGAGAGCATGTCGCAAGAGAAATCCCGATAATCGTAGAGTTTGCTCAATCCAACACCCGGCTACGCCCTCTTCAAGAAAAACTGGAAAAGTCTAAGGAAAGAAGTCAATCTTCGACCCAGTGGCTCAGCACTTAGCGATTACTGCTTGCTGATCAACTGACTGTGAGTTTTCCCAGCCAACTCGACACTGGAGAGAAAAGAGCTGAGAAACTGGTGTTATACTGTAGCGATTAATGGCAGATGAAACAGATCTTGCTCTGACACACTTACCACTTTGTCTCTAGACAATTCCTATCAACCATCGTTAGAACTATTCACTCAGCCCATACTAATTATAGATGGCCTGAGAGAACGATACAAGTACATTCAGAATTTTCCTTCTGGACAATGATGGAATGTGGATAGTATGGGACTGAGATAAGAATTTGTACCGTTCTATGTGTACACATCTTGTTCTGCTGTTCTCGGAAGTGTCATCTGGTGTTCTTTAGCAGCCGAGGCGAAGATGGTGTCACAGTACAGTTATTTTGTTAGATATAAAGTGCATTATGTTTCAAAAATCAAAGTAAATAGTTGAGAACGTATATATAAATCAACAGTAAATAACATGTAAGACACGCAGGCCGTGTGGATGAGTCTAATAGTAAAATGCTGAGAGTCTACATTATCATAAGAGCAGTAAGTAACATAAGACACGCAGGCTGTGTGGATGAGTCTGATAGTAAACGGCTGAGAGTCTCCATTATCATAAGAGTAGTAAGTAACATAGGACACGCAGGTCGTGCGTACTTATGTGACAACGTTAACACTAGATACAAGATGCCTAACTGCTTCTGTTAAGACAAGGATAAAACATCAGTAAGTAGATGGTGTACCTGTTTTCACTGGACAGTGGATATATTTATTCTCTACTGATTTCTTGATGTTTAGTTGGGAAGAGAGAGAGAGATCTGAGATGCATTTTAAAAAGCCACAGCTGGGTGAGATAATATCATTTCTCGGGGTTACATCAAATGAGGCACTAACTCTCAGTAGAGAAATAACATAAGACCTAAAAATAAATCAGGAAAGGACTTTGACACTATATCGGTCTGGCGAGTCTTTGTCCAAGTAATGGGACCAGCCTCCCAAATAGCAGCTGTAAGAAAACTTCACATCTGAAACAAGGACGAAGAATAACACAACAAACACGCTGAGCACGCGCTGTCAGCTTCAGTCACGTTTCATTATCACGCCAGTTTTTTTGGCCCACGCTGAGAACAAATTTCAGTGATTACAGACCAATTCATCCCTGCTGAATAATCAGTGACTGAATTTACATTTCAAATCACATAGTTATCTTCTCTTTCCGACATAGTAGCCACACAGTTTATGTGTACGTCAATAAGGGTTGGAGCCAATCGATTTCTTCAATCCTCGCTCACGCAGCCCCAAGCACTCCGTCCACAGTCTGCTGGAAGGACGGCATCCCAGTAAGAAGGTTGAGGGGGGAGAGACTCACATAAAAACACATATTTCAGGAGGCGGAGATTTGCGCACGTGTGTGTGTGTGTATGTGTGACAGTAGAGAATTTAAGACCGTACAACCAATATCTGAAAACGATGTTTTATTTTGTTATGCTTTCTGCCATCCATGTGTAGGTGGTCTGTCAAGGTGAAATGGGCCAAACTGATGAAGAAAGCGGTAATACATAGTTTGTGACAATTTAACTGTATAACGAGCATTCATTTTTGTGCGTCTGGTTAAGAAAGAAAGAAAGAAAGAAAATATTATAAAACCCCCATGAGAACAGAAGAAGAACTGACCAAGATCAAAGACTGGGAGACACAAACTTTCTTCAACGGAAAGCGAAGGAAGCTGTAACTGAGCAGACAAGTGGACCAACATTTCAGTTTCAACTGGGGAAATGTATAAAAGACGTGGGAAAGCAAGAGAAAACGTGCAGAAGGAAAACAAGCTGGGACGTAAAAATGGCAGGTCCTGATAATGAAATTTGTGTACGGGCTTTCAAACCGCGAATAAAATGCTCGAACGGGCACAGTAGGAGGACAAAAAGCAATAATCCATATGAGAGATCTCCCTCCCCTTCCCCACAGCCTAGGTAATCGATGTGAGACATAGCACAGTGATCCCTGTAGGACAGCTACAACCACGCAGCACGCACTCTCTTCAGATCATTATTAAACACGAATAATAAACAATGTCATAGAATCCGTCAAGTACTACATTACCTGGTTTGGCTAAAAGGTTGTGGTATGTGAACTTTCACACAGATAAAGCATTTACAGGCAGCAGACGACACATGTGATGAAGGGTACACAGATAAACTTTCAAGACAGAGAAAACTAAAAAAAAAAAAACTCTGACATTTTCACTTTATAAGGGAAATAAACATGAAGATAAGGAGGAAGACATGGTGGTGAATTTACAAAGACGAAATGAAACCGTGCTGGATTTACAAACAGGAGGTGAAACCGTGGTGAATGTACAAAGATGAAGTGAAACCGAGGTGAATTTCCAAACCGGAAGTTAAATTGTGGTGAATTTACACCCCCCTCCCCCCCCCAAAAAAATGAAATAAATATTGGTTTGGGGTTGGGGGAGGAAGGTTATAAAGAAGGAACCCAATGTCGAGGAAAGCAAAGAACATACAATAATGGCGAAGAAGAAGTTTACAAGGAAAAAAGAAGAAAGAACACAGCATAGAGAAAGAAAGAAATAAAAAAACCACAATACAGAGAAGATAAATACACATCCTGCGACTGATAACACGACAATAAGTGAACGCTGAGAGGAGCAAATCAATGCAAAATAAAGTCACACATAATGTACCTACATGAACATGGACCTGCCCGTATACCCGTCTGATGCCCTACACTACTACTCTCATGAAGTCGCAGGAGACTTCAGTCGCAGAGAAACTCTGTCACAGAGTTCAGATAACAGTCTCGAGCACACTATTAACATCTTTACAAGAAAGCTTGTCGTCTGACTGATGATGGCCGCTAGAACTGAAAGAGCAAGTGGACACAATTACGCTGAGGACAAGAGAGCTCTGGCACAGTTCTAGTCTGGATGCTGAGAAACCCTGCAGAAAACACAGCATCGAGTTCTGACCGGGACCTCGGTAGCTTGTTAGGTAAGACATCCGCTTAGTGTGAATTCTGACTGATGATCTGTGAGGATTTCGTCCAAGATCTGGCAGACACTTTGCTGCTATCATGCTCTAGCTTCATTATTTGCGCAGTGTGATCTCAAGTTTAGCCTACTCGTATAATGGGAGGAAAAATCCACGGGATCTTGTACTGGTGATCATGATAAGGATCTCATAACAGGCAGAAATAAAACAAAAAATTGTACAGCCAGCGGTCGATGTTCAGAAATTTCCCACAAAAAATGAGTAATAAACATTATTCGCCCCTCTAATTCAACTGAAAGTCATTCCCTTGGGATTTACTTCATAAACTGTATTGATTTTGAAGGTATAATTCCATTACGTTTGTCTATGCCCTAACATAAGAAAGAACTACGGAAGGAAAACAACTGAAAAACACTGTTATATAAACATGGGCACATAGCCTTGAATCATGTTTTCACTTCAACCTACATGACACAACCTGTTTCTATTTGAGTAAATGGCAAAGTAGTGTAGTGTAGTGTCAAGAGTAAGGAACCTGTTACGGCTGTATATAGTACAGAGATGAAGAAATCTGTCTCCTGTATCACTGGTTTCTGACAAACTTCCCACTTGTAATAAAGCCAGTGATAACTACTGTTAATGTAGTCATTATATTTATTAACCTAATGCATTTTAGATTCATTTCTAAAGACAGTCACGGGGAATGGCAACGCCCACTCTATCACAGTCATACAATAAGCTATTCCAGTTCTTCGAGCTTCTGATGATGACAGCCAGGTTTCTGGGTTCTTGTTTAATCAGGCGCCCACCCTCCCCAGTAAAACCAGACATGCTACACAGCTGTCACTGTGACACTCTAAATCCAGCTGGAATAATAACTGCCACAACTAAGTTTCTAAAACTTGTGTGTTTATTTTCTGTCTGTTCGTTCTCACGTACATTTCAATTTGCAGTGACTTCTTGATAAGACCGGACTGTTAGCTATAAGCGAAGGTTTCTTCTCTGTTAACTAAAACTTATCCATGTGATCAAATCCGGTGAGAGAAGATAAAAGGCAGTCAGACGCCAGTACAAAGCATTAAGGCACATACCATGACGGTGATGACTTGTGATACATGGCCATTTATTTTCCTGTGTCCCCCCCCCCCCCTCCAGACTGCGTTATCTATTGTGAAAGTATTCCTCAATGACAGGAATACAACTGAAATAAAATGTTATCAAAACGTCAGATTCTCATACTTTTCAATTAACCTGCTGATGGAGAACAAATGAGAAGGCAGTTACTACACTATTTTCACAGCACACAACTTGCTTATGAAAGATTTTGAAAAGTGCCTGGCCATAGATAATGAGCAACAGAGATGTCATCACTCAAAGCTAGGAAAGAAAATGTACGCGCAAAACATTCATCGGAAGATGATTGGCTATGTAGGCTGAAAAGACCCGAGCAATTCTACGACTACAAGCAAAGAATGACAGCCTGATCACGGTCAGCTTGGTGAAGAACTACAGACGTCCAAAGCTGCAACTGCACCACCATGTAGCGCTCGGTTGCAGAATATGACAAAAAGAGAGAAATAGCTGCTATACTGCAAAGACGCTCCAGGGTATCCAGGACAGCGTCTCGTAGATCGGCCATCGTTGGTGAACGTGAAAGGGCAAATAATGAAAACAATATCAGAAACACAGTACTGCCATACAGAAGTGCATATAAGAGATATCGGCTTTCTTTTTTCATCCCCTCTCATTCCCATCCTGGCAGCCTACAGTTTAAAAAAAAACACCTTAACATTGAAGCGAACTGTCTACTCTGTTACAGACCGCCGAAATAATGACATATTTCCCGGGATAAGTCATGCTTATGTGGCTCAGGCCAAAAAATCGATGTCTCTCATTGGATTCTTGATGGGCGCTTTACAGGAGATAAGGCAAATAAGATGCCAAATCTAGGAATACAACATAAAAAGGAAGACTGCTGCAATTAGGATGGTGAGTGAACAAGTAACCTTAATCTTTTTTTTCTTACTTGAATAAAATGTGCAAATATGACTGAAAACTCTTCATCACTTTCCAACATAGTCCTGACAATTTTCAGTGCTGGTCTGTGGCCGCTTCACTGATATCTGGATCTTGATGGGAAACAAATCTTCTGACTGATCCTGTGATCAACTATGCACGGCCTCTTTAATCTCTTCGTCCGTTCTGAGCTTCTTCCCACCTAACGCATCTCTGAGGGGTCCAAACACACGACAGTCACATGGTTGGAGGTAGAGTGAATATGCAGGATGTAGAAGACATTCTAAACACAGATTCCTAATTTGTTACACATGCTGTGTGAGGCCGCGCGTTATCATGCTGTAGCAGTACCCTAGAACTGAGCAAAACCTGATGTTCTGGCCTGATTGCAGGTCTCAAGACAGATTAAAGTGCGCTTCGCTATTAGTATTAGTTTCTCTGGGCATATAATACTCAGAATTGGACTTTTACAGATCAGAAGAGCGTAAGCATCAATTTTTCGGCTGATGGAGTTGTACGGAACTTCTTTGGTTTCGACGAGGAAGAATGTCACCAATCCTTTATGGTTTGCCTTGTCTCTGCCTGGAGGTGACGAACCCATCACTGGTCTCCAGTGACTATAGGTCCTAGAAAACAATCTATTCGATTTCTGAATGTCGCAGAAAACTTTCACAAACATCCTCACGACGTTCTTTCAGATCAGGGGTGTACTGTTTTGATACCAAACTGGCGGAGACTTTTCAATACTGCAATCGTGAATGATATGGTGTGCCGAGCCATGACTAATTTTCAATCCTCCATCGCTTGTTACCCGCCGGTTTTCCCAAATCATTCGTTCCACTTCAACATTAGCGTCAGGCCTATTCGCAGTGTGAGGTCGGCCAGAGCAAGCTGCATCATCCATGTCTGATACCAAACTTTTAAACTTTCTGTGCCATTCAAATATCTGCATGAGCGAAACACATGTGCTCCATACTGCCTTTTCATTATGCGAAGAATATCTGCGCTATTCTTCTCTCGTGCATGTTTTCATGGCAGCGGTCCTCTGTGACCTGACCTGCTGGCGTCATACATCCGAAATGGCGGAAATGCCTCTGTACACATACATCTAGAGAGGTATGACACAACATATATGTACTACAATTGTCTAATATTCGGTTAGACCTTTTTTTTTTGGAGTAAAAATGATTTTTTTAAATGTTACTTTTTTTACTCACGCTTGACTCAGCCGATATTAACTGTTTTGGACTATTGGTCATACTAAATTAACTGACGAAGATAAGTGCAAGTTTCTGACCTTTCAGTTTCAGTCTAGAAAGGCCGTCTGTTATGTCGCTAAACATTTCGTACCGCCAGCTCTTATTAAGTCACGTCAGACTTCTGACGCTGGTGTGCTGTTATTTGTAAACTTTCATTATAATCGTACATTTTGTTAAAAAAAAAAGAGTAAATAGAGGTTAGCAGCTTAAACAGCCGAGCTAGCAGATACGCTGCTGATAATGATAATACTGTCGGTTTTTCCACGTCGATGATTAGACCGCGGTTATTTCAAACTATCATCATTATCACATCTACAAATAAAATCACTGCTGCATTTTAATATCATGACTATCAACTCCTGATATAAACCTACATGTAGGTTTTAAAATGTTATGTGTTCAATTATTACAACGCTATTTGCCACATCTGTACGGTCATGAGAGGAAGACATGATCACAGATTTGGCTACTGCGCAGAGAAGTGTACACAGCATCTGGCAGGACCGACTCACAGGGTGATTCTGTTTTCACTTCGTTCTAACGATCACAACGATGCCAAGTTGCTTAATGCGAAGGGCTTTCTCCTGGCTAGACGACAGCTCGCCCATCTGGAATAACAGGTTTAATTCTAAGCCATTCCCTTGTGGGTTTCCTTCATAAATTGTACTGATTCTGGAGGTTTATTCCCATAAAGTTTATGCTCTTTTCCTCTAACTTAAAACGGAACCACCGCACACACACACACACACACACACACACAAACAGAATGAAAAATGTTACATAAATATGGGCCCACAATCTTGGATGATGTTTCTCTATCACCCCCATCAACAGACCCTGTTTATACTTCAGTAGGTAGTCGAGTGCGTCAATGTAATGTCAACACTCCGGGACCTGTTACAGTTGTTATATAGTACAGAGAAGGAGATGCATGTTTTGGTTTCTGAAGGAACATAGGGTTTCTGCATCAAACCTTTATCGCACTATGTGCTCTTGATATGATATTCCTGTACAACACTGCGGCATGCAGCATTAGCGTGTTCTTTCGTTGATTTTTTTTTTTTTTACATTCCTGCATACCGTGGCACTTACGCTTATTTAATGTCTGTATTTCTATAGATTACTGACAGATGTACTATTGCTTTGTACTTTAACAGCGTATATCTCCGCTGCCTGCGCTGCTCCTTAACAATGCTACATTTTTTGCCCGTGGAGCTGCATACTCTGTTGAGCCAGCTGTGTGACGGGGAGGACTGATAGCAGGAAGAACAAAAACAATCTGCAGATATTGGGCAACAACACTTTCTGGCAGCCAGACTCATTCTTCGAAAGTCAGTGCATGACCGCCATCAGTATCGATCAACGCCCAGCTTCAGACAACGCTCAAAGACGCCTTATCAAGCAATGCAAATGAACCTTCGACCTTATGAGACCTTGAGAGGGGCCGAGCACATGTTATTTCTTCCAGATATTGACCATCCAAATATTGGTCCTGTTTTCGTGGTTTTCGTTCTCCTTGCTTTGATAGAAGTGGATGATTCATTCATACTTTTTCTGTTAGTTGCCTTGAAAATGTCAGGCTTTATAACTGATTTATAACTGACTTTTTCTGTTAGTTGCCTTGAACATGTCAGGCTTTATAACTGATTTATAACTGACTTTTTCTTTTAGTTTGTTTCAAGTTTTATTACTCATTTATAACTGATCGTTTTCTTTCGTTTTAACACGTTAATTCAAACAACGATATTAATGTTACCGGTAAATCCAGTATGTGTAGAGATGAGCAGGAGTTTTATTTATTTGAGATTTATTTTGGTTTCAAAGAGATTTCGCATGAGATGTTTGGCAGTGACATTCATGGAGACGACCAGTCTATATAGCTTAGCACAATAATAATAATAATAATGAAGTGGAGGAGAAGACGGTCTGAACTTTATTTCCGAAGGGTTAAGGATTGGGCACGCAGCTCTGTCTGAAGAAGAAGAAGTTTACTGTAACAAATACTTGACAGCAAAACGTTACTTTATTATGCATTTAGTAACAGCATTCGCCCAGGTAAGGAAAACTACAACAAAAGAGAAGTAACATGAATGACTGAACAATCACGGAGGTTGAGCGGTCTATACCATCAAACAACAATTCATTTATTCATTTGCATGTCCCTTGCCGAACTTTGCCTCCGCAAGATGGCTTGCTGCTGATGCATCCATTTGCAGATCCTCAACGATGTCTTGCAGCCATCTTCACCTTGGTCTTCCTCTCTTTCTTTTTCCCATTATGTACCACTCTATGACAGTCTTCTCTAGATTATCATGACGTTTAATGTACTAACAAACAACAGTACTAACAGTAAAATGTTGATGTACACAACAGCCAAAGCAGCAGTTTCCAAGATCCTTCAACACATTTAATATGAGGTACAATGAGGGTGGATCCTGGTGAATGAAGGAAGATGAATATTAATGCACGATATGAGACATCAACGATACAATAATACACAAAGCATTCTGGTGAATTGGACTTCGACATAGGAATGTACAAATACCCGCCAAAAAAAATGACCTACTAACCTCACATCGAGAATTCATCGAAACCAAATAAACTCTACACAACAACACATCTAACAATCTCTCATCTGTATCCTAAAAAGGACATGCAGACATCTATTCCTACATCCTAACTAGACTACACAAAAACTATAACTGAGTCCTAAAAGGACAAGCAGACAACTATTCTTACATTCTAAAACGCTACAAATCCTAAGTTGACACAAACCCTAGAAGAACGACTAACAGGTCCCTCTCTCGCATGGCTTCCGCAGCTTCTCCATGAGATCCGTGAAAAAAAAAGAACTCTCCGCTGGACAAAGACTACCCAAACATCACGCAGCTTAAATTAACTGCGGAGCTGTCTAGACAAAGGCATTCACTCTGTCATAAGAGTGACATCGTTCACAACCTTTTTTGTGTCCCATACACTGGAACAGACGAAGAAGAGTCTTATATCATTATGTTTAGATGTCACAGCAGCATATTTGTAACCTGTGTGCTTTCAAACTTTTTAAACTTATAATTTCGTTAACTACAGCACTATTTCAAATATGAAAGAACAAATTTCACTCTGAAACATTTCTAAAATTTGGAAGATCTGAAGGACAATCTATTTTCTTAACAGCTTTTTCAGTTCCATCGCTCTACATTTTCTGTTTCGTTTCCAGTGAATAACGTGTGAAATATTGAATTGTGAAATAAAATTTATAGCAGAGAGTGACAGATAACATCCGTTAATATTTATATTTAATTAAGAAGTTAATTTAAGAATCAGTCACCTTTCTATAAAAGGTCACACAGAACTGGACTGTCAGTACTGGTCTATCGATGAAATCACTGACACAAAAATGGGCTGTCAATACTGATCTGTTCATGAAATTATTGACAAAGAACTGTACCGCTTAAACTTGTCCGTCCATGAAATCACGGAGAAGAGCAGAAAAGTGACGGCAGACATTGCGGTGAACAGTAACGACTGTTTTTAGTGTTGCGTAATAGAAAGAACCTTGGGAAAACTCATGACGGATATAAGACGGAACTCCAGTAGTAGGAGAGGTGGCCAGCAGAACAAGATATACAAGCTCTAGTGAGTCAAACAGTAGTTCCTGACCGTGTCATATTAGGAAATAACCATTAAATTAACGTACTCCACTGATGAGGCCGTTAATATTTCCCCGTTTTTCTCCACGTTAAAAGCAAAATCCTACAGCAATGTGGAAGCCAAGAATTTGATTTACGCAGATTTCGCAGAATCTCTGAGGGGGGAAAAAAAAGAGATTTAGGCACAAAACACAGACCGTTAGAATGGAATGCCGTCAGCAAAACTAACAGACAACTAAAGTGCACTTCCCATTAGGATAAACCGAAGTCAGGCCATCTATCAAGGACACAGCAACAACTACCTGATCAAACTGTATCCTTAAAACAGATATCGTACACTACATTTTTATTTCCTCTTCGAAAACAGCCAGGTATATCCCTGACCTCTGCTTCTATCACTCCCTGGAATTCTTTCCAATCTCTGGTCCGGACTGCAAAGCTAACAGTTGAATAAACAATAGCATTAATATGAGGATTATGATGATAATATCTGTTCAAAACTGTATACAGTCACTACAACAACACAGCCTAGGCTGTGCCGTTTTTGACGGAAGAACAATCTAAACATTGGCCCTGGCTCACATCAAGCAACACAGCGGCGGTACCTGCCACACGAGCAGCTCGTCTTAAAGGTAAGTGTTACTTATTACTCCCCCGGCTATTTCTTATCCTTTGTTCTCACTGCAAATGTGAAACTATGCTCTCTTGCCACCAGCGATGTTGATGCACAAGCCTAGTGTCGGATGGGGAGTGAGCTGCAGTGTCTCGTTTGAAGTCCCGGCGAGTATCTAAGAAGTAGACTGCGTCAATATTGGAGACATTCAGCCCTAGATATTTAAACCGGACCAAGAACTGCAGGCTGTTGTTACAGATCAAGCTGCCTGAAAGTTCTTGCTGTTTTCTGTTCAGTACCTGTTGTGCTGTTGTTCGTATCGTGTACTGTATCTGATCGGTCGTCGTGGAGAGAGGGAAGAGTGGTTATGTCGTCGCGGAGAGAGGAGTGGTTATGTCGTCGAAGAGAGGAAAGAGTGCTTATGTCGTTGCAGAGAGGGAAGAGTGGTTATTTCATCGCAGAGAGGAAAGAGTGCTTATGTCGTTAAGGAGAGGGAAGAGTAGTTATGATGTCGTCGTCGTCGTCGTCGGTTGGACAGCCAAACAAGTCGTTGTAACAATGTTTTACTAGAGCACCAAGTAGCGCTGGGAAAGATTCTACCATGCTCAGGTGTGCTAGTCCCAACATGTGCTGAGCTTCAATAGTTTCAACAACTGTCCATGTCATTAAGGCACATTAGGGTTACGGTGTTAAACCCGTATTTCAATATCTTCGGCACATGAAACTGTGGACGATACAAGCTTAGATCGAGGGGTGTACGACCTTGACCGAAGCGTCATCATTCGGTCGTCATCGATTGGTAGTTGGTTTCGGAAATATATACAGTATACAGATATGGAACATTGGCTGGCATGATACAGATGAGATAGAGGAAATGGCCAGGCAATGTCGCGTTTAGCTGTGCTTAGATTATTCTGAGCGTTTCGAATATTCTTCCCGTGCCCACCTCATGTGGTGTAGTATATGTAGTCGTGCAGTAAACTGTGATGTAGGTTTCTGTATTTACGTATCAATACGGACGTGATTCCAGTGTGATTTATAGGTATATTGGATGGGCAACATGTTTGATTCTTTATTATGCTTTCGTGTAGATTGATCTTGTGCTGCAGGAACGCGGATATATAGGGGTGTGTCATGGCAGCGACAGCAGCATGGAATAAATGCCACTGCAGTGTAAGCCACGTGTGGGCCAAGAGAGGCCATGATGTGCCAGGTCCATCAGGTTTTCAATAATGCAACATAATGAGAAATATTATCATATGATACCATGCTTAATTACCATTATAATGGCACCTGTCTTGATGTCATGTGATGTCAATGTCAGGTGTATGTGTTGTGGCGCATAATGAGACTAAAAACGATGTCATTAATTTCAGACTTTGTGATGTGTACTGTATTCATTAAATGCTCAGGATTTATGCATAATTAGCATACAATACAAGTATACCAAGGAAGGGGGAGAACCTGGGTTGGCGGTCACAATGAAGGAGCTAGATTGGCCTCAAGTACAGTAGTACATTGCCAAGGGATTGTTGGTCTGTAACATCAGGATAAAATATCCCCCCCCCCCCCACTAGCTACAAAATAATGTAAACTTTTAAAAACTTATAATCTCATATTTGGAACAGTGCTGTATTTAACGAAATGTAAACTTGCACCAACAAATTGACAAAAGTCTGATGTGATTATTATCATGCGTGGCCGCATTTACCTTCCCAGATTTTTCTGGTACCCAATGTTAGAGGCTGGGTTGACCCCGAGGACTTTTTGGTGCATGGTACCATACAAAAATCCCCACTGCTGAGACTTGAACCCGACACCACGGATAAGTAGACCAATCGTCTAACAACTCAGCCACCCAGGCCGCCTCTGTTACATATGCTGCCTGTCAGTTACATAAATTTTCACGGTACCACTATAGCAGATATATCATATCCAATGATATAAACCTCATACTATGCCAAGTGCTCACTGCTCTGTACTATATATGACAACACACTGTACCTGTATTCTGTAATGTGAGGCCAAGGAAACGGTTTTCTATAAATAAGCACAATCCAGGAGTATTTCTTTTCGTTGGATCCCAGTCCAGCATTTATAATGACTTTTCCGTTATATTCTGCCACACAGAGACTCGGCTGCCACAGGAGGGGAAGCGTTTATTCGTGCATTACAAGACAGGAAACCAGCGCGTCTTAGCATCAGCAGCTAATGTATTTTCTGTCTTTCTTCAAAAGAAACCAATGAGCTTTGGGAGTAGATTTCAGTCGCATCAAAGGCTCGGATATTCCAACAACTTTTTTTCTGGAGGTGTAATATGGCAGAAATGCTCATCTAGCAACCGAATGATCGAGGGTTCGAATACCCAGCTGAGCGGGATTTTATTTTCCGACCAATACTGCCCCGAGGTCGACCCCAGCCTCGTAAAATGGGTACCAGAGAAAATCTGGAGAAGAGAAGACAGCGAGGAAAGGAACCGGCCACTCTAGCTCACACGTTGATGGCCCAGCATAATGAGGTCTCTAACGCTTCATCCCCTACGGCATTTGTTTACCTTTTTTTACCTTTAAGATGGCAGAGTGAATAATGCGCTGTTCTCGAGGCTAGGTGGCTGCACGCCTTGCTGAAGTCTGTGACTTCCATGTAATTCTCTTGTCATTTTTCTTTCCCTCACGTATAAAGTAGTTTGTGTAATATCTTTCGAACGCTAACAATAGAACACTGTGCTAAATGAGTTTACGAGTTTTGCCAAGTACGTTGATGTTCCTCCTGTCACACGGTGCGGGGGCCTTGTCGTGGCGCGACAGCTCGCCTACCCTGATCACCCCAGAGCTATACCAGCGGGAGCTTTACTCCTGCCAGGTCCAGCCAAGCTGGGAAGGTCTGCGGGGGTAGAGGTCAGACGAAACTTGCAGCCTGGTCCTCCAGGTTGGGGGTTGGAGCATGGGTCCAACGACCCCATCTCCGTAAAAAATGATTAGTGTTATGGAACAGATAGAGAAGCCTGGAAACTGGACGGATAAAAATGGATTACGGCCTTGGAACGTGAAAAATATGATGAGATTTGGAACATGGAATATAAGAAGCTTATACAGACAGGGGGCAGCTAAAGAATTAGCAGATGAACTAAGTAGGCAACTTGGACGTTACAGCTTTACAGGATATCAGATGGCTTGGGAGAGATATAACAGTCATAGGAGAAATAGTACTGTTATACGGAGGTATTACCAATGGAAGACACGAACTTGGGACAGGTTCTGCTGTTAAGATAAAAGTGTGGGACTTAGTGATGGACTTAGTGCCATTAATGAAAGAATCAGCAGCCTCCGCATCAAGGGAACAAAGAAAAATATAACAATGATTAATGTGCATGCACCAACAGAAGATACAGAGGATGAAGACAAAGACGAATTTTACAACACGTAAGTAAGAGAGTAACAGAGAAGACCCAGAAACTTAATATACTGATAATACTAGGAGATTTCAATGCACAGGTAGGAAAGGAGGAGTCACACAGACACATCACAGGAAAAGATAGTCCGCATGAAACATCTAATGTTAATAGATTGAGACTATGGCAGAAGCTTAAGGAATGATAATAAGTAGCACACGTTTTCAAAATAAGAACATCTATAAACAACCATGGAAATTCCCTCGATAATCTAACATACAACCAGATAGACCGCATTTTAATTGACACCAAGCACACAACAAACATACTTCAGATCAGAAGTTACAGAGGGACTGAATGCAGCACCGACCACTATCTTGTTGGAGCTAAATTAAAATTCAGACTGAAGAAAAATTGTTATAGTAAATTAAATAAAAGCTAAGTAATAAATGGAGATACCGTGAAAAGAGAAGAAACAAAAGAAAAATTCAGAAATGAGCTAAAACATACACTAAACACAAGAGGGAATGAAGAAAATGAAAGCACTGATGATAGATGGGAAGAAATAAAAATCATTATAAAGAACACAGCGGAAGAATGGCGGGGAGAATGAGGAGAAGTATCACACACAATGTAAAGAAACTCAAGTTATTCGCCAACAAAAACGACAATATATGAAAGACGTGGTAAGCGAGATACAGACATGCCATCAGAATAAGAAAAGCAAGGAATTCTACAAAGAAATGCAAACAGTAAAGTAAAGAGTACAAACAACCTCTACAAAGCTTGAATGACAGTAATGGAAACATGATAAATAATGAGGAGAAAATCTGTACCAGGCGGAAAGAATAGTGAGTGCTAGAAAATCACCAAAACCATAGAAAACAAGTTGAATTCTTTCCAGACTAAATGTTTACGAAGAATTAGAAAAATATTTTGGCCAAACACCATAAGAAATAACATCTTCCTGGCAGAAATGCAGATGAAGCCACTGACAGCAATTATTGAGGAAAGACGCTGGCGATGGTTGGGACATGTGCTCCGAATGACTGACAAATCACTACCAAAAATAGCAGTAATATGGACACCACAGGGGATCAGAAGTAAGGGTAGACCAAAAGAGACATGGAGAAGAACAACAGAGAGGATGTTGAGCAATAGAGGGTTCACCTGGGCAAGAGCAGAAAAAAAGGCAAAGGACAGGCATTTGTGGAAAACCCTTGCGGAAGCCCCATGTGCCCTGTGCACTTAAGGTTCAGAGAGAGAGAGAAAGAGAGAGAGAGGTGGAAAGAATATTTTGAAAAACTACTAAACTGTGAAGAGCCTGTAAGCACATTACCACGCGAAGAAATACAGACTTGTGAACCTGAAATAGAGGAACCAGACTTACAAGAAGTCATCTGTAGTATCATGTTTCTACGAAACAATAAACCAACTGGTTCAGAAGTCATCTGCAGTATCATGTTTCTACGAAACAACAAACCAACTGGTTCAGAAGTCATCTGCAGTATCATGTTTCTACGAAACAACAAACCAACTGGTTCAGAAGTCATCTGCAGTATCATGTTTCTACGAAACAACAAACCAACTGGTTCAGATGGAGTTGCTGCAGAACTGATTAAGGAAGGAGGTCTAAATCTACATGAACAGATATGTGCACAAATACAACAAATATGGAGAGAAGAAAAACTCCCTAGTGAATGGAGAGAATCATTACTGATCCCAGTATTCAAAAAAGGTGATAAGAGCAAGTGTGAAAACTACAGAGGAATATCGTTACTACAAACAA
This sequence comes from Achatina immaculata, assembly GCA_009760885.1. Classification (NCBI taxonomy): domain Eukaryota; kingdom Metazoa; phylum Mollusca; class Gastropoda; order Stylommatophora; family Achatinidae; genus Lissachatina; species Lissachatina immaculata. The sequence goes on from CM019699.1 coordinate 26,057,483, forward strand.
GCTACAAAATAATATCTACTATAATTTTAAATAGGTTAAAACCATACAGCGAGAACATACAGGGAGACTATCAAGCAGATTTCAGGAAGATTAGATCAACCACAGACCAAATATTTTATCTACGTCAAAGAGCAGAAAGGTACTGTGGATATGGAAAAGAAGTACATACTACCTTTATTGACTTCAAGAAAGCCTATGACAGCACAGATAAAAGCAGCTTATGGAAAATTATGAAAGAATTTGAGATACCTAATAAGTTAATCAATCTGACCAGAATATGTATGGAGGATACACAAAATATAGTAACATATAATGGAAGAAAGTGAGAACCCTTCTCTATAAGAACTTGTTTAAAACAAGGTGATACATTATGTCCATTACTATTCAACCAAGTACTAGAAAAGGTAATCAGAAAAGCGAAAGAAGAAAGCAGTACAGAAGAACAAGCTAAAATACTAGGAAACGCTGATGACAATGACCTAGAGGGGGAAACTATGCAAGCAGTCATCAATACCTGCATACACCTGAGAGATGTGGCACTAAAAGTAGGCTTGACCATTAACCAAGATAAGACATATTATATGAAGAGACCAGAGGCAGAATGATCCAGATTATATAAATGTTGGAGAGATGATTATTAGGAAAGCAGAAACATACAAATATCTAAGCACAAGCTTCAACAGAAGCAACATAGTAAGCTAGGAAAATAACATCAGAGTACAGACAGGGAGTAAAATATACTTTGCCTTGCAACACCTGTTACAATCCCAAATCCTGTTCCAAAGCACCAAAATAACAATCTACAAAACTATAATAAGACCAGCCGACATGTATGGATCAGAAACATGAAGTACGACAAAGAAAGATGAACAACAATTGTAGATCTTTGAGAACAAGATCCTAAGAAGAATCTTTGGGCCCATAAATGATACCAACAGTGGAGAAAGGAGAGCTAGAAAGAACACTGATCTGAACTGCTTATTTAAATCCCAACGAATTAATAAATGTCTTGAAACTAAACATATTATGCTGGCTGGGGCATGTAGAAAAAACGGAAGAGAACAGGCAAACGAAAATGATGTATGCACAAGAGATGAGGGAAACAAGACCAAGGGGTAGACCAAAACAGAGATGGAAAGACAACATAGAAGAAGATATAAAAGAAATCGGTGTCACCAACTGGAGAGAGAAGATTATGAATAGAGAGGAATGAAGGCGAACTGTCTGCAGCAGTGAGCCTTAATGGCTCGGAAAGCTGGAGGGAGAGTTGATGTTCATCGTCCGGGAAAGTTGCTTTCACTGTTTTCCGCCCCAAATCGTTGCAGACTTTCTTATGAACACCTCCTAGCAGATGACTCTCATCAAAACAACTAAAAAACTAATCCAAGACAGTATATTAGAACAAATGGCATTACTACAACCAAAGAGGGGCTGAATATTCAGAACTGTAGTTGGAAGATATGACCAAAAAAAATCTATGTAGGATTATGAGAGCAATTCGCGAGTATCTACAGTTATCGGTAAAGACACATTTGCGCCAACCACATGAGGCAAGGATACAAAGAATGGGACCCAAACTATAACAAAGCTAAAAGAATGAAAGGTTGTTAATATCCACCAAGAGATGTTGCAGGTGCTGTCCGTTCTCAGCTATCAGTACTGTGTGGTCAGAATAACCAAGCTTGTTAATATTGTATTCTCCAAGAGATTTTGCAGGTGCTGTTGGTTCTCAGCTCTCAGTACTGTGTGGTTAGAATACTTAAGGTTGTTAATATTGTATCCTCCAATTTGTATATGCATAACAGTCTCCGGTTATTGTTTTACCTTTCTCCAAATAGTCCATCAGAATGACTCCTTGGGAATCCCAAAAAAACAGTGACCAGCACCTTACCGGCCGATGGAACGGTTTTTGTCTTCTTCGGCGTACTTTCACCATTCATTGTTCACTGCTTAGACTGTTGCTTACATTCAGATGTGCAGTGGTCGATCCATGTTTCATCCACGGTCACGAATCGACGCAAGAAGTCCGGCGGATTGCGGTTAACAAACACTGCGTTGAAATATCCTTCCCTGTGCGTTTTTGGTCGAGAGTCAACAAATGCGGCGAAGCTTTTTATGTGCAATTCTTCATGTAGGATGTTGTAAACTCTAAAATACTACTGTGTCTGCCATCTTTACTGAGTTTTTGGGCACTAGTTAAGCCGTGTGGCGCTGCCTTGATGCGCACGCTGATTCTGGTTTGTACCTATCTTGAAAGCTGTGTTTGCTGAGTGTTGCTGGATTTGTTATGCACATTATTCCAGCCATCAACTTCACGTTTCTGGATTCGTTATTCACCGACTCCAGCCATTCTTCACTTCCAGGCTCTTACAACCCTAAGGTTGGCAACAAACTGATTCAGAAGTCAAGCCAGCCCTGGCATCACTTGACACGAGGATTTATTGATGGGACTGATGATAATGCTGATGGAGATGACAATAATCTGGCTGGCGGCAGGTTACCCCTGCCATGTGGCAGGTCCATTCATACACAAAAGTCCAGAACAGATACAACGTCCATAAACTCCACGGGGACATTACACAAAGCGTCCACACAGGTACACATTCAGACGAAGACTAACTCACTCAGCTTTTACCCACTATTCTATGTCACGGGATTATCAGTCCAGGTGACGTTCTCGAAGGACCTCAACCGACCACGGAAAAGTTCAAAAAGAGTATCATAACAATTGCCCTCTCCGTAAGGAAAAACCCAATTATCTCCCATACTGCAGCAACTCGTTCAGATGAGATGCCTACAGTCTCTGCTATCTCGCTCACATTCACTCGACGGTCCTTCATAACGATACCTCTGTTAACGCTTTCTGGTGTGGTGACCTGCACACAGCGACCAGAGCTCGCTTCATCTTCAGTGCTTGTTCGGCCATGTTTAAACTCATTTATCCAGAAATAAAGAGCCTTCAACGATGGAGCAGAGTCCCCATGAGCTTTATCCAACTCGGCTTTGATCTGTGAGGTCGTCCGCGTGTTTCAATACAAATATCTTATCACTATACGAACTCATTTGCATTCATTTTTTGAAGAGACTGCTACCCCACTCAATTCAAACGGTTGCTGAACGTTAATAAAGCTTCGCCTTTGGCGGAAATTTTGCATGAGAAAGTTGTGAGGTCTGTAACTGAACTGTGACGTCGCCTGACCCTCGTAGTCTGACAAATGTTGAATCGATCTCTTGTCATATCCCAGGAAACCCAACACTGTTTCTCACAACTGAAATAAATGTAAACATCTCAAGTCACGAAATCGCGTCTCCTAGTGGAAACAAAAGAAAAGTGCTTGCGTACAGAGAGAAAAACAACAAAGTAAAAATCACAAATGATGATGCCCTCCAATTGTAAAATATAATGTATTCCCCTCCCCCCCCCCCCATTTATTATTTAGTGCGTGGCCCATGCGCCATGTGCTACCATACAGAAATATACTTCTCGCTGTATGCGTCTAGTGCCAGGGCGATGTTACATGTGAAGGACGGTAACAAGGCCGACAAGAAACACCTAAAACAGCTGCTGAACCTGCAATATCCACCAAGCAGAGCGCCATGTACTAGATCTTGACATCGTCCAAGGTTTTTACGCCGCTGTGCATCTACATACCCGAACAGCAACAGACGCTACAGGCAACCTTTCTGTAAGATCTGTGAGACTTGAGATGAACTACGTGTACTAAATTGCCAGCATTCATTTCGTTATAACAAGATCATAACACTCAGAACTTTCAATGCTTGCTTATGACAGTTGGAAGCCTCAAGATTGATGAAAACTGAACAGTAACCTTTATCCTCTGGGCCCCCCTCTCCTTGTTTCTCGCGGGGTCAGATATTCCGGCTCTAGTACTGTTCCCTCTGGCGTAATCTTAACAATCATTTCCTCACTAAGATGGCACCATCTTCCGCTATAAACAAGAATACCGCCACAGGGTATGTGGAGATCTGTGCAAAAAAGTCCAGAATTTATCGAGTAAAGAAATGCAGTCGCGTGCGTTTACGTATGCGTGTGTCACAGACAGAGAGACAGACAGACAGAGACAGACAGGCAGGCAGACAGATAGATATTTATCACTGATTTCAAAGCTTCATTATGCGAACAGAAAAAGGTTGTGAACCACTACCACAGAAAAGTGGGCTGCTGCTCTTCTTGCTATACAAATATACAACATGTGTCCTCTTTCAATGTTTTTCTGTCTAAACCTGACATATAAAACTTGACGGGGCAACCCGCTACACACACACACACACACACACACACTCTCTCTCTCTCTCTCTCTCTCTAATTTTAAACCTCACTGGGCCTCTTACCTTCTTTATCTTATTATGAACTGCTTCTAGTGCTTAAGATCATGCTATTAAATGTTTTAATGAGCTTTGTATGAGGGTAATATTTCATGTAGGCTCCTTAAGAAAAAAGTACAGCTGTTAAGCTTAAAACAACAATATACAACAATCCCTCGTATCCGCGGTTTCAGTAATCTGCGTTTTGAAAATTACAAAGAAAAAAATCTAAACTTAGAAATGAATCAATCAGAAAATTCACACGCACAAACCCTGCTGCCTACGCCAGGCTCTCGCGTGTACAGATAGGCAACAGCATACGTAAGGTAAACCATTCACGTTCACGGATATGTCTGTAACTACAGAACAGTGTTCCGTATGATTTATTTGGCTTAATACGGCCCCAAAACACATAGGTTCTGATGCCAAGCCAGAGAGAAACCTAAACATGCCTCCATGTACATAACGTTTTTAAATTAAACTTATCAAAGGGATATTTTATTTATTTTTAAAATGTATATTATATGTTTCTGTACTGTCGGCGGTTATACGCTACCGCATTAAGACTTGGAAGCAAATGGTCGCGGATACTGATGAGCTGACGAGTGTCACATTGTGTCAATTATCTGGAGACAGCGTAAAGACAAAACAGTAACATTCATGACTCCGATCACGGCATAATCATACAACGCTATGTAGAACTTCCACACAGAAGACCAGAACATTCATCATAAACTGAATTCACTACAGAGCCCTGCACGAGATACACTATTTATACGAACAATTCTCCGCATGAACCAACCTATTACCAGGAATAAGATCTTAGCATACACACTAGTACCATAAAATATGGACTCCAATCACGCAAGAACGCCAGGACGTGTAGGGAGTCATGCGTGCATTAAGTTCCACTTTTAGCAATAATTAAGTTTGTATCTATCAACTTATTTACGGCTAACCTAAGCAACAACGAGACACGAAATGCTGCACGTGAATGGAGCATACAAGCTCATGACCGCTATAAATTATGCCAGTGAATTAGACGAGCATTTATTAATACCATGAAAGCAACCTGCTGGACTGCAGGAAAGTCCAACTACAAAATACGAGAATAATGCCAAAAGGCAGAGTAGCAATAACAGAGACCAGGACGATATTTTGAATTAAGAGAACAGAAAGATCTCCATGGTTTAAAAAAAAAAACCTACATAATATGAGGGTCACTCAGAAGAACTGGAGTAGACAAGATGAGGAAATCATATTATTTTGTACAAACATTTTTCAAGTTTTTTTTTTCTCAGCTCTCTACCCTAAGAAGTTTTTTTTTTAAATTACAAAAAGATTTCTCAAGCACTCAATTTAAAGAACACTTTCCCAAAATAGTTATTCTACTACTCTTAAAAACGTTTATCTTAATGAAAAAAAAACCGGAAATTACGTACTCCAGCACTATTTAGATAAATCTTTTTTTTTTAATATACTGTTAAAAAAGAAATAAATAAACGCAACACTACAGTAGTCATAATAGACACCAAATTTCAAACTTGCATCAAAATTTTATTTTACGGAATTAATGTTTCAATCTTGGCATGAAGAAACTTTAAGACTTTAACAATGAAATGACGTTCATTAAATCTGGTTTGGACTTTTATTCTTTGCTACTGAGGCCTCTTTTCAGTAAGGCGTATGGCCTTCTCTGGCCTGTATCAGAGAACAACATCTCCTTGACATGGATCCGATTAGCCGTTGGATCTGTTGTTGTGGGATTGCTGCCCAATCTTCCCTCAGTGCAAGAGACAACTGTCGGATATTAGTTGGCGCCAAGTCTCGTTGGCGGACTTATCTGTTGTTTTATTGGGTTCATGTCTGATGACATGGATGGCCACGGAATGGTCTGGACGTTGTTGTCAGCGAGGAACTGTGTAGTGAGTTGTGCCATATGAGGTCAAGCGTTATCCTGCTGAAAAATCGATCCTGGTGCATCCAGAAGTGGAATGACGTGAGGACGGAGAATTTCAATGACGTATCGTTGGGCATTCAGGCGTCCTTCAATTTACACCCGGTCACTTCTTCCCATGAAGGTGATCGTCCCCCACACCAGTACACCTCCACCACCAGGTGGAGGAGCTTCATCCACGCAGTTCTGGGCGTATCTCTCATGGACTCTGCGGTAAACTCTTCTCCGTCTATCGTGTCGCTGTAGCAGAAATAATGATTCATCACTAAACCAAATCTTTTTCCAATCATTCGCAACGGTCTTGTCCACTGCAGTAGGTTCTCGCAATGTCGGTCCGTAAGTACAGGACCTCTGTAGGGTCTTCTCGCCCAAAGGCTAGCATCGTGCAGCCGGTTCCTGACCGTCTGATCTAAATTCGACGAGCTGCTGTAATTGACTCGACTGTTGAGGACGCAGATCCAAATCGATTACTATGATGACGCAGCCGTATGAGGTGGTCTTTGGCAGGAGTAGTGACTATGGGTCTTCCACTGCGCGGCCGGTCTGCAACTGAGCTAGTTTCTTGAAATCACCGCCAAAGCGATTAATGGTGCTTCTAACCACATTAAATTGTCTGGTCACTACACTTAGTGACTGTCCAGTCTGTAAACGTCCAATGATGATGAGTCGTTGTTCTGTAGTGAGATGAGCCATACTTGCGCATTGAATTTTCAAATGAACTGATTCGAGGAGCGTCAATCTTTTATAGGCATTAAATAACATGGTCAGTGAGTTTTGTGTTCAGTAACTTTCGCGGGATTCTCGTGACCCTGTCATGAGTTATTGTCAAAAATGCTGTTTTGACTAGTGTCGCTTTTCTGTGCTCATGAATCATCTGCTGAGTACAATTCAAGTCAGCATGTGAAGCTGATGTACAAGTGAACGTTTCAAGCAATTTGCTCTTGTCTGATCAGCAAACTTCAGTTAAATCGCAACATTGTATATGTTGCGTTTCTTATTTTGAACAATATAGAATATGAATATATATATATATAGTTTTTCCACTTGTCTATATACAGAAAACTTTTTAAAGATAATTCAAGCACACGTTACAAAGTGAAAAACTACATGAAAAAAAAGAATTACTCCATGACTGTATTTAAAGAAAACTTTCCCCCCCCCCCCCCCCCCCAAACCACGCTACATAAAACTTTGAACAAAAAAATGGGTTATTCCAGCATTCTCTATTTAAATAAAACTTTCAGAATGGAAAAAGGGGGCGGGTTATTCTATCTTCAAACACCATTACCCGCCCGCTTTATTTCTTCATTAGCTCTCCAGAGAGCAGATCTTTCAGAGTTATTGCTCTGCACTTTGAGCGTGAGGTAAACATATGAAACGGGTTACAACTGGGGAGCAACTATGGCGAAAAAGTGCTGGGAAAACGGCGGAATAATATGATGGAACTTGTTTTCTGTCTGACGGCTGGACAGAGTACACTGAACGGGCATTAAGTGGCTGCCGTTGGCTGCAGGCTGATCTTTGATGCCATGTGCAGGAGTTTGAGTAGGCTCATCAACAGGGTTTGGCAAATCTAAGACTTCTTTATCTTTGCTTTACGCTCGTCTCATATCTCCTTGCTTATGGTGTAGCTTTCTAAATTGTGAAAACTTGTATGTATGTGTCGTCTATGTCCTTAGCTAGTGTGTGTAAACCATAATCTAAAATGTGTATGTGTTTTTATTTCCTTAGCTATTGTGTTTATATTATGATCTAAAATTTGTGTGCATGTCTTCTATCTCTTTTGTTATTCCGTTTATACTATAATCTATATGTATGTTTTCCATCTCCTTTGCTATTATGTAAAACTTGTATGCATGTGTCTTCTATCTCCTTAGTTTTTGTGTATATTACTATAATGTAAAACTTGTATGTATGTGTCTTCTATTTCTTTAGCTATTGTGTACATATCGTGCTATAAAAATTGAACATATGTGTCTTCTACCTCCTTACTTATTATGTATATACTGTAGTATAAAAATTTTATGTATGTTTATTCTATTTCCTTAGCTATTGTGTATATACTGTGATATAAAATTGTACATATGTGTCTTCTACCTCATTAGCTATTGTGTATATACTGTGCTATAAAAACTAAATGTAAGCGTCTTCTATCTTCTTAGCTATTGTGTATATACTGTACTATAAAATTATATGTATGTGTCTTCTATCTCCTAAGCTATTATGTATATACTGTACTATAAAATTGTATTATATGTGTTCTATATCATTAGCTATTATGTATATATTGTACTATAAAATGTAAATATGTGTGTTCTATCTCATTAGCTATTATGTATATACTGTACTATAAAATTGTATTATGTGTGTTCAATCTCCTTAGCTATTATGTATATACTGTACTATAAAATTGTATTATGTGTGTTCAATCTCCTTAGCTATTATGTATATACTGTACTATAAAACTGTATTATGTGTGTTCTATCTCCTTAGCTATTAAGTATATACTGTACTATAAAATTGTATGCATGTGTCTTCTAAATCCTTGCCTCAGTATATGTATTAATGCCCTCAAGAAGATAATTTTTACAGCCTACAAAATGAAGTATAAAATTACTTTTACAGCCTAAAAAGTGGAGTATAAAATTACTTTTATAGCCTACACAATGAAGTATAACATTAATTTTACAGCCTATACAATGAAGTATACAATTTCTTTTACAGCCTATACAATACAGTATAAAATTACTTTTGCGGCCCACAAAATACTGTATAAGGCTGCTTTACAGTTCCAAAGGAGCATAAAATTACTTCTACAACTCACAAAAAATGGTACAATCTGCTTTTACAGTCACACAAAATCAGAATAATACTATTTTTACAACTCACATTAAAAAAAATCAGAACAAGACTATTTTTTACAGTCAACACAAAATCAGTATAAGTATTCTTACAATTCACATTAAAGAAAAACAAAATATGACACGTATTTTTACAGTCTACGCAAAATCAGCGCGATTATTTTTAGCCCGCACAAAAACACCATAAGCCTATTTTTACAGTTGACATAAAAACAGAATACGATTCTTTTTACAGTTCACATAAAAACAGACTAAAGCTATTTTTATAGTTCATGTAAAAACAGAATAAAACTATTTTTTACAGTTCACATAAAAAAGCATAAAACTATTTTTACAGTTCACACAAAACAACATAAAACTATTCTTAAAGTTCACATAAAAACAGCATAAAACTATTCTTACAGTTCACATAAAAGAGGCATAAAACTATTCTTACAGTTCACATAAAAGAGGCATAAAACTATTATTACACTTCACATAAAAGCAGCATAAAACTATTCTTACAGTTCACATAAAAACAGCATAAAACTATTCTTACAGTTCACATAAAAGTAGATTAAAACTATTCTTACAGTCACATAAAACAACATAAGATTAAGGTACATGGAAAAACAGCTTATGTTTATATTCTACAGTCCACAAAATAAAAACAAAAAACACAAAAAAAAACACCACAAAGCTATGAAACCCACAAAAACATAAAACTATTATTACAGCCCACATACACATACATAAACACACAATGATAAAGCTACGTTCTGCCCGGATGTCTCATTGATCCCCTGCAGACCTCATTGTTGCCGTGGCCCATTCTGAGAACCACTGTGTCACCATCTATTACCAGCAGCAACGTTACAGCCGCATGAATACACGAAAGCTAATGAACCGTTACTAGAGCACTTCCTCCCAGCAACTAATGAAGCAAGCTACTCTGTGTAAAACAGCCCAGACTGGCAAAGAAATAAACAAACAACAGAGGGGTAGTTACTGAATCTTACATCTTACATCCTTCCTTTGACGTCACATAGTGCGGGCATGGTAGTTCGCCAAGCTTTCTTGTTTTCGGCGAGCTTTTCAAAATCATCAAAGGCTTTTATGCCTATTAATTTGGCCTTTCTTAACAATGGCCACTTTAGAGTTTCACGTGGTCGACCTCCTTTTCTTCGGCCTTTTGTGTTCCACTTGATAGCTTGTTCTGGGATTCTGTTTCTTCACATCACGTGACCGACATATGTCCATTTCCTTTTTCTGATCACTCATGAGTCAGGTTGTTTGCTCATCTGTCTTGCGTTGTTCTTGAATTCGTTCCACTTTATACCGAGTATTTTCCTTAGGCACTTATTTTCACAAAAGTCTAATTTGTTGCCCGTTGTTTTCCAGCTTTTACATGCATAAATAGGGGTGGTTATTACATTTCAATTGAATAATTTTAACTTGGTTTTTGTGCTTATGACATTTGAGTGCCATATATTCTCAAAATTCTAGAAGGTCAGTGCTGCTTTTGCAATTCTAACTTCCTTTCTGGTGTGACCATCCTGGTTACTGAATGGGGAACATTATTCATCTCTCACGTGTCACCTTCATGGTTACTGAATTGGGAACATTATTCACCTCTCACGTGTCACCTTCATGGTTACTGAATTGGGAACATTATTCATCTCTCACGTGTCACCTTCATGGTTACTGAATTGGGAACATTATTCATCTCTCACGTGTCACCTTCATGGTTACTGAATTGGGAACATTATTCATCTCTCACGTGTCACCTTCCTGGTTACTGAATTGGGAACATTATTCATCTCTCACGTGTCACCTTCATGGTAACTGACTTGGGAACATTATTCATCTCTCACGTGTCACCTTCCTGGTTACTGAATTGGGAACATTATTCACCTCTCACGTGTCACCTTCATGGTAACTGACTTGGGAACATTATTCATCTCTCACGTGTCACCTTCATGGTTACTGAATGGGGAACATTATTCATCTCTCACGTGTCACCTTCCTGGTTACTGAATGGGGAACATTATTCATCTCTCACGTGTCACCTTCATGGTTACTGAATGGGGAACATTATTCATCTCTGGCGTGTCACCTTCCTGGTTACTGAATGGGGAACATTATTCATCTCTGGCGTGTCACCCACTGCTGAGATGGCACAGACAAAAAGCAGACACACAGTCCCTAGAACACGGTGACGAGTGAACCTTTCCGTGTGGAAATCATTTTCACCGAAAAGACGAGCAAGTGACAAATTAATCACCAGCTATAAAAACTATGGCAAAAACTAGGAACCATCTTCACCTTTTTTTTTTCTTTTCTTTCTATATGTGTGAGCAATCTACACTGACAGGAATCACTACCATTTCTGAATGTTTGACATTTCTCTACTACCTCATAGACAATTTACACTGACAGAAATCACCGGAATTTCTAAAAGTTTGGCATTCTGTCCAGATTTCTGGACAGAACACAAGGGCTGTTCAAAAAAAGATCGGATACTATAAATAGCGCACCAATCAGCACAGACAGAGCGACGCGGCTGCTGAACATTTCTAATGTCAGGTTTTGACAACAAACTGCAATTTTTGTTTTTCGGTGCCACTATCAGCATTAGAGGTGTAGCTTACATCTTTCATCCTTCCCGTGCCGTTAAACGTCACATAGGTCTCGCATTGTTGTTTGCCAAGTTTTCCTGTTCTCGGCGAGTCTTTAAATGTCATCAAGGGATGTTATGCCCATTAAACTTGCTTCTCTTAACAATGTCCTTTTTAGAGTTTCACGTGGTCTAACTCTTTTTCTTCGGCCTGTTGTGCTTCATTTGATAGGTTGTTTTGGTATTCTCTGATTGTTTCTTCTTATCACACAGCCTACATATATCCATCTTCTTTTTCTGATCACTTGTGAGACACGCTGTTGTTTGCTCATCTGTTTTATCTCTACATTGTTCTTGAATTTGTTCCACTTTTTATTAAGTATTTTCCTTAGGCATTTGTTTTGAATAGAGTCTAATTTCTTGTCTATTTCTTTAGTTTAATTACAGCTTTCGCATACAAAATGAGGGTGGATATCATATTTGAAATGAATAATCTTAACTTGGCTTTTGTGCTTATAACTTTTGAATTCCATATGTTCTCAAGATTTTTGAAGGACAATGCGGCTTTCGCAATTCTAATTCTAACTTCCTTCCTAGTTTCACCTTCTTGGTCTATGTAGCTGCCAAGGTATGCAAATTGGTTTACTTCATCAACAACTGTTCCTTCTACGAATATTTTTCCTTCTTGGTTAATGAGAAGTTTCATTATTTTTGTCTTGTCTTTGTTAATTTCAAGACCTATTTTGCTAGCCACGAAGACAGGGAATCTGTTTTTTCCTGCATCGATTTCACATTATCACAGATAAGAGTTATGTCATCAGCAAAATCAAGATATTCCATTTGGGTTCCATGTACCCAATCAATGCCGGTTTTACCTGTACAACATCTATTCATCGTAAAGTCTATGGCAAATCTAAACGGCAATGGAGATAATAGACATCCTTGTTTCACGCCTGTTTCATATGAAATCATTCGCTCATTCCTTCTTCTGTCTTGACTACATAAACATTTCTGTTGTAGAGATCTCTAATGATGTTGCCAATTTTAGATGGTATTTCATTCATTCATTCATTCATTTGCATGTTCCTTGCAGAACTTTGCCTCCCTAACAGACCTCCTGTGGGCCTCTCGGTTGTGAGCAAGATGGCCTGCTGCTAATGCATCCATCTGCAGATCATCAACGATGTCTTGCAGCCATCTTCGCCTTGGTCTTCCTCTCTTTCTTTTTACCAGTATGTAACCTTCCAAGATGGTCTTCTCTAAATTATCATGACGTTTAATGTGTCTAAAATATTTAAGTTTTCTCTCTTTAATCCTCTTTACTAGCCAACCTTCCTCAATATTAAGTTCTTGTAGTATGGATATATTTGTTCTTTTTTGTGTCCATGAACTCTTCTGTAGCATTTACATTCAAAGGCATTTATGAGTTTTTCAGCTGTTTTGTTAAGTGTCCAGGTCTCACAGGCATATGTTGCGATGGGAAAGATGCATGCCCTTAAAAATCTTATTTTTGTGGTTCTGTCTGCTCCTCTCCACAGATTCTTTGGTTGTTTTACTTTCTGAAGAGCGATAGATGTCCTACTTTTAATTTCCCTCAGTGTATCTCCATTACTAGTTAGTAGTGATCCAAGATATACAAAGCTCTCCACTTCTTCCAGTTTTTCCTCATTGATATATATTTCAGCTGCTTTGTTTGTTTTGTCAGTTGTCATTAATTTCGTTTTCTTTGCATTACGATAGAGGTTTTGTTCTTCGCTGTTCTTACGGACTGACATAATTAGTTTTTTCCATTCCTTTCTGTGTCGTGGACAGTAATACTGTGTCATCAGCATACCTAATCTCTGGTATTTCATAACCTCCAATTGTTATTACATCATAATATTCTTTGTGTACATCTTCTCTAACATTCTTCATTAAATTTTCAGTATATAAGTTAAATAAGTAAGGTGACAATATGCACCCCTGTATTTCATACAGTCTTAAAACTCTTCACAATGAATCTCTCTGTGTATACTATCAAATGCCTTTTTTAAAAGTCTATAAAGTTCAGATTAATGGTTTCTGCTTTTCAATTTGTTCTTCAAGTATTATTCTTAGAGTAAAGATCTGGTTGAGTCAGCTTCTCCCTTTTCGAAATCCTGCCTGCTCTTCTCTCATTGCAGTATCCACTACATTCTTAATTCTATTCAGAATCACTTTACAACACACCTGATACAAGTAAGATTACACCCCTCCAGTTATTGTAGTCACCGAGATTGCCAACACTGATTCCCCTTTTCTATTCAGAAAGCTACGTGGGGCTACATCTACATAAGGTGAAAGGAGCACACCCTCAAGACTTTCCTCACATTTTTGACACAGTAAAAATGAAACAGCTCAACAACAACAACAACAACAGACAGACAGACAGACAGAGCGTGTGTGTGTATTGTAAAATGTTGCTGGAAACTTGTTCAGAGACATTTAAGTTGCTTTCTCAAACATACGGGGAGGACTGTATGAGGCAGACTGAGTACTTTGAGTGGTTTAAACGTTATAAAGAAGGCAGAACGCTGGTAGGCGAAGATCCTAGACTTGGTCGACGACCACAATGAAAAAGTTCCTGCTGTGATTCGTGGACATCTTCCTTTAAATGTCTGAGAAGTTTCAGACAAAGTGGGCATCAGCACAGGATCTTGCCATCAAATTCTCATTTGTGCCAAATTTGTGCATGGTTTGTTGATGAATGGGGAAATGGTCTTCTCTACCTAAGAAGCACTGATGAGTCGGTCTATAACAGTGTAGGTGTTTTTCTTTGCTAGCTTAGATAAGGAAAGGGATGTAATCAGTATTATTGCAGAGTTAGGCATTGGTAGGTCCCTGATTAGTCTTACCCGGGCACGTGGTTTCTGAAAGGTGAAATGCTCATGAAAGGCTTTGTTCAAGAAACACGTGGAATCTTGAGGTAGCCCGTCTGTACTGACTTAAGAGAGCATTTAAAAACAGCCTTGGGCTAAAATGGGATGAGATATTTTCAAAAGTCAAGCAAAGTTGTAAAACTCTGGATTTTTGCACAAAATAGGAAAAAAGTAGAAGCAGCTTTATTACTTAACGATTACAAAGTTGTGACGTTTCGGCGTGAGCCTTAACACTTTCCGTGAATTTGGACATTATAATGACGCTTCTGTTTTCCCGTTGCGTACCAATGGTCATTATAATGATCATTGCTTTGTTTCCATAAAACAACCGGTGTAACATTTAGATTGTACATATTTCGTTCGCGATTCCGGTGACACTTTTCAAAATGGCGAAAGAGTGCCTAGTTACGAGCGATTCCGACCGAGAAAAAGGAAGAGAAAGACCGAAATTTTTCAATTTTTGATGATGTAGATAGAGGTATGGACATGGCCTGTGACCATCCCACTGCTCTTGAATGTATCCCAAGTAGATCTAGACATATTAGACAACTGGAGAAGTAGTTAGGAGTTATTTCAGACATTAATTTAGCGAGAATGCAACATAGAATCAGAATATGAGATCGACAAGTAGATCTACACATCTCAGATGGTAAGTAGTGGATATCTAGACCTAGCCGATGGTGAGCTAGGCACAATCAGTGTCTAAAAACATCACATTACTTCTTTTTTTCCTAAAAAACTCTGCATTTATGAAATTTTCATACATTTAGTTATATTTTGAAACGTAATAAGTACACGGAAGTACATGCAAATACTGTTTTCCATTCCATTTTATAACTATACCCCCCTAACATATCAAGACCCACGCTTTTACTCTGGTACCCAACTACACGTCCGTGTTTCTTCCTCCGGCAACGAAAGTGTTAATCATACAAAAAACATACAGGACGAAGATTTAGTAGAACGTGGAGACTGTTTAAACAGAGACCTATGATATGTGGTCGGTGGGTTGTAACTGGGGGTGGTGGATGGGGAACCGGGGAGGGGAGAGAGAGTGATACAATATTGACCTACCTGGAAGAAGTTGAAACAGATGACTGGGGAAGAAGGGTTGCAGAGTGATGCTGTGAGAAGTTTGAAAAGTTAACCATGGGTTGAACTCGCTGTTTAGATACACTTAATATACTCTTCAATCATTATAGTACCTCTCCACTAAGTCCACCTCTTCTTACTTAATCTAAACAGCAATTCTGACAATAACTCATGACAGGTTCACGAGAATCCCGTGAAAATTACTGAACACAAAACTCATTGACCGTGTTATTTAATGCCTATAAAAGATTGACGCTCCTCGAATCAATTCATTTGAAAATTCAATGCGCGCAAGTATGACTAATCTCACTACAGAACAACCATTCATCATCATTGAACGTTTAAAGACTGGACAGTCACAAAATGTAGTGGCCAGACAATTTAATGTGGTTAGAAGAACCATTAATCGAATCGCCTTTGGAGATAATTTCAGGAAACTGACTCGGCTGCAGATCGGCGGCGCAGTGGAAGACCCATAGTCACAACTTCTGCCGAAGACCGCTTCATACAGCTGCGTCACCTCAGGAATTGATTTGCATCTGAGTCCTCAACAGTCCAACCAATGACAGCAGCTCGTCGAATTTCAGATCAAACTGTCAGGAACCTGCTGCACGACGCTGGTCTTTGGGCTAGAAGACCCTACAGAGGTCCTGTTCTTACGGGCCGGCATCGCCAGAACCAACTGCTGTGGGCGAACCAGCATCGTCAATAGACCGTTGCGAATGATTGGAGAAGGGTTTGGTTTAGTGATGAACCATTATTTCTGCTACAGAGACATGACAGACGGAGAAGAGTTTACAGCAGAGTCCATGAGCGCTACGCCCAGAACTGCGTGGATGAGGCTCATCCACATGGCGATGGAGGTGTACTGGTGTGGGGGACGATCAGCTTCATGGGAAGAAGTGACCTGGTGCAAACTGAAGGACATCTGAATGCCCAACGCTACGTAGCTGAAAATCTTTGTCCTCACGTCCTTCCACATCTGGCTGCACTAGGGTCGATTTTTCAGCAGGATAACGCTCGACTTCACGTGGCACAATTCACCACCCAGTTCCTCGTGGACAACAACGTCCAGACCATTCCGTGGCCATCCATGTCATCAGACCGGAACCCAATAGAACAGTTATGGGATGAACTCAACAGACAAGTCCGCCAGCGAGACGTGGCGCCAACCAATCTCCGACAGTTGTCTCCTGCACTGAGGGAAGAGTGTACAGCCATCCCACAACAACAGATCCAACGGCTAATCGGATCCATGTCAAGGAGATGTCGTTCTCTAATAAAGGCCAGAGGAGGCCATACACCTTACTGAAATGGAGGCCTCAGTCGCAAAGAATAAAAGTCCAAACCAAATTTAATGAACATCATTTCACTGTTAAAGTCTTAAAGTTTCTTTGTGCTAAGATTGAAACATTAATTCCGTAAAATAAAATGTTGATACACGTTTGAAATTTGGTGTCCATTACGACTGCAGCCGAGTTGCGTATCTTCTTTCTTTAACAGTATAGCTTGACGTATAGTTCTCTGTGCAGGGAAAACAAAGCAATACGGAGCTGGGAGGTATAAATGAGTGAAACACACCCGGACAAGGAGAGAAAACAAGTTTGTCCTGAAGCACTGCCTGAACATTTTGAAACAACCGTCCCCGCAGGGATGGTACAACTGTTGATGATACTGGCCGTTTGTGTACAAGTACTGCTTCGTTTAGTGTAGAGCGAAAAAAACAAAGAATTTTTATACACAAGCTAACGAATCACGGTGGTCTAAGATAAACAGATCCAACAGTGTCTAGTCACAATCTAGTCTCAGCTACTGAAACGCACAAGTAAATATCACTTTCCTTGTTTCTTCCCTACACTATGTTACACTTACACAGAAATCAGTCACCTACACGTACACAGAAATCAGCCACCTACACGTACACAGAAATCAGTCACCTACACGTACATAGAAATCAGTCACCTACACGTACACAGAAATCAGCCACCTACACGTGCGCAGAAATCAGTCACCTACACGTACATAGAAATCAGTCACCTACACTTACATAGAAATTAGTCACCTACACTTACATAGAAATCAGTCACCCACACGTACATAGAAATCAGTCACCTACACGTACATAGAAATCAGTCACCTACACTTACACATAAATCAGTCACCTACACTTACACAGAAGTCAGTCACCTACACTTACGCATAAATCAGTCACCTACACTTACGCAGAAATCAGTCACCTACACTTACACAGAAGTCAGTCACCTACACTTACGCATAAATCAGTCACCTACACTTACGCAGAAATCAGCCACCTACACTTACACAGAAAACAGTCACCTACACGTACACGAAATCAGTCACCTACACTTACACAGATATCAGTCGCCTACACTTACATAGAAATCAGTCACCTACACTTACACAGAAATCAGTCGCCTACACTTACACAGAAATCAGTCACCTACACTTACACAGAAATCAGTCACCTACACGTACACGAAATCAGTCACCTACACGTACATAGAAATCAGTCACCTACACTTACACAGAAATCAGTCACCTACACGTACATAGAAATCGGTCACCTATAATTACATAGAAATTAGTCACATACATTTAATCAATCACCTACACTTAATCAGTCACCTACACCACTTACACAGAAATCAATCAGATTAAATGTCTGCTGCTACCCGCCTATTACACGAAGAACACACGAGTTACACCGGCTCAACTTGTGCTAGTTAAACTAGACGGAGGAATTCATCTTGTTCTAATGCTCTGTCAACTGTTTACAGTCGGCCTCCCCAGATCTTCTAGCAAGGCAGCGCAAAATTACACTTTTACTGGCCAATTAAAACTACATGCTAAATGTGGCTTTCTGAATGCTGGGAAATCTGTGCTAGTGAGTGCGCCAGTGACGTCTGTGATATGTGCTCTCCAAGTGACGAGGGTAAGACGTGGAGTTAGTCATAATGAATGCCCATGTATACAAAGAACCAAGCCACATATTTATAGCCCAAGGCGCTAATGGCGTGGGGGTGGGGGCCGGAAGGTGCCGTAAAGGCTGCGAGCTTATATATATATATATATATATATATATATATATATATATATATATATATATATATATATATATATGCTCTAGCATCATGCTGGAATGCCTGGAGTAACTTCAACCAAACTTGGCACACCTCTGATTTACAATCTGGACAAGGTATGATGGGGGTTAGATCATCCATAGGACCCCTAGGGGGCCTGGGTGGTGGGTGTGAGATCGCAACCGACCGACAGAAACATACTCCACTGAACGACGGGAAGTAACCCCCTTGATATTTATGCCTACTTTGGATTATCGGCCGTGATGGACAAAGGTCAGCCACCACAAATCGATGACGCTATATCTGCTGAGTTGCCGAACAGATGGTACTGACAACGAGAAACACGATCCACGGAGCAGATTTCTGCCTACTGTTGTTCATCTCAGCGTCCATTTAGAAAATGGTCAGAGTGTTTATTTCATACCAGAGAGCGCATTCTAGAATCTTCTAGAAGGTTGTGATATGACTGCGGTCTTGGGCCCATGATGTTCGAGAAACTTCCAGCACCCACCCGAATCTTAGATGGTCGTGTATAAGGTAAGCGAATTCGGCAAATCTTCCAGTTTATCATCTTTCATGGAATGTGCCAATGTCATTTCGCTTTTTTACTTGATTCTATAAGTGTGTCCTACAGTGATAGTGTTCAGTTTGGATCAAATTCATTGCTACTTTTCTACTTCTGTGAAGAGCTTTCTACACTGATGTAAGTACTTCATGATTTTAAATTTGTTATTTCCTTATGTTTATATTAGCTTTTTATTGTAATTTGTATTGTATTCTATACTAGATTCATTTAGTAATACTTTTTTTTAATCTCTGTGAAGAGTTTTATATTTCTACACTGATGTAAGTACTTCATTATTTTAAATTAAAATGTTGTTGTTTTTTATGTTTATATTAGCTTTTTAAATAATCTATACTTCATAATTTTATATGTTCATTTTGTTTTCTAATTATATTTAGATTAGCTTTCTATACCAGATTTCATAGCTTTAAAATTTTTTTTTTACAGATGCCTGCACGCAAACGTAAGGCTATTGGCTGCGTGCAATCAAAGGCTAAAAAATTAAACAGCGTAAACAAGAAAGTCCCGAGGAGAGGAATAGAAGACTTCCGACGCTGATGAAGAGAGCTACTACATCTAGAGCCTCAGAGATTGTACAACAGCATGAGGCCCGACTACACGATATGAAGGAGAGAGCTACTACATCTAGAGCCTCAGAGACTGTACAACAGCGTGAGGCCCGACTACACGATATGAAGGAGAGAGCTACTACATCTAGAGCCTCAGAGACTGTACAACAGCGTGAGGCCCGACTACACGATATGAAGGAGAGAGCTACTACATCTAGAGCCTCAGAGACTGTACACCGGCATGAGGCCCGACTACACGATATGAAGGAGAGAGCTACTACATCTAGAGCCTCAGAGACTGTATAACAGCGTGGGACCCGACTACAGAGTAGGAGAGATAGAACCAGACGATCACGGACTGCGTAACAAGTTAGCTTAGCGATGGAAGGATTCCACTATGATCCACATAAAGACTACTCGCAGCATGCAAGTGTTACCATCGGAAAAATAGAAATAGTTTGTAGTTACTGTCATGCCAAAACGTTTAAATCAGAGTCTCCTTGTATGTGCTGCAAAAATGGGAAAGTGAAACTCTGCCAACTGGAACCACCACCACAAGAACGTTTGACTTACACATCAGGAGATACATCAGAGTCAAAGCATTTTCTGAGTAACATCAGAAAATACAACTCTGATTCCAAGTGACATCGTTCGGCGCCACATCAGTTGTTGAAGAGCCCGGATTTCCATCGACATTCACGGGTTTGAGTTAAATTAATAATATAGTGAGACATTACTTTATAATTTGTATACTGTAGTTATACTTAAACACCTGTAAATAAACTTACTTCGACTTTACACCACAGATAGACTCCATTCATTTTACTGTCTAATAGAAGATAGTGTTCGTGTGTCATGGATGTTAGTTGTTAGATTTAGAGTTAAACAACTACTGGCATAATTGTCTCTCATTTGCCCTGTTATGTATCACTTTCATCTCCGATATAGCAGGCAAATAATAGTAATAGTTTAAATAGCTTAACCGATTCACTGGGATAAATTTATACAGTCCAGTAAATGTAGCGCCCCAGTCATCCAGGTGTAGAAACTGGTACCTGACTTCTTCTGGAGTTAGGGAAGAAAAGGCGGTCAGGAAATCAATGGGCAAGCCGAGTAATTTGCTACTGATAAATAATTTCCTTATAACTGTGATCTGGAATTAGTCCCTGATGTGGAATTTCCTCGTAACTGCCAAACAGGAATTAATCACTGATGTAGAATCTAGGCGTAACTGTAAACAAGAATTAATTACTGACGTAGAATCTACTCACAACTGCCAACAGGAATTAATCATTAGAATCTACTCATAACTGTAAACAGGAATTAACTACGACGTAGAATCTACTCATACCTGTAAATAGAAATTAACTACGACGTAGAATCTACTCATAACTGTAACCAGGAATTAATCATTAGAATCTACTCATAACTGTAAACAAGTATTAATTACGACGTAGAATCTACTCATAACTATAAACAGGAATTAACTACGAAGTAGAATCTACTCATAACTGTAAACAGGAATTAATCATTAGAATCTACTCATAACTGTAAATAGAAATTAACTACGAGAAATATAAATATAAATAACTGGAAACAGGAATTAATCACTGACGTAGAATCTAGCCGTAACTGTAAACAGGAATTAACTACTGACGTAAAATCTACACAATTCTGAACAAGAATCAGTCTTGTAAAAACAAGTATCGTTTTCGTGGTAATCTTGAACTGAAAGAGTTAAGCCCAAGAACTGGATACTTGGCCAGCGCCATATGTAAACTATTTATAACACGGATGGGGCGCACGCATCCTGCTTTCTACATCAACCTGCAAACAGGTGGGACATCTTGATCAGTTCTGATTCGCTTACTATGACATGTATGTGCTCCATCCAACAGGCCACGCTGAAGTCAGTGAGAAACTAATATATTTCCAGACCAAGGTTAGCAACACAGTAATGTACTACTGTTTGAAGAAAAAATCACTCCATGTATAATGTTCAAATAAAGGAAGATAAAGAGGCTTCCTTCCAAAACAAACCAGGGAGACATAGCAGTACAGGCCCGAGTTTTGCTAGTCCCTGAATCTCTTCTGCCTGAACATCACGAAAACTAACTGCCAGGACCGGACTGTTAAAGACAAAACTAGCATTCAGTCTTACACAGCAGTTGCTTGGGCAGTGCGTGTCTGAACACACCTGCTTGTGTGCTTCATAAACACACATGTTTATGTATTTCATAAACACACATGCTTATGTATTTCATAAACACACATGTTTATGTATTTCATAAACATACCTGTTTGTGTATTTCATAAATACACCTGTTTGTGTATTTCATAAACACACCTGTTTGTGTATTTCATAAACACACCTGTTTGTGTATTTCATAAACACACCTGTTTGTGTATTTCATAAACATCTGTTTGTGTATTTCATAAACATCTGTTTGTGTATTTCATAAACACACCTGTTTGTGGATTTCATAAACACAAATGTTTGTTTGTGTATTTCATAAACACAACTGTTTGTGTATTTCATAAACACAAATGTTTGTGTATTCCATGAACACAACTGTTTGTGTATTTCATGAACACAACTGTTTGTGTACAGACAGAACTACAAAAATAAGATTTTTAAGGGCATGCATCTTTCCCATCGCAGCATATGCCTGTGGGACCTGGACACTTAACAAAACAGCTGAGAGACACATAAATGCCTTTGAATGTAAATGCTACAGAAGCGTTCTTCAAATATCATGGACATAAAAAAGAACTAATATACTACAAGAACTTAATACTGAAGAAGGTTGGCTAGTAAAGAGAATTAAACAGAAAACTTAAATAGTTTGGACACAGTAAACGTCATGAAAATTCAAGACCGTCCTGGAAGGGTACATAATGGGAAAAAGAAAAAGAGGAAGACCAAGGCGATGATGGCTGCAAGACATCGTTGATAATCTGCAAATGGATGCACCAGCAGCAGTGCCATCTTGCTTACAACAAAGAGGCCTTCAGGACAGCTGTTAGGGAGGCAAAGTTTCGCAAATGACTGACTGACTAAACTGCTTGTATAGTTCATGAACACAGCTGTTTGTGTATTTCATAAACACAGCTGCTTTTGTACTTCATGAACACAGCCGCTTGTGTGTTTCATAAATCTATCTGTTCCTGCATAACTCTGCTTACAATAGACGACATGCTGAAACATGAACCCAGCCAACACAAGGAGTAGATCAAGTTTAACCTAGCAGGACTTGAACTTGCCTCCCTGTAGCGACATTTTCCCGCATACTGTACAATGCGAATCTCATGTAGTAGACGTAGAACACGTATAAGACTACAGAACCCAAGCCAGTCCGCAGACAAAGATCACGGATAGAAAAGCTGTGGGGCGCACATGAAGAACTACTGACCACAAGGTAAGATTTATGGATGCAACCAGTATTCTCCTTGGACATGGCTGTGCATAGGGACCTGGTCGCTGAGGAAGAAAGATTCACTTCATTTTACACCAATTAAATCATTAATTAAATCATTAATGTAACCAGGATCAACATTCTTGCAAAAGACAGTCTGACTAGAAGCAGTAAGTATTACAGGATTTTGTCCATATTAAAAAGTGGACACTTTTAGTTCAACGCAGATATTAAGAGCATAATCAATGGTTATGTTTTAGCACTCGGTGACGTAACCGCTTTGTTATGTATAAGCTTGCAAAGAAAAGAGCATTACCTAATCTAACTCTTCATTTTATCCCCTGGAAACTAAATATGAAGAATTCTATGGACTAACACTAGTTTATTTTGTTTCAGAGAAAAGTACTGAGGCAGGTATGTGTCTGTTGTTTACGGAAGCTGTTGTATTATTTTTCTGAGAAACTTTTTTTCCATCAATAACATAGCCTGCCACAGTAATGAAGAAATACTTTTGTGTGACAAATTCCAGTCTTCTGCGTGTATATTCGGTCTTGAATTTTGGTTATAATTTCCTCCTCACATGCTACAATGCCTAAAATGTCAACAACTGACAATGACACTCCAACATCATATATTAAATTACAGTGGGCGTGTATATGTATGAAAAGCTATTCAGTATAAGCTCGCAGTCAACAGAGATCACGGCCTCCATTACTCGGTATAAACGTAACACTATAAAATAGTATTTGTGTCTATGTCTTGACACAATACAAGACAAGAATTTTATTTCTCTATTTCTTGACAAATTGAAAGCCACTGGAATATGTTAGTTAGTGGCGCCATTGAAGGCAGACTAAATAAGAGCACGTGGGATTGGCCAGCTATGATCTTCCAGTAGGTCTTCCAGTAGGAAGAGTGTAATTTTCTCTTACTACTCAAGTTAACTATTCCAAGAGTTAGAATCCACCAAATGGTTGCCAGACAATGCGCAAGGTAACAACACACCCAGATTCTCAACAAAATCACGCCACTCAATATAGATATCCTTGACCACAAGAACAATGATAACCATCCTGTCATTCTTCAATACAATACAAGAAATGTACATATATCACCACAGAGTCTCCAGTTCTACAATTTCAAAGATCAATCAAAACTTTAATATGAGAATTTTATGAGGATGACGTAATGTGAAACGAATAAATCAAGGAAAACAGACAACTCAACAAAATACATAGAGCCAGGTGCCCTAACAAGGAAGTTATTCCCGCCATAGGACAAAATAAGACTCAAGACATACTTACAGACTAATGTCCTAATACCCACTGATTCAAGCTATGGAAATCAACATTTCAACAAAACCCTTCAGCCTAAATCCTACACCACTGCGTCCACAAGGACAATCAACAGTACTTTACCTAACTGAACCATGATCCTGTTCTTACAACAACTATAACAAAAATCGAAGTTCTGCCTCTCAACCATGACTAGACAACTCTAACTCTGCTCCTAAGTCTTTTCTATCTGAGTTCTCCCTTTCTCTGAGCCTCCTCTGTTTTTATATCTCCCGTCAATGCTGAGAAATCACGTGATATTTCATTCTTTCGTCTCATGATGTTAAGACCTAGAAACTTCTCTCTGCCTTTCACGTGATAATCAACCTTTCCATACTGTGCTAGTTCAGCCTATTAGGTCAGTTTGACTACAAACAAGACTCGTCAACATTACTGAATGTTCTAGAAGTATTATTAACCTCTCCACCTTAGGGAGCTAAAACTCTTCTCCCTTTATACAAGTATTATACTGGTATAACTATCGCAACACACAGAAAGATCTATTTTGAAGAACTAAATAAACACTGTCAGAAGAGGGCTGTCCGTCATCCATCAGTCACGCTACCCTCACTGCCTAAGCCGCGACCTTCGCCAGCCAGGCATGACGTAATACCTGAACAGGAAGCTGGCTCGCTCTTCAATTATTCCAATTATACACGCTGAAGATTCAAACAATGTCTCCGTGCAGCTGCCCGAACCCGTCACGGATGATCTCTCAACTTAACCGACGTCTGAAATAATGTCTCCCTGTGAGGCGAAGCATCAACTCTGAAGATCATAATGTGATATCAACACAGCACTGCTGCCATCCCCTCAGTCAGAATGATCATGGTGACAGAGATCTACACGGACAACAGCAGCTCACAGAATTCAATGGCCTGTCTGACATACAAAGCGAAGTTACTGGAAGCCTTTAGATTAGTGAAACAATAAAAAGAAAAACTGAATAAAGATAGGACTAACTTATGTCAATGAGACAGATGCATACACAAGAGCGAAGAGACAATTTAAACGTTTGTGAAAACAGGCACGAAGAAGGATTCAGGAACATCACTCAGCAGATATACACTGATATCCACAAGACATTCAATGACAAATTATTTTGTCGACCATGAAGACTATAACCAACGTCAGTGACGTATAATGAGCGTCTTTGTCCAGGTATTCTGGTAGGAGGCGATGGGGCTCAGACCTGTAGACAAGAGATGCTCCTTGCACATAAACTGGTTGTCCGTGATCGATTATGACTGTTACATGTTATCACAGCATCAACACTGGCCGGAACTACTCACCAAAATGTGAACGACGCTTGGCAGCTTCCACAAAGAAACAACTTACAAAGCAAAAAAAGGTGCCATAAGCAAAAGAACTGATATACTGGCTACAGCTTCTCTATCCACTGTATCAATGTATGTATGTCCACCGTATATTCTCGAACGTATGATAACGCAGGAAAATATGTAAATGAAATAACCACAGTGTAATAATAACACTGTAATTCTGTTCAATAAGGAATAAGTTACTCTCTTAGGGGTCCTTTCTGTTTCTTTAGAAAGGAATAAACTGTGTGCATAATGAACTGATCTTGGATAGATTAGAGCAGCGGTTCTCGGACCCTTTTGCTGCACCGCCCACATTTAGAAGTCAAACATTTTTGGGGCCCACTAATAAATGCTTCATATTTGCAAGGTATAAATCTAATTTTATAAAGTACTAGCTGAGTACCCCCTCGTTGTTCGGGTATTTATTTATCCCAATCACGAAAGTCCTATTCATCTCCACAACCTTCCAGACGTTCTACAGAGGTCTATTTAGTTCTAAGATCTTCTAGAAGGTTCTACAATATTCTATTCATTTCCACAACCTTCTAGATGGTTCTACAGAGCCTATACGGTTTGATTTTGATTATAAACAACATTTTTAGTTTCACCACCTGGAGCAAGAATAAATAAATTCTTGGGTGAACCCACCTTCGAGCAAGCAACATAAAGCTGACCGTGGGAGAAACATGGCGATCTCAAATCTATCTTCCTCTCTCTCTCTCTCTCTCTCTCTCTCTCTCTCTCTCTCTCTCTCTCTGTCCCTATCTCTCTCTTTCTCTCATCCTCTCTCTCTATCTCTCTCTCTCTCTCCTGAGCAGGCAACAAAAAGTTGTCCGTGGGATAAACATGGTGATCTCAAATCTACCTCTCTCCCTCTCTGTCCCTATCTCTCTCCTTTTTCTCCATATCTCTCACTACCTCTCCTTCCCTATCTCTCTCTCCCTCTCTACCTCTCTTTCCTTCTCTCCCTCCCTCCTCCCTCTCCCCGTCTCTATCTCTCTCCCACCCTCTCTCTATATATATATATATATATATATATCTCCTCCTCTCTCTCTCTCTCCCTAATTTGAAACGCTAATTTGAAAAAATAAGAAAACGGTACACTGTCACAGAGCAATGCAATCTTATATAATACAATAAAAAGCTAACAGAAACATAGGGAGAAAACAAAATTAACATTTATTTTTACAAAAATAATTAAAACAAAAAAGAGACCATCAACTAAAAGAGTGACATGATACTGTCACATTCCCCGACAGATGAAATAGCTTACCTTATATACCTTATATACGACCATCTAAGATTCAGGTGGGTGCTTGAAGTTTCTCGAACATCTTGAGTCCAAGACCGCAGTCATATCCACAACCTTTTAGAAGATCCCACCCTCATCCCTAGGGCCCCACCCCCATGTAGTTGGTAGCTGATCACCCACTGCCGCGAAGTCGAAGGCTTACGTGTCACAAATCTTTTATAAATAGGAAACAACGAGGTTTTCGTGTGGTAAAATAAGAGAACACAGTTTTGTAGAATTAGACCTGGAAAAAATCGTAGACAAAGAACTTTAGTGAGACGTGAGAGAAAGGAAAATCACAAGAGAATTACCTGGGATTCGAAAACGGACTCCGGTAGGACAAGCAGCCGTCTAGCCACGAGAGAACACCCTACCCAAGCAGTAACGGCAAGGCACGTATACTGCCACCCTACCCAAGCAGTAAAGGCAAGGCAAGGATACTGTCATCCTTATTCTAGCAGTAAAGGCAAGGCAAGGATACTGTCACCCTACCCAAACAGTAAAGACAAGGCAAGGATACTGTCACCCTACCCAAGCAGAAAAGACAAGGCAAGGATACTGTCACCCTACCCAAGCAGTAAAGGCAAGGCAAGGATACTGTCACCCTACCCAAGCAGTAAAGGCAAGGCAAGGATACTGTCACCCTACCCAAGCAGTAAAGGCAAGGCAAGGATACTGTCACCCTTACTCCAACAGTGTAGGCAAGGCAAGGATACTGTCATTCTTACTCCAACAGTGTAGGCAATGCAAGGATACTGTCACTCTACCCAAGCAGTAACGGCAAGGCAGTGATACTGTCAAACTAACTCTTGACATTTGACAAGCGAGGAAAAGACCGATGCGATCGATTCACAGTTAGAGCACGTGACAGTTTTTTTCCCTCTCTAAATCTGAAGAAATGCCCATCAATGTGGTCGTTTACTGTCCCTGTGTGATATGTTGCGTGC
Source organism: Achatina immaculata (assembly GCA_009760885.1). NCBI lineage: Eukaryota > Metazoa > Mollusca > Gastropoda > Stylommatophora > Achatinidae > Lissachatina > Lissachatina immaculata. The sequence continues at coordinate 26,085,757 of CM019699.1, forward strand.
CTACATAAATAACAGTACAAAGCGTTTAAGACGTTCGTCCCTTGAATCAGTTCACCGGACAAAAACAAGTATACGATAACCAATCCTTTTTCAGGCTTCTTTCCCCAGCTCTCAAACAATCCTTTTTAAGGCTTATTTCCCCCACTTCGCAACAATCTTGTTTAGGCTTCTTTCCCCAACTCTCAAACAATCCTTTTTGGCTTATTTCCCCCACTTCCACACAATCCTTTCTAGGTTTCTTTCCCCCACTCCCAAACAATCCTTTTTATACTTCTTTCTCCACTCCCAAACAATCCTTTTTAGGCTTCTTTCTCCTACTTGCAAAACAATCCTTTTTAGGCTTCTTTCTCCTACTCCCAAACAACCCTTTATAGGATTGTTTCCCCTATTCCCAAAAAAAACCCGTTTAGGCTTCTTTCTCCTATTCTTAAACAACACTTTTAAGCTTCTTTCTCCTATTCTTAAACAACACTTTTAAGCTTCTTTCTCCTATTCTTAAACAACACTTTTAAGCTTCTTTCTCCTATTCTTAAACAACACTTTTAAGCTTCTTTCTCCTATTCTTAAACAACACTTTTAAGCTTCTTTCTCCTATTCTTAAACAACACTTTTAAGCTTCTTTCTCCTATTCTTAAACAACACTTTTAAGCTTCTTTCTCCTATTCTTAAACAACACTTTTAAGCTTCTTCTCCTATTCTTAAACAACACTTTTAAGCTTCTTTCTCCTATTCTTAAACAACACTTTTAAGCTTTTTTCTCCTATTCTTAAACAACACTTTTAAGCTTCTTTCTCCTATTCTTAAACAACACTTTTAAGCTTCTTTCTCCTATTCTTAAACAACACTTTTAAGCTTCTTTCTCCTATTCTTAAACAACACTTTTAAGCTTCTTTCTCCTATTCTTAAACAACACTTTTAAGCTTCTTTCTCCTATTCTTAAACAACACTTTTAAGCTTCTTTCTCCTATTCTTAAACAACACTTTTAAGCTTCTTTCTCCTATTCTTAAACAACACTTTTAAGCTTCTTTCTCCTATTCTTAAACAACACTTTTAAGCTTCTTTCTCCTATTCTTAAACAACACTTTTAAGCTTCTTTCTCCTATTCTTAAACAACACTTTTAAGTTTCTTTCTCCTATTCTTAAACAACACTTTTAAGCTTCTTTCTCCTATTCTTAAACAACACTTTTAAGCTTCTTTCTCCTATTCTTAAACAACACTTTTAAGCTTCTTTCTCCTATTCTTAAACAACACTTTTAAGCTTCTTTCTCCTATTCTTAAACAACACTTTTAAGCTTCTTTCTCCTATTCTTAAACAACACTTTTAAGCTTCTTTCTCCTATTCTTAAACAACACTTTTAAGCTTCTTTCTCCTATTCTTAAACAACACTTTTAAGCTTCTTTCTCCTATTCTTAAACACACTTTTAAGCTTCTTTCTCCTATTCTTAAACAACACTTTTAAGCTTCTTTCTCCTATTCTTAAACAACACTTTTAAGCTTCTTTCTCCTATTCTTAAACAACACTTTTAAGCTTCTTTTCCTATTCTTAAACAACACTTTTAAGCTTCTTTCTCCTATTCTTAAACAACACTTTTAAGCTTCTTTCTCCTATTCTTAAACAACACTTTTAAGCTTCTTTCTCCTATTCTTAAACAACACTTTTAAGCTTCTTTCTCCTATTCTTAAACAACACTTTTAAGCTTCTTTCTCCTATTCTTAAACAACACTTTTAAGTTTCTTTCTCCTATTCTTAAACAACACTTTTAAGCTTCTTTCTCCTATTCTTAAACAACACTTTTAAGCTTCTTTCTCCTATTCTTAAACAACACTTTTAAGCTTCTTTCTCCTATTCTTAAACAACACTTTTAAGCTTCTTTCTCCTATTCTTAAACAACACTTTTAAGTTTCTTTCTCCTATTCTTAAACAACACTTTTAAGCTTCTTTCTCCTATTCTTAAACAACACTTTTAAGCTTCTTTCTCCTATTCTTAAACAACACTTTTAAGCTTCTTTCTCCTATTCTTAAACAACACTTTTAAGCTTCTTTCTCCTATTCTTAAACAACACTTTTAAGTTTCTTTCTCCTATTCTTAAACAACACTTTTAAGCTTCTTTCTCCTATTCCCAAACAACACCTTTTAGGCTTCTTTCCCCCACTCCTAAAACAATCCTTTTTTAAACTTATTTCCCAGAGTCCCAAACTATCACGCACACATACATATATTTTTTTTCTCAACAATTAGCAACCATTATCATGTTCTGTCACATTTTTGTAGATCTTCCTCTTTACCCACAGGTTGTCAATATCATCTCTTCCTTACCCATTCCCCGCATTCATGAAACTTACCCATTCCCCGCATTCATGAAACTTCATGAAGGAGGGCTATGAATTATGTGAAACTTCATGAAGGAGGGCTATGAACTACGTGAAACTTCATGAAGGAGGGCTATGAACTACGTGAAACTTCATGAAGGAGGGCTATGAATTATGTGAAACTTCATGAAGGAGGGCTATGAACTACGTGAAACTTCATGAAGGAGGGCTATGAACTACGTGAAACTTCATGAAGGAGGGCTATGAACTATGTGAAACTTCATGAAGGAGGGCTATGAACTACGTGAAACTTCATGAAGGAGGGCTATGAACTACGTGAAACTTCATGAAGGAGGGCTATGAACTACGTGAAACTTCATGAAGGAGAGCTATGAACTATGTGAAACTTCATGAAGGAGGGCTATGAACTACGTGAAACTTCATAAAGGAGTGCTATGAACTATGTGATACTTCATGAAGGAGGGCTATGAACTACGTGAAACTTCATGAAGGAAGGCTATGAACTACGTGAAACTTCATGAAGGAGGGCTATGAACTATGTGAAACTTCATGAAGGAGGGCTATGAACTATGTGAAACTTCATAAAGGAGTGCTATGAACTATGTGATACTTCATGAAGGAGGGCTATGAACTATGTGAAACTTCATGAAGGAGGGCTATGAACTATGTGAAACTTCATAAAGGAGTGCTATGAACTATGTGATACTTCATGAAGGAGGGCTATGAACTATGTGAAACTTCATGAAGGAGGGCTATGAACTATGTGAAACTTCATGAAGGAGGGCTATGAACTATGTGAAACTTCATGAAGGAGGGCTATGAACTATGTGAAACTTCATGAAGGAGGGCTATGAACTATGTGAAACTTCATGAAGGAGGGCTATGAACTATGTGAAACTTCATGAAGGAGGGCTATGAACTATGCGAAACTTCATGAAGGAGACCGATGAACTATTTGAAACATAGAGGAAGGAGACCGATGAACTATTTGAAACTTAGAGGAAGGAGACCGATGAACTATTTGAAACTTAGAGGAAGGAGTGGACGAGCTGACGAGTTTGGATAACCCGTGTTCTAAATATTTCTCCTTTCTCACTGCGTTCTTAACCAGTTTATAACCATATTTTAGCTCACACTGCACAAGTGCAAATTGAACCATGTAGTCTCTTCATGTTAACAATATTAGGCTAGCAACATTATTTCTAGAGATATGGGGGCAGAATGTGCTTTATCACAGAAGTCACTCAAACATCAGTACAGAGAGTACGCCTTTATACCAACAACAACATTGTATCAGGAGGAAGAAAGAACAATCTTTATACTAGCAACAACACTGTAAAAGGTGTAAGAAACAATCATCTTTAAACTAGTAACAATACTGCATCAGGTAGAAGAAACAATCTTTATACTAGCAACAACGTAGTTGTAGTAATAGTTTAATTGGCTCTAGATTGATGAGATTTATTATTTAATTCCTTTATTTTGTCTGGCCGTCGTTGTGCTGAGTGGTGGAAGGATGACCTTACCATACGTTCACACCTTACATATAAAATAACAGGAATACGAAAACAATCCTTTTTATAAAATCACGATTCTTGTATTTTACAAAACTCTGATCCATAAAGCATCACAAATCACAAATCCGATGCACATGATGTCCATATAATTCTAACTGGCGTTACTAAAAATATATATTAAACAAATAAAATTTCCTTGAATAATATGAGTTCACTACTGCTTACAAAGGCGCACAAACTAAAATACACACGCCAGCCTCTGTCTCTCGGAAACTGACTATCTTCGTCCACGACTGGTCGCTACCTTCGCGAGCTCAACTTATCCCCCTTTATGCTTCTCCCTTTTCTTATATACCTCGTCATCGCCGGACCGGACGCCTGGGGATTTTCCATTCACACGTGGCCGTCTCTGGCCAGTGGGATTTCCAATCAAAACCGGGTCGCTGCTTGTTTACTTTTTCCCCTCCTTACATACTCCCTCTGGTTTTGTTTACAAAATTTTTTGTATGGAATACAATAAATTTTATATATGCATTGTAGAATAGTTACATATCCTGAACTCAAAGTCTTTATGTCCTTCTTTTTGGGACCAGTACCCATGTTGCTGTAGTTGCGTGTCGTCTTCCTCCGGTTAGCCTGTTGGTGTGTTGGTCTGGCCTATTTTTGTACTTTTGTGTGCCTTGCAGTATTTCTCATATACTGTACTTGGTCGTGTAATGTGGGCAAGGGTGCTACTCGTTGTTCGACGCTCTGCTCTGTAGCTCCGTCTTCTGATTCGGCGGGTGGTTGGTTTTCATGTACTAGTAAGGATGTACTTGTTCGAGTGGTACTGTCTTCGCTGTCTACTGCTACCTGTGGGGTGGATGCGACTTCTTCCTCCGTTATTTCTACCTGCGTACTGTCAGGTTCGGTCTCTGATTCCGAAGAGTCTACTACTATCTCATCGTCGGTGTCGTCATCGTTGTTGGGTGCTATACTGAGTGTAGCCTGTCTGCGCTGATTGTTTCTGTCGTCTGTAGGGATATTCCAATCTTGTTTGGCCTTTCTCAAATGGTTTGCGTGGACTCGTTGTATTTTCCCTGTCAGTTGGTTCTTTATTATAAATGATACTGGAGATAACTTTTTTTGAACAAAGAATCCCGTTTTCCATTTGCTGTCGTGTTTGGATGTCATGTGGTGGTTTAATAAGTATACTGGATCACCTATAGAAATGTCCTCAGTTGTGCTTTGTTCATCGTACCTTTGCTTTCGTGCGTCTTTGGTTCTGTTTATGTGGTTTATCACTTGTATAAAAGCCTTATGTTGTCTCATTAGCGTGTGTTCTATAGAATCATTTTCACTGTAGCAGTGTGTTCGTAGTCTCAGGATGGCGTCCAGGGGTAGAATGGGGTGTCTCCCGTACATGAGGAAAAATGGGGAGTATCCTGTTCGTTTAGAAATGTTCATATTCATCGCTGCCACCGCCTGGGTCAAGTACTCGTCCCATTTACTGACCTCCGTGTTTACCAGCTTGGCAACAATATCATTTAGTGTGCGATGCTGTCTCTCGTTTGTCCCGTTGGCTTGAGGATGGTATGGTGTTGTGAAGATATGGTGAATGTTATAGCGTTTCACCATAGTCTGGAATTGTTCTCCGCGAAACTCGGGACCGTTGTCTGTGACTATGGTAATTGGTACTCCATGTCTTGGGACGATATTGTCGATTACCAAGTCAGCTACTGTTTTACTTTGGATGTTTGGTGTTGGAAAACACTCCGTCCATGCGGAATATTCGTCTGTTACATGCACGATGTACTTGTTGCCTGATGTGGTGATTGGATAAGGTCCTGAACAGTCGATACTTAATTTCAGCATGCATGCCGGTGGGGTATCGGATATTTCTAGCGGATTTTTTATAGGTAACAAGTTTCTTGTTTTGCAGGTTTGGCACTGCTCTATGTGCTGGTTTACGTCCTCTCTCATGTTCTTCCAATAGTATCCTATTTGTATGGCTTTCAACGTTTTTTCCGTCCCCATATGCCCGTTATTATCGTGGTATTGTGATAACACCTGTTGTTGTAGATGTTGGGGCGTGACGGTTCTCAACCTGTAGTCGTCGTCGTCTTCTTTTACTTTGTATAGCACGTTATTCACTATTCTGAACTTTTCACTGGTTTTTCTTGGTAATCGGTTGTGCTTCATATCTGCTTTTAATTGTCTTATCTCCTCGTCCAGGTCTTGCTCATCTGCCATGATGGGAGGGGTGGGTAACTGTTCGGTGGGGGCTGGTAGGACTTCGGATATTGGTTGTGGTTGTGGGAAGGGATCGTATATGGGGAAATCGGTTGGCAGAAAGGATGAAGAGTTGATGGTGTTTATTTCAAGCATGTTATCCTGCTTGTTGACAGTTTCTGCTGTCTGGTGATTGTTGTCCTTATACTGTTCTGTTCCTGGCCGAGAAAACTGGTCGGCGAGGTTCCGTGCTCCTGCGATATGACGAATGTCTGTAGTGTAGGCTTGGATGAAATGACTCCATCGTTGTATTTTGAAGTTCTTGTGCTTGGCGTTCATTAGGTTTATAAGTCCGATACTGTCTGTTCGGATGCTTAACTGGCAGTGTAACACATATTTGTGGAGTTTCTGTAACGCGTACACTATGGCGTATGCCTCCTTCTCGTTGATGTGCCATTTGCTTTGTGACTCACTTAGTCTATGGGATAGAAAGTAGATTGGTTTTAGATTTTCCTCTCTCTGTCTTGTGCTGTTGTCTTGTAGCAACACGGCGCTTACTGTTGTTGCTGATGCGTCTGTGTAAAGTATCATCGGTTTATTTAAATCTGGGAATGCGAGCATAGTCTGTCGCATGAGGTCGTTTTTTAGTGTGTCGAATGCCCTTTGACATTCTGGCGACCAGGAGAATCGGCTATATTTTCTTGTGAGCGCGATTAAGGGCTCTGCCTATTCTGTCTACAACCATAAACTTTTGTTTATGAGTTTGTCCTCCTATGCATATTTTTATCCACGTGATTCCTTTTGCCCTTAATTCGTAATTGTCGACAGTCCAGAGTTTGCCTTCGCTGGGCCGTAATACCGTGTTTGAGCGAATAGTTTCCCATACGTTTTGTCTGATCAGACTGACTTCGCTGCCAGTGTCGATGAGTGTGTGGATGATGGTATTCTTTATCTGCATGGGAATGGTAGACGTTGCGTTTGTGCCGTTTTCCAGTGCTGTGATACGGCCCGTTGCTACTTGTAGAGGTGGGGTGGACCGTTTACCGTAACTCCGTTGAAGTTTTCCGAGTTTTCTCTGTTGATTATAGACTCTGTATCTTGGTGCAGATTCTCGTGGTGTTCTGTATGGGTCCTCAGGTGGTCTGGTGAATCTGGGTGGTGTATAATCATGGTTGGTCTGCGTGCTCCTCCATGAACTTCTGTCTGATACGGGTGTAGATTCATATCTGCATTGGCGAGCTATGTGCCCATGAATGCCGCAGTTGAAACATGGTTTATATCTTATGTTTGTCTGCGTGTCCTGGTAAGAGACCTGGGCCACGGTGGCCGTGCTTTGACTTGCGCTTTCCGAGGCAGCTTGTCTTTGTGTAGCACTGTCGTTGCGTAAAGAAGAAGTCATTGGTTCAGTTGTCGGACATGGGGTCTCCCCGTTGGCCATGCGGGATGTTAGTCTTTTTGTGAACTGCTCCATTTCGATAGCTGTATTGATTGCCGAGTTTAGTGTCTGGGGGTCTTTCTTGATTAACTTAGTTTTGATTGCTTTGTCATACACAGCGTCTATAAAAAAATTTGCCAGCAAATGCTGTGTGGCCGGTTGATGTATCTTGTCGTTGTGGAAGGCTTGTTTTGCCAGTTTAATCATTGTTTCTGCCATGTTTTGGATTGGCTCTTCTTTGTGTTGCTTCAAATTGCTTATTTGTCTCAAGGCTGCGTGAGGATCGATGCCTTTGCTGAAACACTTAGCTAGTTCTTTCTTAAAATCCGCATATGTTTCGTCTGAGTTCTCTTGAATTCGCCTGGAGACAAAGTCTGAAACACTCCCCTTGGCTGTGATAAGGAATATGTTTTTCTTTTGCGAATCCTGTAGGTTATGTACAAGCGCATATTTTTCTGTCTGTTCTGTCCATTGTTGGAATCTCTGTGGATCGCCATCGTAGGTATCGATGTGGCATGGTAAACCTTGAGTGGCGAAGGTTAGCTTTAATTGTCTCAAGGCTTCGGTCATTATGGTGACTGGGTCAGCTTCTGGTTTGGGGTTGCTATTTGTTGCAGACTCCATGGTTCTTGGCTTTTAGACGAAGATTATCGGTTGACTATTTGTAGAAATATTTTCCAAAATGTTTTTTTTTAATACACTGTGTGCTTCTTCACACTGCATCACTATGCGTGATTCTCCGTACTGAATTACTGTCCAGCCTGCCCGTTCCGCGACTAACACAAATTTCTTCCGCCTAGGACTACTCCACTCTAACTGGAGATTCCAGCAGGATTTTCCTCGGGAATTTTCTTCAACGCACAGACTTGTCGGAGCCTCTGTCCCGATGTGACGTAACACGCACGTGGGCGCTGAACTTTGACCTTTCCGTGGTGGAATTTCCAATGTATGATAGTTGAAACATCGAACCCTGGCTGACCTCTTGTCAGTGATGTTTGTGCAAACGGTGACCTCTTATGTTCCAGTGTAATCCTAATGGCTTAAACGAGGTCAGCTGTCATATTAACATATATTATCATATATGCAAGACGATTCATCCTGGTCACGGCACCACGTGTAGTAATAGTTTAATTGGCTCTAGATTGATGAGATTTATTATTTAATTCCTTTATTTTGTCTGGCCGTCGTTGTGCTGAGTGGTGGAAGGATGACCTTACCATACGTTCACACCTTACATATAAAATAACAGGAATACGAAAACAATCCTTTTTATAAAATCACGATTCTTGTATTTTACAAAACTCTGATCCATAAAGCATCACAAATCACAAATCCGATGCACATGATGTCCATATAATTCTAACTGGCGTTACTAAAAATATATATTAAACAAATAAAATTTCCTTGAATAATATGAGTTCACTACTGCTTACAAAGGCGCACAAACTAAAATACACACGCCAGCCTCTGTCTCTCGGAAACTGACTATCTTCGTCCACGACTGGTCGCTACCTTCGCGAGCTCAACTTATCCCCCTTTATGCTTCTCCCTTTTCTTATATACCTCGTCATCGCCGGACCGGACGCCTGGGGATTTTCCATTCACACGTGGCCGTCTCTGGCCAGTGGGATTTCCAATCAAAACCGGGTCGCTGCTTGTTTACTTTTTCCCCTCCTTACATAGTATCAGGTGGAAGAAACAACAATCTTTATACTAGCAACAACACAGTATCAGGAGGAAGAAACAATCTTTATACTAGCAACAACACAGTATCAGGAGGAAGAAACAACAATCTTTATACTAGCAACAACACAGTATCAGGAGGAAGAAACAACAATCTTTATACTAGCAACAACACAGTATCAGGAGGAAGAAACAACAATCTTTATACTAGCAACAACACAGTATCAGGAGGAAGAAACAATAATCTACCATCTGATTGACAACGCAGAAGGAATGTGTATGAAAGAGAGAGAGAAAGAGAGATGAGAGAGGAAAGGAAAGACAGTCTAATTTAAAGACAGACGAAAGAGAGACAGAAAGGAGAGACAGAGAGACAGAAAGACATACGAGAGAGAGAAGAGCCAGACAGACAGAAAGACAGACGAAAGAGAAAGAGAGAGAGAGAGAACATGAATGAACGAACAAACTTTAAAGTGTGAAGAATTATCACGCAGGCCTGTCTGATATTCTCTCTGTTATCACAAAACTTTCATTAAATTCCGGACAGCCTACACTCTTTTAGTACAAATAAACTATGGGCAAAAAAAAACGCAATTAAAATGACAATAACTGAACTGAACTGACATAAACTGAAATAAGAAAACTGTTACGTTTCACTCTTACACACAAGCACAAAACGGAAGACACCATACATGGAAAAAAAGTTACTCTCACAATCTTGTACACTAACGCACATCTACCAGACTACATTGTGATAAGAGACATATACACATAGTGGCGACAGAGTCACACATGTAGGCGAAACCGACAAAATATACTGGCGACAGAGTCACACATGTAGGCGAAACCGACAAAATATACTGGCGACAGAGTCACACATGTAGGCCAAACCGACAAAATATACTGGCGACAGAGTCACACATGTAGGCCAAACCGACAAAATATACTGGCGACAGAGTCACACATGTAGGCGAAACCGACAAAATATACTGGCGACAGAGACAGACATTAGGCGAGACAGACAAAATATACTGGCGACAGAGGCAGACATTAGGCAAGACAGACAAAATATACTGGCGACAGAGACAGACATTAGGCGAGACAGACAAATTATACTGGAGACAGAGACAGACATTAGGCGAGACAGACAAAATATACTGGAGACAGAGGCAGACATTAGGCAAGACAGACAAAATATACTGGAGACAGACATTAGGCGAGACAGACAAAATATACTGGCGACATAGACAGGCATGTAGGCAAGAAAGAATATACAGAGATAGATATGTAGGCGAGTCAGACAGTATATACGGGCGACAGAGACAGACATGTAGGTGAGAAAGAATTTACAGTGGCAGACATGTAGGCTAGACAGACAGTACATACTGGCGACGGAATACATATACAGAATATACGGCATGATAGTGACAAGGAACAGAATATATCACAGATCCAACGAAGTCAGTTTTCAAAATAGATGATGATGATGATGATGATGATGATGATGATGATGATGATGATGCAGTGCGAATATGCCGTCTGTAAGCGAAGATGACGGTTGCGCAGGTCCTGTTGGCTTTGTCTGCACAACTTCACGGGCTCTCTTTCTAGAGTCCTTTCCTTGTCCTTGACGAAATTTCCTGTCTCCTGTCTGTATTTGTGTGTTTCCGGTTTTATTTTTGCAGGTGACGGACAGACAGGCAGGCAGAACACAATCCAGCCCTCCCCCTCTTACTACGCCTATAGAAGGTGGTACTCTATACCGTCCTTGACAGATGTCCTTGCCCCCTAGCCACACGTGCGCGCGTCTGTGAGCAGAAAACCCTAATATCTGATTGTTATGCATGAAAATCTGATGTAACACAAACCCCACCTAGAGAATACTAACACTGAAACAAAACCTTTCATTCCTCCAAGTATACCCAACGTATCAAATGTTTCGCTTCCAACAACGGGTTGTCACACGATATGTGTATCATCTGAAATTCTGCAGTAAAGTTGTTTCAAAATGCAGATTTAAAAGAAAAAGAAACGAAATACAAAAGAAAAGATTCTGGAATAAACAATTATATGTGCATGCCCTTTCAACTCTGTGTGTGCGTGCATGCGTGTGTATGTCTCTCTCTCTCTCTCTCTCTCTCTCTCTCTCTCTCTCTCTCTCTCTCTCTCTCTCTGTTTTGAAAATAAAATAAATAAGTTGGAGGAAACGTAACCGACGTGATTACAGCTGAGCATGTCTGGAAGACAAATTAATCTTGCACATAAACCCGACTACTCGAGACAGGAGATTTAAAGAAAAAAAAGTATACATACGTATATACTAGCCTGTGATTTTCTTTACATGGAAGGCTAATGTAGTCGCCACATAAATAAGTCGATACTTATAATGCTGTCAGTGCTGTATGTATCCATCTAGGCATGAACATCAGAAACGATTACGTCCTACCATTCTCCGCCGGTATCGCTGCATGGAGGACACAAGTTATTTTCACTCTGTTTTCCAGCAAAGAAAGTTATGAAGGCGAACGGTTTTCACATTCATTATGATTAATGCCCGCTCCAAGTGAGGTGACGCGTATAAAAGGCAATATAGAGCCGATAACATCACAGTAATAGATGGAAGATTGATGTCTTCATTTATGTGAAGCACTTTTATCTAAGCCGCGCGGTCTGCCGCGCGCAGTTTATTTTGTCCGGAGTATTTCCTCATATGATGAGGATACGGAGGGAGGGAGAGATAGATGGAGGCGGGAAGGAAGGTGGCTGGTGGCGTAGTTATGAACAGGTATGTCTTACTGTATGTCCACTTCCCTGATATTTCAAACAACATGACATCGACTAACAGCAATCTGTGGATAACAGCAAAATGATTCATCACGGTTTCTACATGAAACTGGTACACCAAGACATGCATGATAACACTCCAAAAACTCTAAGCACGGGAGAACAAGAAAAGAGTAAGAAGAAAATATGAAGGGAGCCCAGGAACCTAGTAAGACAAGTAACAGTCTAGTCACGTTAGAAAATTCGGCCACTAACAACCCATATATATCTTGTAGAAGCTACATTTATTACATGTATTTCTGTCTTTATTCGCTCACATACTCGCCAATCTTCTCCTCACTAATGGTAACAAAATGTTTTCAAGACAGCTAACACACACCATACAACTGTTATTTCTAGCCTCAACTTTCTTGAGAGTTAGCAGGGTTGTGATACAGAAGACTGTAAAAGCACATCTTACATCCTGCCCGTGCCGTTAAACGTTATATAGGGCTCGCGTGGTAGATTGCCAAGATTTCCTGTTTTCGGCGAGCTTTTCAACCCTATCAAGGGATTTTATTCCCACTAAACAGGCCTCTCTTAACAATGTCCTCCTTTAGAGTTTCACGTGGTCGTCCTCTTTTTCTTTCGACATGTTGTGTTTCACTTGATAGCTTGTTTTGGGATTCTCTGGTTCTTTCTTCTCAGCAAATGACCGACATATGTCTATCTTCTTTTTTCTGATCACACATGAGACAGGTTGATATCTGCTCATCTGTCGTATCTCTGCGTTGTGTCATCTGCAAAATCAAGATCTTCCAGCAGGGTCTCACGTACACAATCAATGGCCGTTTTACCTGTGCAGCATTTTTTCATTATGAAGTCTATGGCAATTCCAAAAAGCAAGGGAGATAATATACATCCTTGTTTCACGCCTGTTTCAATCTGGAACCATTCACTCATTCCGTACTCTATGTTGACTGCACAAACTTATCCATTGTAGATGTCCCTAATGATGTTGAAAATTTTAGACGGTATTCCATATATTCTTAAATTTCTCCACAATGAATCTCTGTGTATACTATAAAATGCCTTTTTAAAGTCTATGAAGTTCAGAATTAATGGCTTTTGCTTTTCTATATGTTCTTCAAGTATTATCCTTAGAGTAAATCCCTTTTCGAAATCCTGCCTGTTCATCTCTCACTGCAGAATCCACTATATCCTGAATTCTATTCAGAACAACTTTACAAAATACTTTTGACAGAACTGATAGTAAGGTTACCCCTCTCCGGTTTATTGCAATCGCTAAGGTTGCCTTTTCTGTATACAATGATTCTCTTTTTCCATTTAGAACTTATTACTTCTATCCACTATAAACCTACAGACTCTCACAGCTATCTCTTGTACTCTTCCTCCCATCCCAGATCGTGTAAGGACTCTATTCCTTTTTCCAAACTTCTTAGGTTGCGACGTTTGTGTAATGAGGATTTGGATTTCCTGGATCAAGGCCATAAAATGCTGATTTCTTCCGTCAACGCGGGTATCCAGAACATGTTCTATCGTTATCTTGGAACCGCATCAGCCATATATCGCGGCAACAAGCCCTCAATTCTAAACTGCACTGTAGCTGGGACAGAGTTAAACTGGTACTCACGCACCACCCTCATAGCTTGGCAGTTAAAAACATACTGTTTCGCCATCTCTATCTCCTCCTGACCGAGCCTGATACATGGGAACTTTTTGGGGAACCCCCAATGGTGGCGTACAGACGGGACAAGAACCTCAGGGACCTTTTAATTCGTAGTCACCTTAAGACAGATGACACTTTTTATGATACCAGACGTTGCGGACGCCGTAGATGCAACACTTGCCCGTTTGTTGTCGAGGCTAGCCAGATCTTCTTCCATAAGTCCACGTTATCAGTTCAGGACGGTTTCACCTGTACTTCACGTAATATTATTTATCCTATTATGTGCAAACGTTGTGGTATGAAGTACATAGGGGAGACTGGCTTACGCTTAGGAGATCGATTTCGCCAGCATCTTGATATTTCTAAGAGGGCCTGGACACCTGTGGCTAAACATTTTTTTCTTAGCAACCACAAAGGAAAACAGAACATTTCTGTTAGTGCGATCCGCTCTTGTTCTGCTGATGTACAATCTCGGAGGGTCCTAGAACAGCGCCTTATTTTCCAGGCTGGCTGTCTCCACCCAGCAGGAATTAACAATGTCTTCAGCTTTCTGTAACTTCTTTAGTTTTCCACAACCCCCCCCCCCTTTTTTTTTAAACTCAACTTTCTTTCTCCTAGCTACCCCTCCCTACCGCCACCCTCTTTTCTTCTCTGGCAACATAATGGTGTTTATAGGGACAGTCCTATTCACCAGTTTCATATTTTCTCGCTGGGACAGTCCTATTCACCAGTTTCACATTTTCTCGCTGCAGGTGTTTATGTTCCTCATCCATTATCTCTCCGCTTCTCCCCCCCCCCCCCAACACCTTCTCCTCTAGCGGCTATCATGTTTCTATTGCCTTTCCCTCATCCCTTTCTACCACTTGTTTTCCTCCTTTCTCTCCACTTCTTCTTTACGACTGGCTCTATCGGTGTATCCTTTGTGTGGCCCGCGTGGCCCCTATGCATCTTATAATCGAAACGCATTTCTGTTTCCTACTTCTGGAGGAGGCCATATTAAGATAAGTTCTTCGTTTAGTTATTTGTTTGTCTTGTTGTGCATGTAATCCTCGAAAAAGGCTCACGCCGAAATATTAGATGTTGTATGTTTTTCATTTATACATTCTCATACTTTCTATTCATTTTTTCTCACTTTACTCACTCCCTCTGCCACTTTGTAAAACTACACCATACACCTCTATCTACCTTTACTATCCATTTAGAAGGGACCTTTTCTTCTTTCCACACTGCATTAAACATTCTCTGTAGTTGGCTCATGTTGTCACTTTTAATAGCTTTTAACATTTCGGCTGTTATTTCATCTTCATCCGCAGCTTTGTTGTTAGTCATTAGATTCACTGCTGTTTCGATTTCATGTAATGTAATTTCATCTAGGCTGACATTTAGTTGTGGGATTGGTAAGTCAGTATCAAGGTCTATCAATTCTTTTTGGTGTGGTCGATTAAGTAATTCTTGGAAGTGTTCGGCCCATCTTTGTTTTTTATCTTTACTTGATGTTAATAGGGTGCCAGTTTTGCTAACCACTGGTCCTTCTTTGGATGCAATAGTACCTGTTAGCCTCAACTGTATGTCATACAGAGTTTTGCTGTCTCCTGTTTTTGCTGTCTTCTCTGCTCCTTTGGCCATCTTGTCCATGTATTCTCTTGTATCCCTTCTAGATGAACTTTTTACTTTCTTGTCCAGCACATCCGACCATTAAAACGACTGCTAGATCTTCCACGCTGCCCAAACATTATATATCCACTTGATGATACACAATTTCACAGTTGTCTTTCTTTTCTTCCCTGCCTTGATTACTTCTCTTTTTTTCTGCAAAACACGTCTTCCACTGTTATCTGCTCTCCAAGCTCAGTCATGTTTAGCATATATCTTTCATTATCAGTTCTGCACTAGGGAAGATGAGAGATACACTCTATCAGAACGTTCCTGATATCATCAGCGAACACTGACAGTACGCCCACGGCTCAATATCTGGACATCAGAAAGAAAAAGATGGGAAAATACTCGATGCACTGTTCAACAACAACAAAAGGCGACCAATCGCTGCAGATGATGTTCCGGATAATCTGCATGCTCATATTTAAATCCGCCCCCCCCCCCCAGTATCGAAGTAACCAGTACGCTTGTCTCTCACTGCTAAGCTTGGGGGTTCATCCAGGACCGAAACTGCCCTATCAACATCACTGTAGAGATGGAGAAACGGGTCCAGGGTTGTTGCTGGAACAAGAGAAAGAAAATCGGACTGCCCTGATACCAACAGCATCAGCATGTGGTGTGCCGGCTCGTCATGGAAATATGGCCACTAATATAATATCCCTTATGAGTATCAGTGAGAAGCAACGCGTCGAGGTTCTAAAAGCTAACATATTTAAGGATGATCCTATATAAGCCATTCTTTGTTAGATAGTGCCTTCGTCCTTTGACTCACAAACAGCAGAAGATAATTAATACTTGCATGAGACATTCTAGCCATCAGCAAAGACATACAGAGAAGGCTAGAATCAGCTGAAATGTGTTCTTAAGAAGAATGCTGAAGGTGCCGCTGACAGCGAGTGAATCAAACGAGGAAGTTCTGAAAGAGACACAAGAAACAATGAAAATAATAATCAAGATCAGAAAATGACAATCAAAATTTGCGGGGCATGTTTGGAGGAGAGGCGGGCTAGAGCACCTAATGGCAACAGGGAAGATGGAAGGTAGACGAGGCAGAGGTAGACAGAGAGAAACGATGTTTGATGGTCTGGCATCCTAGAACACGAAATACTCAGCGACATGGCTGGTCAGATGCACAAGGGATCGAGGGTTATGGAAGGACATGATATCCTAGGCCTGTCTGCAGGGACCTTGCGAGAGAGAGAGAGAGGAGAGAGAGAGAGGGAGAGAGAGAGAGAGGGAGAGAGAGAAACATTCTCGATAACTAGTAGCTATAAAACATGTTTGCTTATTCTTCAGCTTGTCTCACAGTATGTAGACAATAAAAGAAAACTTATATTTGTATTCTGACTGTCCTAACAATCAAGACTATCACTGACTATGGTTAAGAGAGAATCATTATTACGTTGTTAAGACTCCAACACTTTGGTCTACAGCAATGACTGGCTTCTCAGCTTCTCAGCTTCATACTCCCCTCAACTCCTTGCCAACCCAACTAACAAAATCACTAATCGTAGCAGGGCGTGGGGCTGGTCAAAGGACTGACCAATCAGGCCAAATTTGTACATCCATGGCTGGCCTGACAAACTAATCCATTTTAACATCCGGTACTACAGTCTATATACAGACGTAAAGGTTTGGTCTGAGATGAGAAGACATGAGCGAAGCTTTGTTTTAATATTGTGACCAGTGACTTCCATCAATCAAGTTCCACCTTCACCGTTTCTGGCAGTGTTACACAACATTACATTCCTACCAGTTTCCTCAAGGCTACATTTACTCTATTTTCTTCTTCCTATACTTACTCTAAAGCAGTTTTGTCCAAAGTGCCTGGTGCTTCCCATCCCCCACCCTTCGACGGCGAAGGGAAGATTGCAGGGGGGAGTGGGGAGGGGGTGTGTGTGACAGACAGCAGTAGAACTACTTTAGTGAAAAAGGTTTCTAGAGTGCGCCCTTTTCTGAGAAAAGTTTGAGAACCACTGTTATAAGGGGTTCAAAATACTTAAATGAGGAATCTTCTTACTGCCATGTATTACGGTTATTGTATAGAGAAAGACAAGAATGCAGCTAGAATAAGCTTAGCATGCTTATCCCCGCAGGAAAAGAAAACACAAACAAGCTTCCATACATCGTCCTAATGATAAGACAAACTGCCTAAGTGACCTCCGCTTTCTTTATATTTCTCAAGCATCATCATAAGTGCTATCCTGCACAGTATTCACAGAACTCCCTTCAAGAATTCTGTCCAGATAGAGCAGAGAATATGGTGCACAAATGTGAATAAATACATACAGCAATAAACAAGTGAAAAGTACAAATAATTCCCTATAAATGTTACTGAAATGGTCTCTCTAGCTTTCTTACCATACAGAGGCAGAGACAAACATGAAGTAGGCGTTAAGCTCTGAAAACACTGACACATCAGCACTGTTAATGTGGAAAGTAGAAGAAGACTGAAAGAGCCATTTATTGCTATAATCTTGTCACTGGCAAGACTACCCATCTCTCAGACACAGGAGAATTCCCTCACTCTCAAATGGGATGTGTATTCAAGAAGCGATATAAATACTGTACTGATGGAGTAAAAATAATCAGGGAGTGACTTAAATGCCGTATGGATAGAGTGAAAATAGCGGAGTGACATAAATACTAGATTGGAGGAGTGACAAAAACGAAAAAGTGATATAAATGCTGTATTTAATGAGTGAAAATAACAAAGGAGACCCAGTAACACATATTTATTAAAAGCTAACTTAAGTGCCATGCCGCTTGGCGTAGGCGATCATTTCCCTCTACAATTCCTTGTCTTTAGACTTGATTATGAGATACGCCAGGGACTTTATTCCTAGCCACATTGACAGCTCATCCAATCACTTCTCTCTCTCTCTGTCTTCCTCTGTCTCTTCTTCCCTCAATTTTTTTCACTTGCCACAGTGTGTTCCAATTTTCCTCTTCTCATGAAAGGTCCTATAAATCTCGCTTGTTTGCCTCCGATCTTTGCTATAATTTGCTGTTTAACTCCAGCCTCTCTTAAGACTTCTTCATTGGTTTTCTTGGATGTCCATGGTACCTTCAACATTCCTCTTACAAACCACATCTCCATGGCCTACATTTCTCATTGTACTCTCTTATTCATGGATCATGCTTCACACCCATAAACAAAATTGGCTTGATGTAACATTTAAGTACTCAGAATCATGTTTCCATTGATACGGATCTGTTGCACAAGTTCGGTCTCATTATCTGGAATGCTGACTTGGTTTGAGCATGTCTGGTTTTTATTTCGTTGTGTAGATTAGGTTATTAAAAATTATTTCGAAGAGGGCAAATAAGTAACAGTTAACAGATAATATATAACCCCAACCCAGACACAAACAATTTTATTCCTTCATTACAACATTCGTGTCGCGCCATCATTACGGCAATATTCGTGTTACTCCCTCGTTATGGCAATATTCGTGTCACTCCCTCGTTATGGCAATATTCGTGTCACTCTCTCGTTACGGCAATATTCGTGTCACTCCCTCGTTATGGCAATATTCGTGTCACTCCCTCGTTACGGCAATATTCGTGTCACTCCCTCGTTATTATAATATTCGTGTCACTCTCTCGTTACGGCAATATTCGTGTCACTCCCTCGTTATGACAATATTCGTATCACTCCCTCGTTACTACAATATTCGTGTCACTCCCTCGTTACTACAATATTCGTGTCACTCCCTCGTTACGGCAATATTCGTGTCACTCTCTCGTTACTACAATATTCGTGTCACTCCCTCGTTACGGCAATATTCGTGTCACTCCCTCGTTATGGCAATATTCGTGTCACTCACTCGTTACGGCAATATTCGTGTCACTCCCTCGTTATGACAATATTCGTGTCACTCCCTCGTTATGACAATATTCGTGTCACTCCCTCGTTATGGCAATATTCGTGTCACTCACTCGTTACTACAATATTCGTGTCACTCCCTTGTTACGGCAATATTCGTGTCACTCACTCGTTACTACAATATTCGTGTCACTCCCTTGTTACGGCAATATTCGTGTCACTCCCTTGTTACGGCAATATTCGTGTCACTCCCTTGTTACGGCAATATTCGTGTCACTCACTCGTTACTACAATATTCGTGTCACTCCCTTGTTACGGCAATATTCGTGTCACTCCCTTGTTACGGCAATATTCGTGTCACTCCCTTGTTACGGCAATATTCGTGTCACTCCCTTGTTACGGCAATATTCGTGTCACTCCCTTGTTACTGCAATATTCGTGTCACTCCCTTGTTACGGCAATATTCGTGTCACTCCCTTGTTACGGCAATATTCGTGTCACTCCCTTGTTACTACAATATTCGTGTCACTCCCTTGTTACGGCAATATTCGTGTCACTCCCTTGTTACTACAATATTCGTGTCACTCCCTTGTTACGGCAATATTCGTGTCACTCACTCGTTAATACAATATTCGTGTTACTCACTCGTTACTACAATATTCGTGTCACTCACTCGTTACTACAATATTCGTGTCACTCACTCGTTACTACAATATTCGTGTCACTCACTCGTTACTACAATATTCGTGTTACTCACTCGTTACTACAATATTCGTGTTACTCACTGGCTGCCACTATTTCGCTTACTTTTTCTTCAAATTAAACAAAATATGCCTAGATTTAGCTTAGAAGTTTAATTATATGTTATCTAGATTGTACTTTTCATGACGCATTTTGATATATTTGAAAAATTGATAATGTGTCTGCATTTATCTTAATTTTTTAAAGTCATAAAATAAAGCAGCAGCATTTAGCTTCCGTGAAGAAAAGCACAAAACATTAACTCCGCTAGCGGCGTTTAAGACAAAACTTACCAAGTATGAATGAAAATCCACTTGCCCGTTAGATGATTCCATCAACGTTTATTTCAGGAAAAGTACACACCATAAAATATGACTGCATCGGAATAAATCGTCTACAGTGAAAGACCTTGAACTATCGGATGCTGGGAGATGTGAAGAGAATATCAAACAGTCAGTGTGATTATACGGAGAATTGGCTCCAGCTAGCAATCTACGTCAGAAGGTGGCGAAAAGCCGTTCTCAGTGTTTAGGAAACTGAAAGGAATATTGGCAGCACTATGCCAGATATAGTCCTAGCTCCCTCCACTGATAGAATACCGTGCCGGTGACGTCAGACTGTGGCTACGACTGAGATTGAAGGCGGCCGCGATGTCTCCCCCACCATTAACTGAGGCCGCGATCAGGCAGACTACAGGAAGGTCAGTTTTCTGGAAGCGAGCAGAAAGCTCTGACGTAGATTTAGACTTAAACCTGGCTGATACTGTTGTCGCTTGTCAAGGAACACGAGGCCAGTTCAACGCCAGCTTGGAGCAAAAGGTCCTCGGGTGTGTCTGCGCCGATGTTATTATCGATGACAAGACAGATGAAATAAAACTAAACAAGCTGCAGGCAATCAAACGAACGGGTAAGCAAGCAAGCAGGCATGCAGTCAGGCAGGCAGGCAAACGAATTGAGCACGCTAGGATGCATCTACAAGTGGGCATGCGTAGTTGTGTTAGAAATCCCTGGCAAGTATCGATCTGTCCCCCTATCTTCTGGCGAGAGAGACTTTTTTCTGGTGTCAGTTCTTAGCGTTATCATTGCTGATGTAGACAGAAGAGCAATCGTTGCAACATGTCTTCAAAATGATTGTGCAACACGAGATACATCATTATTATTGTTCCCCCCCTCTCTCTCTCTCTCTTTCTCTCTCTGGGTCTTTTTTCTTTCATCTCATACCCCGTTTCTGTTGCTGATGTGGTGGAGAAACCACAGGGGAGTGATTAAGAGGACCACTTTCTATTTATGCTATGATTTATGTACCACAAACGAGCTCCTTTTTGCTGACGACAGAGCTCTTACAGCCACATCAGAGAAAGACCTACTACATAACATGGATAACTTAGCAAGGCTATATAAAAACAACAACATGAAGATAGCAGCTCAGGTTCAAGACACGTGACAAATTTATACTTTCTTACAAACCAGCAGAAAACACACCTTCTGAAAGGTATAGTGTATATACGCCATCCGTCAACTGTTGTAGGAGTAAACACTAGCGAAATAACGATAAATAACGCAGTATAATTCTGCCTTCCTCTTCATTAACACTACTTACACCCATATGTCCTCCGTTTTATAAATGCTATCTACAAAACTAAACAGTAAAAATACAAATGAAATACAAAGTCTGTGTTTTCCGCCACATACTAGCACTGAGTCTTCTCGCTGACTCAGTGTAGACTCAAACATGAACAGTAAAGACATGGATCAGGAACACACATTGACTACAGAACTTGTACAAAAAGAACTAAAAGTAATGTCATGCACAAGAAAATGTTCATTCAATGAACTACACTGTGTTATGTTAAATACACAAAGAAATATTTTTAAAATGAGGAGTGCTATGTTGCTACAGTCTTTTTTGATGGAGTTAGCTGTCATACTCTTTATTCCTTATAGTCGGATTGTAACTATCTAACAGAAACCTACGTTGCTTACCATATTTACCATAATAAGCACTTATTATTGATAACTTAGAACATGTCAGAATTCAGCGAATGCTGCTGCTGTTGCTACTCGGCTGTGGGATCATGCTGAGCATGCTGTATTCCGGGATGTTAGTGATGCCCGCGGGCCTATACTAATCTAGGCTAACCTAACTTTTAAATCGCCTAAGTCACGAGTCATAATATGTATAACAAAATAAAGTAGCGAGCAATGCAGTGTCCGTATAAGTATTAAACAGGTTATGCGATTCCATGAATGACAGATGTAGCGCTTTGACAGTACCGCTATAGTTTATGTACTACGTAGTCGATAAACCTCAAGCACGTTAGCCCAGATAGTTAAAGTCAGCAGATACAGTATCTCTCAGCCTCGTTACACTTTTGTTAAGTTCAGAAGAATATTCAGTAGCATACAGTCTTGCACTAAACTTTTATGAAGAGAGGTCCATGAAGTTTGTGAAAAATGTGAAGTTTTTTTTTTCTTTCAAAGCATTCACTGCCGAATTATAAGTGCGTCTTACACACCAAGGCGTCTTATATTGCGCATAACATATAGCAGGCGGGAACTGCGGCATACAAGGTGGAGAAAACAGGAGAAAACAGACAGAGCACAGTCACAAATCACCACACACAGAGATAAGTAAGCAGACAAGACCCCGCAACAAGACATAAAACTAAACGAGAAAGACTAACAGACGGAGCGCCCGTTAGGATGTCAAAGAAAAAAAAAAAGCTAAAAATCAAGCTGAATTTAGCCTGCGCGTTACTGCTGCCAGATTCTCTGAGATAATTTCAATTCACCAGCGTGAGACAGTCGTAGAAAATGGTGAATTACTTGCCTCACTTAAGAAATCTGAAATAAATAGAAGACCTAACGTCTTCACTGGAGCATACCTGATGGATGAAGCGTCTAGCCAGTGCTGAACATTGTGGAGCACTGATCCGTGAATCAACATTCCCTCCCACTACATAACATGGATAACTTAGCAAGGCTATAAAAAACAACAACATGAAGATAGCAGCTCAGGTTCAAGACACGTGACAAATTTATACTTTCTTACAAACCAGCAGAAAACACACCTTCTGAAAGGTATAGTGTATATACGCCATCCGTCAACTGTTGTAGGAGTAAACACTAGCGAAATAACGATAAATAACGCAGTATAATTCTGCCTTCCTCTTCATTAACACTACTTACACCCATATGTCCTCCGTTTTATAAATGCTATCTACAAAACTAAACAGTAAAAATACAAATGAAATACAAAGTCTGTGTTTTCCGCCACATACTAGCACTGAGTCTTCTCGCTGACTCAGTGTAGACTCAAACATGAACAGTAAAGACATGGATCAGGAACACACATTGACTACAGAACTTGTACAAAAAGAACTAAAAGTAATGTCATGCACAAGAAAATGTTCATTCAATGAACTACACTGTGTTATGTTAAATACACAAAGAAATATTTTTAAAATGAGGAGTGCTATGTTGCTACAGTCTTTTTTGATGGAGTTAGCTGTCATACTCTTTATTCCTTATAGTCGGATTGTAACTATCTAACAGAAACCTACGTTGCTTACCATATTTACCATAATAAGCACTTATTATTGATAACTTAGAACATGTCAGAATTCAGCGAATGCTGCTGCTGTTGCTACTCCGCTGTGGGATCATGCTGAGCATGTTGTATTCCGGGATGTTAGTGATGCCCGCGGGCCTATACTAATCTAGGCTAACCTAACTTTTAAATCGCCTAAGTCACGAGTCATAATATGTATAACAAAATAAAGTAGCGAGCAATGCAGTGTCCGTATAAGTATTAAACAGGTTATGCGATTCCATGAATGACAGATGTAGCGCTTTGACAGTACCGCTATAGTTTATGTACTACGTAGTCGATAAACCTCAAGCACGTTAGCCCAGATAGTTAGATATAAGTCAGCAGATACAGTATCTCTCAGCCTCGTTACACTTTTGTTAAGTTCAGAAGAATATTCAGTAGCATACAGTCTTGCACTAAACTTTTATGAAGAGAGGTCCATGAAGTTTGTGAAAAGTGTGAAGTTTTTTTTTTCTTTCAAAGCATTCACTGCCGAATTATAAGTGCGTCTTACACACCAAGGCGTCTTATATTGCGCATAACATATAGCAGGCGGGAACTGCGGCATACAAGGTGGAGAAAACAGGAGAAAACAGACGGAGCAGAATCACAAATCACCACACACAGAGATAAGTAAGCAGACAAGACCCCGCAACAAGACATAAAACTAAACGAGAAAGACTAACAGACGGAGCGCCCGTTAGGATGTCAAAGAAAAAAAAAAAAGTTAAAAATCAAGCTGAATTTAGCCGGCGCGTTACTGCTGCCAGATTCTCTGAGATAATTTCAATTCACCAGCGTGAGACAGTCGTAGAAAATGGTGAATTACTTGCCTCACTTAAGAAATCTGAAATAAATAGAAGACCTAACGTCTTCACTGGAGCATACCTGATGGATGAAGCGTCTAGCCAGTGCTGAACATTGTGGAGCACTGATCCGTGAATCAACATTCCCTCCCACTACATATCACTGTTAAGCTTCCATGTATGGCTAGGTTATGTTGATACATCTCCCAATCACTTTAATGGCGAAATTACTGCTTAATGTCCTGCCATCTAACATAACAAATTTTTTCTTCCCTTCCTCCGCAACTCTTCTGGTCTCTTAAAAAATCTATCCACAAATGCATCTTCTACAGTCTATTGATTGATTATGCACAAGTAATTCTACTGCTCAGTGTGATTTGATTGGACTATGTTGTGCGCCGTCTAGGCAAGTAAATGGTCTGTTCGCTATATGACATTCCTCGTCTATAATAAATGTCAGCTGTGGATATTCAAGATCTGTGCTACACATTATAATGATATATCCAAAGACATAATCATTATCTATACTACACGCTATATTATTATATTCTTAGTCTATGCTACACGCTATATTATTATATTCTTAGTCTATGCTACACGCTACATGATTATATTCTGGCCCATACTACATGCTATATTATTATATCCTTGGTCTATACTACACACTATATTATTATATTGTTCGTCTATACTACATGCTATATTATTATATTCTTGAGCTATACTGTATGCTATATTATTATATTCTTCGTCTATACTTCATGCTACATTATAATATTCTTGGTCTGTACTACACAATGTATTATATTCTTGGTCTATAATATTCATTCATTCATTCCTTTGCATGTCCCTTGCGGAACTTTGCCTCCCAAACAGCACTCCTGTAGGCCTCTCGGTTGTGAGCAAGATGGCCTGCTGCTGCTGCATCCATTTCCAGATCATCAACGATGTCTTGCAGCCATCTTCGTTTCGGTCTTCCTCTTTTTCTTTTTCCCATTATGTATCCTTCCAATACGGTCTTCTCTAAATTATCATGACGTTTAATGTGGCCAAAATATTTAAGTTTTCTCTCTTTAATCCTCTTTACTAGCCAGCCTTCTTCAATATTAAGCTCTTGTAGTATAGATATAATATAATCATATAATATAATATAATATAATCATATAATATAATATAATATAATCATATAATATAATCATGTAGTCTATAATATGCGCTATATTATATTTTTGGTCTATACTATACGCTATATCATCATATTCTTGTCCTATACTACACGTTATATTATTATATTCTTGGTCTATACTACCCATTATATGATTATATTAGGTCTATACTCCATGCTATATTATTATATTCTTGGTCTATATTATGCGCTATATTACTGTATTCTTTGTCTATACTATGTGCTATATGACTATATACTTAGTGTATACTACATGCTTTTTTACTATGTGTCTATACTACATACTATATGATTATATTCTCGGTATATACTACACGTTAAATTATTATAATCTTCGTCTATACTACATCATATATTATTATATTCTAAGTCTATACTACACGCCATATGATTATATTGTAAGCCTATACTACACGCTATATTATTATATTCTAGATCTATACTACACGCTATATTATTAATTCTAGGTCCATACTACATGCTATATTATTATATTCTTGCTCTATACTAGACGCTGTATTATTATATTCTTGGTCTATACTACACACCATATTATTACATTCTTGGTCTATACTACACGCTATATTATTACATTCTTGGTCTATACTACACGCTATATTACTATATTCTTGGTCTATACTACATGCTATATGATTACATTCTTTGTCTATACTACATGCTATATGATTGTAGAAGAACAATATGTCCTAATGTATGGGACATAAGAAAAATTATAACAGTATCAATTCGACTGATAGAGTGAGTGGTCTTGTTGATGAGGTCAAAGGGTAACTTCCCTGAATGCAAGTGGGCAAACGTCTCGTAATAAACGTGCAACATGAGAAGTGAGTGGGAAAACTTGTAGTACAAAACCATTCAGATTTGGAAAGGCAGTAAGAGTAGATCATGTTAAGACATGGAGCAGTTAAAATGTAGGCTGGTAGTTTCTTGTGTCTTGTAGTAGTTTTGAGTGAGTTTTTGAAGATGTAGAATGCATTTTTGCCAGTTTTTGTCCTTTTAAGGACAGACGCTCAGACAGTCATTAGGTTATCCCGTTGTCCGTTGTTCTTGGGCATTATGCTAGTGTTTAGATTTTCATTTAGGAGATTCAGTGATATGCTGTGAGTTTCGGTTGTTTTGATTTTTCATACAACTGTAAGTACTGATCATTAGGAAGTGATTGTTTCTTTTCACTCTTTCCCGGGGAGCTGAGTATATTTTTCCTGTCTTTGTCAATTCTGACATGAGGGCAGCACGTTTTGCATGCTGATGATTCATCCCCCATTCTATCATTAAATAAACTCATGTTTGAACGTACTGAACTACACTATTGGTTGTTACTTCACACTGCGGATATGTGGTCACGATGGATGCTTGCCAAGTCTAGTCCAGCTGTACTGTTGTTGTTGTCAAGTGGGAAGAACTGTGTACCTGGGCTACCACGTCTTCCTGATAGTATATCACAGAAACAAAGCCTGGTAATTCCACATCCACAAATCAAATCTATTAATATTTGATCAAGAGAGTAACTCTAACTATCAAGCAGTTATCACACTATACATCTTGTTACTTATGACGGCAAGCACATTCTTATTAGCAACAATCATTCTAGTTCATGATTGTATTCTTGGTTCAAACTACATGCTATATGATTATGTTCTTGCTCTAAACTATATGCTATATAACTATATTCTTGATCTAAACTACACGCTATATGATTATATTCTTGCTCTAAACTACACGCTATATGACTGTATTCTTACTCTAAATTATATACTATATGATTATATTCTTGCTCTAAACTACACGCTATACAATTATATTCTTGCTCTAAACTACATGCTGTATGATTGTATTCTTGCTCTAAACTACACGCTATATGACTATATTCTTGCTCTAAACTACATGCTATATGACTGTATTCTTGCTCTAAATTACATACTATATGATTATATTCTTGCTCTAAACTACACGCTATACAATTATATTCTTAATCTAAACTACATGCTGTATGATTATATTCTTGCTCTAAACTACACGCTATATGATTATATTCTTGCTCTAAACTACACGCTATATGACTGTATTCTTGCTCTAAATTACATACTATATGATTATATTCTTGCTCTAAACTACACGCTATATGATTATATTCTTGCTCTAAACTACACGCTATACAATTATATTCTTGCTCTAAACTACATGCTGTATGATTATATTCTTGCTCTAAACTACACGCTATACAATTATATTCTTGCTCTAAACTACACGCTATAAAATTATATTCTTGCTCTAAACTACATGCTGTATGATTGTATTCTTGCTCTAAACTACACTCTATACAATTATATTCTTGCTCTAAATTACATACTATATGATTATATTCTTGCTCTAAACTACACGCTATATGATTATATTCTTGCTCTAAACTACATGCTGTATTATTATATTCTTGCCCTAAACTACACGCTATACAATTATATTCTTGCTCTAAACTACACGCTATACAATTATATTCTTGCTCTAAATTACATACTGTATGACTGTATTCTTGCTCTAAACTACATGCTGTATGATTATATTCTTCCTCTAAACTACACTCTATATAATGACATCCATGGTCTATGCTACACTATATGAAGACATCCAAGGTCTATGCTACAATCTATATGATGACATCCACGGTCTTCACTACACTCTATACAATTATATTCTTGCCCTAAACTACACGCTATATGACTGTATTCTTGCTCCAAACTACATGCTATATGATTATGTTCTTGCTCTAAATTACATACTGTATGATTATTTCTTGCTCTAAATTACATACTGTATGACTGTATTCTTGCTCCAAACTACATGCTATATGATTATATTCTTGCTCTAAATTACATACTGTATGATTATTTCTTGCTCTAAAATACACCCTACATGATTATATTTTTGGTCTACACATCATGCTACATGATGACGTCACTGTCTTTTCTACACGGTATATGAAGACATCCACGGTCTATGCTACAATCTATATAATGAGATCCACGGTCTATGATACACTCCATTTAAAGACATCCACGGTCTATGTTACAATCTATATGATGACATCCACGGTCTTCACTACACTCTATATAATGACATCCACGGTCTTCACTACACTCTATATGATGACATCCACGGTCTATGCTACACTGTATAAAGACATCCACGGTCTATGTTACAATCTATATGATGACATCCACGGTCTATGCTACAATCTATATAATGACATCCATGGTCTATGCTACATACTATATGACTGTATTCTTACTCTAAATTATATACTATATGATTATATTCTTGCTCTAAATTACATACTATATGATTATATTCTTCCTCTAAACTACACTCTATATAATGAGATCCACGGTCTATGATACACTCCATTTAAAGACATCCACGGTCTATGCTACATACTATATGATATATTCTTGCTCTAAACTATATGCTATATAACTATATTCTTGATCTAAACTACACGCTATATGACTATATTCTTGCTCTAAACTACACGCTATACAATTATTCTTGCTCTAAACTACATACTGTATGATTATATTCTTCCTCTAAACTACACGTTATACAATTATATTCTTGCTCTAAACTACACGCTATATGATTATATTCTTGCTCTAAACTACATGCTATACAATTATATTCTTGCTCTAAACTACATGCTGTATGATTATATTCTTGCTCTAAACTACACGCTATACAATTATATTCTTGCTCTAAACTACACGCTATACAATTATATTCTTGCTCTAAACTACATGCTGTATGATTGTATTCTTGCTCTAAACTACATGATACATAATTATAGTCTTGCTCTAAAATACACCTTACACGATTATATTTTTGGTCTACACAACATGCTACATGATTACGTCACTGTCTTTTCTACACTGTATATGAAGACATCCACGGTCTTCACTACACTCTATATGATGACATCGACGGTCTACGCTACATTCTATATGATGACATCCACGGTCTATGCTACACTATATGATGACATCCACGGTCTATGCTACACTATATGATGACATCCACGGTCTATGCTACACTCTATATAATGACATCCACGGTCTATGCTACACTCTATATAATGACATCCACGGTCTATGCTACACTATATGAAGACATCCACGGTTTACGCTGCAAAGTGTGATGAGACTGACGGAAGCATGACACATCTTCAGACTACACTGCCTCATGCTAACAAACTAGCTACAGGTTCTAAATGAAGAATATGCTGCTATGAAAACATTTTACGGTACAATCATTTTTGCCATTTTTTTCCCCTTTCTCCGAAACTGAGGAGCCTGCTCATTTGATGAATAAAAACAAACTGATGCTGGGGAAAGTTGAACGTTTGTAATCATATTTCTGAAGGTAACTGATTTCCCACGAGCTTCATATTTATATTAGTTGTTCACAACGCTTGGGAAAAAAAGGAGAGTATAAGAATAAAATAAACGTACAGCGAAGATGAGCGTAGTTTACTGAGGGGCCAGGCTGAAGAAGCACTGAATTGAAAGAGAACAGACATTGGTGTGGGACAAGAGAGACAACCGATATAATTCAAGCTGGCAGGCTAAGAGTGACCAGACTGTGAAGTCCTGATTATTAACCCTTTGTCTCCTATCCGTATTTCGATACAAATGTCTAGTCTCATTTGCAAAACTTTCCGACAGTGGGCATTGTAGAAGTATAGTGCACCAGGTTAGCGAAGTGACTGGTGCAATCGTCTCTCACTGCGAAGGTAGGAAGCTGAATACGGGCGCTTCCAGTCACCCATGCCATAAAAATAAGTACCTGACCCCTCCTGGCCAGACATGACGTTAACTATATCAGTGTTCACTCTGCCGACATGTCGATGAAAAAAAATGGACACAAACATCATATCCTTCATGCGTTTTTATAGCACGATATTTATACCTTTTTATGTACTGAAAGATAGGACAGTTATAATACTCAACAAATGATATCTGTACGGCCAAGTCCGACTTCAGGCCGACCGAGTTACGGCCGCTTGTACTTACGGCTAATGTCCCACAGACATACTGTACTACTAAAGAGATAATAAAATACAATGTACATACAGTAAATATGCAGTCAAACAATTTCGTTCTAGCACAGCGTCCCTGACGGTCATCTTACCATTTCCCATTGTCTGGTAGTCGCGAAATGTTCAAACCTGTCAAGTGATATCTTTCACTCAAAACTACATGATCATGGCTCTGAAACGCGCTCACCTGGTAAGTACAGAATGTTTGTATGTGGATGTGGTTTGTGTTGTATGTGGTTGTGGTTTGTGGATGTAGATATGGCTTGTCTTGTATGTGGTTGTGGTTTGTGTTTTATGTGGTATATGTTGTATGTGGCTGTGGTTTGTGTTGTATGTGGCTGTGGTTTGTGTTTTATTTGGCTGTGGTTTGTGTTGTATGTGACTGTGGTTTGTGTTGTATGTGGCTGTGGTTTGTGTTGTATGCGGCTGTGGTTTGTGTTGTATATGGATGCTGTTTGTGTTGTATGTGGCTGTTCTTTTGTATGTGGCTGTGGTTTGTGTTGTATATGGATGTTGTTTGTGTTGTATGTGGCTGTGGTTTATATTGTATATGGATGTTGTTTGTGTTGTATGTGGCTGTGGTTTGTGTCGTGCATGGATGTTGTTTGTGTTGTATGTGGCTTTTCTGTTGTATGTGGCTGTGGTGTGTGTTGTATATGGCTGTTCTGTTGTATTTGGCTGTGGTTTGTGTTGTATATGGATGTTGTTTGTGTTGTATGTGGCTGTGGTTTGTGTTGTATGTGGTTGTGGTTTATGTTGTTTGTGGTTGGGTTTGTGTACGTAGGTGTGGTTTGTGATGTCTGTGGCTGTGGTTTGTGAATGTGGATGTGGTTTGTGCTATATGTGGATGTGGTTTGTTTTCATGTGGCTCTGGTTTGTGTTTTATATGGCTGTGGTTTGTGTATGTAGACGTGGTTTGTGTTGTATGTGGATGTGGTTTGTGTTGTATGTGGTTGTGGTTTGTGTTGTATGTGGTTGTGGTTTGTGTTGTTTGTAGCTGTGGTTTGTGTTGTATGTTGCTGTGGTTTGTGTTGTATGTGGATGTGGTTTGTGGTTTGTGTATGTGGCTGTGGCGTGTGTTGTATGTGGCTGTGGTTTGTGTTGTATGTGGCTGTGGTTTGTGTATGTGGCTGTGGCTTGTGTTGTATTTGGCTGTGGTCTGTGTTGTATGTGGCTGTGGCTTGTGTTGTAAGTGGCTGTGGTTAGTGTTGTATGTGGCTGTGGCTTGTGTTGTATGTGGCTGTGGTTTGTGTTGTATTGGGTGTGATTTGTGTATGTGGCTGTTGTTTGTGTTGTATGTGGCTGTGGTTTGTGTATGTGGCTATGGTTTGTGTTGTATATACGGTTTTGTATCACTGAAAATGTATTCTTACATCTTACACCCTTCCCGTGCCGCTAAACGTCACACAAGCCCGCATGGTAGTTCGCCAAGATTTCCTGTCCTCGGTGTCAAATTTTTCAATCTCATCACGGGATGTTATGCCCGTTGAACTTGCCTCTCTTACCATTATCCTCTTTAGAGTCTCACGTGGTCGACCCCTTTTTCTTCGGCCTGTTGTGTTCCACTTGATACCTTGTTTGGGGATCCTCTGATTGTTTTTTCTCATCACAGAGCGACATATGTCCGTCTTCTTGTTCTGATCACCCATGAGACAGGTTGTTGTTTGCTCATCTGTCTGATCTCTGCGTTGTTCTTGAATTCATTCCACTTCATATCGAGTATTTTCCTTAGGCACTTGTTTTCGAAAGAGTCTAATTTCTTGTCTATTCCTTTAGTTGTTCTCCAGCTTTCACGTGCATAAATGAGGGTGGATATTACATTTGAACTGAATAATCTTAACTTGGTTTTTGTGCTTATAGCTTTTTAATTCCATATGTTCTCAAAATCTTTGAAGGTCAATGCTGCTTTTTGTAATTCGAATTCTAACTTCCTTTCTGGTATCACCATCCTGGTCTGTGTAACTTCCGAGATATGCAAAATGGTTTACTTAACAGCTGTTCCTTCTATGTATATTTTTCCTTCGTGGTTAATGAGAAGTTTCATTATTTTGGTTTTATCCTTGTTAATTTCAACTTCTATTTTACTAGCCACTGAAGACAGGGTATCTGTTTTTTACCTGCATTGATTTCACATTGTCACTGATAAAGAGTTATGTCATCTGCACAATCAAGATCTTCCAGTTTGGTCTCATGTACCCAGTCAATGCCCGTTTTACCTATGCAGCATTTTTTCATTATAAAACTCTATGGCAACTGAAAGCTTATTACAGTATGATTATTTATTTCACGTGTTGCGACTGATATTTTGTGATTAATTCTAGACATTTTCTGCTGTAATTTGCATTCGATTAGTATTTTTAAGTGATGGTAACCATGTTTATGTGTCCAGCAGCATGTTATAGTAGTGAACTTTACTCACTGTCTGACCTTTCCTATAATGATCGTCAGACGGTCAAACCATCCTACAGCCAGATGGCCGGTCCCAAGCGCGGTCTAAGTCCATGTATGGCTGTATTTTCGACTATTGTTTCACACAGATAAGACGCACCAACTCATCAATACTCCGCTACATTACAGAACGCACCAATCCTATTTTCAACTTGTTTCAGTTTAACTTGCCAATGTGGCTTTCGTTAAGAGAGAGAGAGAGAGAAAGAAGGGGGCGGGAGGGAAATCCCTGTCAAGTGTCAAAGAACTCCTGGCACAAACTATCACCTCCATACCTCATCTCTATACTTACATGCACAAGCTGAAGATGAAACACAGTTTAACATACTCTCCAAAATTCAACTAGAATATCTGTAAACCATAAGAACCAGAATGTCTGTAAACCATAAGAACCAGAATGTCTGTAAACCATAAGAACCAGAATGTCTGTAAATCATAAGAACCAGAATGTCTGTAAACCATAAGAACCAGTACGTCTATAAACCATAAGATTCACAAAACCGAGAACATAAACCTGCTACACTGTATTCTGTGCTGGTCATCATTTCGTGCAGTCTCCCCACTGAAGGTTGGTTGCAATGTATCTCCACTCTGCTCTATTTCTTGTCTTTGCAGAGCGCTCGGCCAAGCTTGCCCCGTCCACCTACGTGGCCCTCTTGTTCTTTTCTTTTCGATCTTACCCTCAGGATTGATCTTCAATATAATATTGTGCCCAAATCATCTCAGCTGTCTTCATTTTATGATTTTCAATATTTCTCTTTTCACTTCTACTTGGTTTAGCATCTCACTGTTTCTTGTCTTTTCAGTGGCTGGGATATAGTCTGTTCTTCTATATATCCACATTCTGCGTTTCTGTCTTTTGAAAACCATACATCAAAAAGAAATCACGTGATACAGATTCGTACACCACCAACACAGCACACCCCACAAAGACACAACATGACCGACAAATCTGATCTCTCTCTCTCTCTCTCTCTCTCTCTCTGTGGGTAGGTGGGGGGGGGGTGGTATCCGAATCTCGTTTTCACTGTCCAAGGTTGAGTTATAATCGCTGTTAACAGTCCCACAAAGCCACACTTAATGACCTTTAAATCTCATGAAATCGACCAATCTCTCTATAAGCAGCTTCCAGCTTTCCCAGTCTGCCACTGGCACACACAAAAGCAATTAATTCCCGTCTAATGATTGATGAATACGTGGTAAGAACATAGCCTAGCAACATTACATATACAGAACAGTGGTTCTCAACTTTTTAAAGGTCGCTGACACTTCCGTGACAATCTGCCGCGGGGCTCTTTTCACTGCCCGTCGTTTGCTACAGAATTAAACACCTTCCGAATATTCATATTTTCACAAGCTATGAACATCTGGAAATACGGTGCGAGGATGTGGATAGATGTAGTTAAGAACTGTGACAGCTTCCCAGGCCTCTGTCCTTGCTCTGGACTGATGTCTCAAACTCCCTGCCACGCTAGTAGCAGCAGCAGTAGAAGAAGAAGAAGAAGAATTGAACTGAGCTGTTTGTGACGTAAAAATAATAATCTTCAAATCTGGATTTCCCCCTTCCAGCGACCTTTGGCCCATCAACTCTCTGGATCCAGGTTAGAAATGATCGAACAGAAGAGTACGAGAAGCAAACGTAACTGGTGAGCCAACACTATGGAGCCTGGCTGAGAAAACCCCTGTCTGCCTCATTACCTACGTGAAGGCAGGCGCACACCTACTTCAGTTCCACTCACGGATGAATGGTTTAAGAATAACAAATCTAAACAGTATCCATAGCTACGAGGAGGGCCACTAACCTGCACACACCAACTAAACTATTAACCGTGCCCAGTGTTCTGTAGGCTCTCTGTTGTAGTCTGATCATAAGAAAACTGCAACACCACAAATTCTACAGATGGTCCAATATTTTCATCATACTTATCTGAACTACGTACAGCCTGAGTCAAAAGTCTACCTAACTTGTACTTGTTTCACTGAAGGCCGTGTCTAGGACGTGCTGATGTTTTACTTCAACAGAACATCCCTACCTTCATGTTGGCCACGAATATTTTCATACACAACCTATTTTCTAGACTTCATCTGCTCATAAAACGCTTTCTTCTTTCTTATACGACACAGAACGTTGTCTCCTTTGATACAGGACACAGAACCCTTTCTTTTCTTTGATACAGGACACAGAACGTTGTCTCCTTTGATACAGGACACAGAACCCTTTCTTTTCTTTGATACAGGACACAGAACCCTTTCTCTTCTTTGATACAGGACACAGAACCCTTTCTCTCCTTTGATAAAGGACACAGAACCCTTTCTTTTCTTTGATGCAGGACACAGAACGTTGTTTCCTTTGATACAGGACACAGAACCCTTTCTTTTCTTTGATACAGGACACAGAACGTTGTCTCTTTTAATACAGACACAGAACCCTTTCTCCCCTTTGATACAGGACACAGAACCCTTTCTTTTCTTTGATACAGGACACAGAACCCTTTCTTTTCTTTGATACAGGACACAGAACCCTTTCTCTCTTTTTGATAAAGGACACAGAACCCTTTCTTTTCTTTGTTACAGGACACAGAACCCTTTCTTTTCTTTGAAACGGGACACAGAACGTTGTCTCCTTTAATACAGGTCACAGAACCCTTTCTCCCCTTTGATACAGGACACAGAACGTTGTCTCCTTTAATATAGGACACAGAACCCTTTCTCCCCTTTGATACAGGACACAGAACGTTCTCTCCATTAATACAGCGACCATTTTATCCTCTATTAATACACCACCAACATGGAACACAACGAATAGAAAACAGGGTTACCAACTGAAAGTTTCACATTTTCTAATTTAGTTTCTCAGCATATCATCACTTTTCTTACACACAGTTTGTACTGAAGCAACCAGCAATCAATGAAGTTATATTAATTTTTCTACTCACATTATATTTAAATAGCAAGGACGTTGTGTGACTCAAGCAGGAAATGAGGACCAAATAAGAAAACAGAAGACCATGCACACACAGATTTCACCCCCGCAGCATAAACCTAGTTTGCTGTTAGGGTAGCCAGTTATACGAATCAGATATTAGTTAATCAATATGAAATAAAAGAACGCTCATTTTATACTTTTATTTCCAAGTAAGCGAATTTTACCGATTGTTATGTCAACCTCTATGTTCTTCCAAATCCCAGTTAATGTCTGTGGGAAATTTGATCATTATACGAGGTTTTTATGTTTTTTTCCCAATCCCACTTCATATCTACTGCAAATTTGGTCGTTTTCTAAACCTCTGTGTTCTTCTCAATCCTAGTTCATATATTATATATATATATGATTTTTTTTAATCAACCTCAATGTTCATCAACATCATCATCATCAGGTGCCGTGCCGACTAGCGTTGGCTATTATGCTTCTCCAGATTCCACGATCCTTCATGCAGGCCATCAGCTCAGTTGGTGATCTCCTCTCACACCATCCCGTCAGACTGTCCAGTATCATTTCTCTTGGTCTTCCTCTTGATCTTCTTCCCTCTATTTTTCCTGCTGTTATAATATTTTCAATGTACCCTCTTCTCACTGCATGTCTTATGAAAGTACATTGTCTCTCTCACATCTTTTTGACAAGGTTTTTTGTCTCTCCAGCTCTTCTCATACATTCTTCATTAGTTATTTTTGCTGTCCAGGGGATTCGCAACATTCTTCTAATAAACCACATTTCTGCTGCTTCCAATGACTTTTGTGCAGACTTGTCTATTGTCCATGATTCACTTCCATATAACAAGTTAGGTTCAATATAGCATTTCAGGACTCGTTTTCTACTATTCATTGATAAGGATGTGTTGGCTAATATGTTTCTCACTCTGAAATGCAGTCTTTGCTTGGCCTATTCTGTTCCTAATTTCTGTTCTGCATTTCCCATCTGAAGTTATTACTGTTTTATTAATGTTATTGTCGGTCCCAATTCATGTTTCTGGCAAATCTGATCGTACTCTCTATGTTCTTCACAATGTGCATATACAAGGTCCGACAATTAAGTAATGAGAATAATTACATTAAAAATAAAATAAACAACAGTTGAAGATATAACCTGTATTTTATTCAAAGCCAGCCCCTTGTGCATTGATACAGCGAGTGGCACGATCTAACAAACACTGGAACGACCTCTGCAGTTCTTCTTTCGGTATGGCCCTTAAACTCGATGTTACAGCTCTTTGGATGTCATCAGTATCGTCAAAGAAGCGTCCTTTCAATAGTAACTTTCATTCTGAGAATAGAAAATAATCGCAGGGAGACAAATCTGGGGAATAGTGTGGACAGTTGAGAATACACACTTGCTTCTGGGTCAAAAATTCTTGTACAACTAGCGTCAGATACCCGGTGCATTATCATGAAGAAAGAAAAAACTGCCAGCTGTTGAATACTCGGGTCGGACTCGGAGAATCCTTTTCAATATGTGTTTCAAAATATTTAAATAAACGTTGGCAGTGACAGTCTGTCCCTCTGGAATAAATTCTTTGTGAATAAGCCCTTTGTGGTTGTAGATGCACAAAAACACTGTCTTCACTTTCGACTTTTGAAGACGAATGTTTTGCCTTTTGGTGATGATGATGACTTCCACTGAGCACTTTGGCGTTCAGCCGTGGGATCATAGAGAAAATCCATGTTTCATCCTCTGCAACAATCAAATTTAAGAAATCTTTATTTCTGTGACACGTTTTGATGATGTCTTTTGCGTACTCAACACGCTGATGTTTTTGGTTATCAGACAACGAATTTGGTACAAACCGGAAAGCAACTTTTCTCATGCCCAGATATTCCACTAAAATTTTACGAATGGTCTCTCGGTTAATACCAAATTCATCTGCCATCATCCTCACAACCAAACAACGATCTTCTTGTATCCGTTCTATGACTTTTGCAATGAGTTCCTCATTACCAACAGAAATTGGGCGTCCATGTCTCATTGCATTTGTAATCGTGTCCATATCAATTTTGATCGTGAATACCACCTGAATATCTGTGCACAAGATAAACAATTATCCCCATAAACTTGTCGCAACAATTCAACTGTCTCAATGACACTTTGTCGGAGTTTTAAGCAGAATTTAACGTTAGCTTTTTGCTCTGTGCTGATTACGTAACAATGCACCTCTGGCTAGGTCAACAAAATGGCGGCTTATTTGTCGTCTGTGTATCGGGCGGCGATGAAACGTTGGCAGATCACAAATGAATATTGCCTATTTGGATTCCTTCATAGATGGCATTTTTGTCTTGGCCATAATACAATTAGTATCATTACTTAATTGTCGAACCTTATATATATATATATATATTGCCTTTGTCGACAAAGATAGATCTATCTATGATGAAGGAACTAGAACGTCCGAGGACATTACTTGAGAGCTGCGACGAGACAGTTTCATTTGCCTCTTATTTATCCAGCTTACAGTTGAAAATTGTCACTTCTTGTTATTGATTTCTACAGCTCGCGGGTGAGAAAGTTAGATTATGTCCCCTTTCGTTTTAGTCTGTCCCAGCCGTCGGGGTTATTTACTGCAAACGCTGGCATCGTCCCGTCTGTCCCTGATGGTTTCTTTTACATTTTTCAAATTCCCATTTGTTTCAGCATACATTTCGATGAAGTACGCCTATTCTTTTCTTCGCTCTCACTCCGATACTTTGCTCCGGGCAGACAAATTGGAGCTGTTAAATTTTACTGAAAAAAAAAAATTCAACGTGATGTTGTCAAGAAGTAGCGAAATAAGGAGAGTGGACTGGGATAAATATGTGTGTGTTATTTTGCTTGTTTATTCTACCCCTATATATATATTAATATCATATCGCTTTATGTCACCACCTGGATATTGTCATATAAATTTGTATCCCCGTCCAACTCCCATAAGTAATTAATGGGCTTTACTCCCTTTAATATCACCCCGCTTACTGCCACAAATCGGTCAATGTCACAGTATTTTTCCACCCGGAGGAGCTAAAGACTTCGCTTTGTATCACAGACTGGGCGAGTACACATCTCACAAAGCGTCATCAGCTTCGCGATTCATCAAAGAAGGATCCGGCCGTTTGATCACCGAGTAACTGCCGCAACTTTTTGAACATGTGGGCATCGAAACTCACGTGGTGTGAATGAAAGGCTTACCATGACCGCCCTTTCCTGATTGAAGTCTGGTTTTTTTTTCGGTCATTGGCTTCTTTATCAAAATGTGGGCGGTATTAACCTGGCAACGTGAGGTGATAGTCAGACTCGAATAGTGTACTGTGAATCGTATAACCTGGAACTTCTTTCTGTTTCTCGTTGTGATAGATAATGGCTACTAAATGCAAACGTGTTGACCTAGATTTGAACAGTAAAATGCATATTCTGTAGCAAGTTGATGGAAAAGTTACAAAAAAGGACATAGCAGATAAATTTGAAACTGACATTTCAACTGTATCGGAACTTGTTAAAAATCGAGATAAAACTGAACGAGACTTCCACTCGTCTTTAGTTAGGTCAAACTATGAGTGAAGGCGTGCAAGTTCCTACATGGAAACTGAGTGTGCTCTGCTGAAATGGTTCAAACAAACACGTTCTGCACAGTTGCCTGAGTGCGGTACTATGTTGGCAGAAATTGCAGAACGTTTTGCGAAAGAAATGGATATGCCTGACTGGAAGTGTTCGAACAGCGTTCTTGGGCGCTTTAAGGAACGCCACAACATAACATTTAAGGTTGCTTTAGGCGAAGCGGCCCAAGTTAATGCCGATGTCGTTAATGATTGGATTTCCCACAATTTCTGAATGCGTACAGCCCAGATAACATTTTTAACATGAATGACACAGGCGTGTTTTATAAACTGCTACGGAACAGACTTTATGCTTTCGTGATGAGAAGTGTCACGGTGGCAAACGTTCTAAAGATCTCTTAACAGCTGTCACGTGATGAAACATGTCTGGCACTGAGAAGACTCCCCTCCTTGTTATCGGAAAGTCACGAAATCCGCGGTGCTTCACGAACGTAAAAAGCCTGCCCGTCATTTACAAGATCAACTAGTGTGCTTGAATGACAAGTGAACTGTTTGAGGACTGGGTCATTTCTTTAGACAACAAAATGAACCGAATGAACAGAAAGGTTTTGGCGTTCATTGACAACAATCCGGAACACACTGACGTCACCAATCTGATGGCTACAAAGCTTGTTTTCCTGCCACCTAACACAACCAGCGTGCTGCAGCCTTGCGACCAAGGTATCATTTATGCCTTCAAGCAACAGTGCAGAAGGTAAATAGTGCGTCATGTGCTGTATGGTGTGGAACAAAAGCGTGTCGCCGAGATCGACATCAAGATAGCGATTTATTTTATGCATGTGGAAAGGAATAGCGTCAGTCAGTCAACAATTGTGAACTGCTTTCGTAAATCGCAGTTTACTTTCTTGCCCGAGCCAGTAATCAATACAAATGCCGGCGATATGTGTAACGTTCCCCTTGACTTGATCACAGATGAAGAGTGCGCAGCAATTTCTGATTGAATTGTCATGTTTGATCAGTTCGTTTCGCTGATGACGGCTTGCTATCAAATGTATTCAGTTGAAGAGATCGTCGCTAGCTGCAGTAAAAGCAAGGTAGACAGCGACGCCGAGGATAGTGCTGATGACATCAGTGAGTCCGCGGACCAGACGCCCACCAAAACTGTTTCTTACGCTCAGTCTGTAAGCGCGTTCGAGACTGTGCGCTCGTTCATTTAAAGTATGCCTGACGTGATGCAGGACGTTCTTAGTGCTCTATCGTGTTTAAATGACTTTTTTATTAATAAACCAGTTTATCACTCATTCATTCATTTGCATGTCCCTTGCGGAACTTTGCCTCCCAAACAGCACTCCTGTAGGCCTCTCGGTTGTGAGCAAGATGGCCTGCTGCTGCTGCGTCCATTTGCAGATCGTCAACGATTTCTACAGTATATCACTACACAACGCAAATCACGCATTTTAATGCTACTGCTGACAAGTCAGATGCTGCTTGATTATAGTGTTTTCTATATTGTAAGACTAAGATTTACTGTATTTTGTAATTAATATATTTTTTGACTAATATATTTTGTGATTAATACATATTGTGTCCGATAATGACAGCTTTGGCTGTTTGTTAAGTGTTTAATGTAGCACATATGGGACGGACTGTAGCATGGCCGTGTAAGTAATGATTATAGTTGTTGTTATTATTATTATTATTAATGAATATGATTATGAAAATATACTGTAAAGAAAATAGTAACATCGAATAGCGACAGAGAAAAATATAAAACTTCCATGACACTAGAACAATACGCTGACAAAAGTAAACAGTGGAAACAGTGAACAGAATAAGACGAGACTCAGTGACGCTGACACATATGGAATACAAAGGAAGGACGCCAGAAAGTAGGATGGTTCCGTGATAACAAAGCAGTGACTGGACGTTGACACGTGTAAACAACAGAAAAGACAAATAGAAAAGGCAGACACAATGAAAAGCGAGGACACAATAAAAAACCTCCGACATGAAATAGCAGGATGATGACTTATGTAAATAACAACTGTATAGACGGAGTTGACATTTTGATACGCGTTATGACGCGACTGCACACGTTTTTAAATAAAGGAGTAACCAACTCGGCCAGCTGATCAATTAAATATTTAGAGGCGTGGCCCACTGGACAAATGCTTACGAGAGATAAGCCATGGGGCAGTTTCAATGACGGACAATCAGAACGCTCATGAGAACCAGTGGATATCTGAAGGGTGGTGCCAAAATACTTACTGGTTAATCCATCAAGCTGCACTTGAAGATAAAAAGGAGAGAAGAGGGACGAAGAAGGAAGAAGGGGGAACGAAGAAGAAGAAGAGAAAAGGAAGGAGCCCGAAGACGGAAGAACAGACAATAAGAACAAGGAAGAAGAACCAAGAAGGAAGAAGAGATAAAGGAGGGAGCCCGAAGACGGAAGAACAGACAATAAGAACAAGGAAGAGGAACCAAGAAGGAAGAAGAGAAGATAAAGGAGGGAGCCCGAAGACAGAAGGACAGACAATCAAAGAAGAACAACAGAAAGAGAACACACACCAGAGAAGACATGAGGGAGAAAGAAGACGTAGGTAACGACAGCTGGAATAGATGGACAATTAGAGCAATAGGTACTCAGGAAAAGCAGTCTTGCAGAAGTAGTTCTAGGACAGATTGAAGATGTACTTCAAGTGTTTCAAGTGGTTATGAATATTTGTTACTTTGAAACTTCGAGTACAGTGATTAAGTGATTTACTGACTGACCACGTGTTGCAGATGTGATGTAATACGGAGTTAGGAAATGTTCTCGCATCAAGTGTAGAATAATGTAAGGTTGAGAACATTGAGAAATGCTGCATGTAGAATATGATAGTTTGATATTGATGTTTTTCGCCGCCGAAACTAACGAAGATTATGTCATGTTGCATCTTAGTACAAGTGATGTTGTGAATTTTAAGTAGAATATCTTATTTGTCAGAATTAATTGAATTCTGTAGAGAACATTTCATCGGACTTGCTCTCCTCTGATTAGTGAAGTGTAATGTTTGTGAAAACTAATCTAAAACAACGGAAATCTGGATGTGTGAGAAGATAAACTCGATATAAATAAAGAACATCCTCTTTAGTCAGAAATATATAATTCACAAAACTACAATGTTGGTATCCCCTTGTTTTTAGTCATATTGTTAACATTAAGACTAAATAAAAACTAGCAAAGTGCCTTCTAAGTAATAAGGTACCAAAATATGTTTCCATCTGAACAACAAATTCAAAATAATTCACTTTACAGTTACCTCCCCTTGTTTTTAGTCACAATGTTAACCGTCAGTTATATCGACTGCTTTGTCTAAATACCTGGTAATTAAATTATCTCAATACTTCAAAACCATCATAGAAAAAACATGTAAGATAATGTTTACATCTTGTTAAAAATGCCCATAAAACATGAATTCATTTTTGTTCTTTTGATGATAGCTATTCTGTATCAAAGTGTCTTCACATACAGAATCAAGAACAAGAAAAAAACATACATTCTTTCAAATGACAAAAAAATAATGTCAAAACCTCAAAACAAATCACCTTATTGACCTTGTGATGAATTTACACTGG
Organism: Achatina immaculata; assembly: GCA_009760885.1. Taxonomy (NCBI): domain Eukaryota; kingdom Metazoa; phylum Mollusca; class Gastropoda; order Stylommatophora; family Achatinidae; genus Lissachatina; species Lissachatina immaculata. The sequence goes on from CM019699.1 coordinate 26,128,892, forward strand.
CTAACCTCCCGATTCTCATCTTCAGTGGCAACAACAGGATACATCATACATATTCCCTGACACATACTCAGTGTGAAAAAATGTGATTTACTGGTTCCTTGAAAACCATAAAACTCCCATCATACTCTCAACGAATTTTCTTTCACTGACATCAATTATTCTACCCCCCAAGTACCTATCTATCCACGATAATTCTGGGGTCTCCATCTCTCTATTCCAATCTTGCTAGTGCTGTGGATGCCCTCATATTGTTACTCCCAATACAACCTTGTTGGTTACACTAACCAATATGGTAAAACCCAAGTATTCCACTCTAATGTATATTTTATACGCCAAAGTCTGTCTCACTATCTCAAAAACTGGAAACATGTAATTCATCATCATCATCATCGAGAAAAAATATATACCTAACTAATATCTGGTATAACACTGACATTCACAGTTTTAGGGCAATACAATAGTAGTAATACAAAAATTACATCATCAATGTGAACCATATTAGTATCGTATCTTGGGCGAGAACACAAATATCTATGGTAAAGAAATATATATTATACATTTATGTACATCAGTTTGAAACCCATGTATCAAAAAATATAGCAACCTCTTCATTGTGCTTCTTTCAAACTATAAGCATTTATAAGATGGAAAGATAATGAACCCTTATGGTAAACAAAATGAAAGTATACATCATATCTTGATTCTTCACATCAATAAAAAAAATTTTATGAACATCCTACTCCTTCGCTTTTTTCTCTGTTATGCCTCTATTTTGACATCTACTTTGATTAGTATATTTCTCATTTTTTAAATCGGCCATAGCTCTGAATACCTCAAATCATTTAACATCCGATCTATGGTAGCTATGATGGATTTTTCCCTCATTTGTATATTAACTATTGCCGATTCTTTAGAAATGTTTGACAAAATCTGTTGAGTGGTCATTTCTGGCAGACCCAAATACACAAATCTTTTCACCACTCTATTGGTGTCTACGTCATCTGGGATAATAATTTCCTTTTTCTGGACTAAATTACAATGTTGTACCTTGTGACTAACTCTATGCTCATATTTATTTTGCCATATACTCGACCAATTTTGTAATTTTGGGTCATGTGACACGAGATAATCTACTAAATCTGTTATATATTCTCTCCCCTGTTCTGTGTCAAATGCTGGATAACACGAACACACATCTTTTATCACAGAGGATTTTAAGGTCTCATGACTAGCATATCTTAAAAGATCTGTAATAAAAGTTCTCAGTTCTTTATAACCTGGCATGTCATCATCATCTGAGGATGACAACATTTCATCAGAGTAATCAGTTTTAGATGAAACACTTGGTTTTCTTTGTGAGTTACCCTGTCTGATTATCTGCCTATCTACCCGCCTGAGTTTCTGCTCTCGGTTTACAAAATGTTCACTGAATTGACTGGATCTTTCTGGTACCTGATGAGTTTTACTATCTTGACCTTTACTTTTCTTCATTAATTGTTGTTTGCTTGCTTCCACCCTTCTTACTGGTTGTGTACTTGAATCCGTCCCGCCTAACGCGTTAACTTGTGTACTAGTGCTACTGTCTCTTATTACTGTTATATCGGTGTTGGTTTGTTCATCTTTGTGTGCGCACCGCCACTGCGTAGCTACATCATTTAACACTAACCTTTCTGTTCCTAAACAAATATCATATGTTTCTGTGGGTACAGTGGCTGTGGCTACATCCTTCGTCTGTATTAAACAGTTTTCATCCATTGTAGTACCTACATTAACTCCGTAGCTATACTTGCATCTTTCCTGCCTAACTCTGTATCTGTGCTAGTGCTACTGTCTTTTACTAGTGTTATATTGGTGTTGGTTTGTTTATCTTTTCTACTACAAGATCCCTGTGTGGCTATCTCCTTTGTCTCGTTTTTTATGTCTTCGTCTGTCTTTGTCTGACTTCCTACTCACTACAGCATTTATTTCTTTCCTCTCAGTCCTAACCAACCTTTCAGTGTTGTGTGGCATATATCTGCTGTTATTTCCTTTAAAAGAATTGTGCTGGTAGTTTTCTCTATACCTTGTGTCGTTGTAGGTTGTTTGTCTGTTTTGATAACTCATGTCTGTATAGTGTCCCTGGTTTTGATATTTGTTTCTTATTCCATGTCTCTCATTTCTATAAAAAGAGTTCTGTGTCTGTCTAAAGTCTCTTCTAGGATAAAAACTGCAGTTTGTTCTCATATTTCTTTCCTGTCTCAACTCTCTACCTAGCCTAGCTACTTCTCTCCTCAGATATCTGATCTCCCATTTTAGTATATCTATTTCAGGTGTTTCTGCAATCTGTTGTGTCATTTTCTCTAACATTTTCTCTCAAAAATCTCTGTATTATTCTTACTCTATGAAATAATCGGTGAAATAGTCAGTACTTTCTAGTGAAAAAAATATTCTAACAAAGCAGTATAAATCAAACAAATATACACTGTAATTACAACAACATTCAAACTAATACATAACTTAACTGTCTCTTCTTCTTGGCCGAATACTCTGTCCCTCCGTCGTTGCGAATGTCTGATTAATGTTCCCTGTATACCACCACTCTTAAAGAAACAACTGTTCTGTGCCTAAATCACACCAGTTCGTTCTAGCACGTGATCGTCTGTACTTTGCCTTGTCCTATCCTCGTTGATTTCCTTGTTAATATTGATAATGTCTGATTTCTGAATACCACCACTGTTAGAAAGATAAAATGCTCTATGTCTGTCTAAATCATAAAAAGTTTCGTTATAACATCAGCACGTGATCGTCTGTACTTCGCAGTGTGGCCGCTGACATACCTTGAAGGTTTCGTCCCAAATGTCGGAAAAAGTCACCAGCGCCAGGATAATATTGATAAAATGCTGCATGTAGAATATGATAGTTTGATACTTATGTGCTTCACCGACGAAATTAACGAAGATTATGTCATACTGCATCTTAGTACAAGTGATGTTGTGAATTCTAAGTCGAATATCTTATTTGTCAGAATTAAATAAATTCTGTACAGAATATTTCATCGGATTTGCTCTCTTCTGATTAGTGAAGTGTTTTGTGAAACCTAATCTAAGACAACAGAAATCTGGATGTGTGAAAAGATTAAGTCGATATAAATAAAGAACATCCAATTAGGTCAGAAATGTATGATGCACAAATCTTCAATATTATATTGGTGCCATCAATGATAGATAATTCACACCTTGTCAATATTATAGGACGGACGGACACACACACGCACGCACACTGGCCCAGTTAAATTCTTTTCAATGAACTCCTGTTTATGTCCACTCCGCTTACTGTCATCATATTTTGACGGTTCTGACGATGTGACATTAAACGGGCTCGACTCACTCACTCTCTTTCTCTCTCTCTCTCTCTCTCTCTCTGTGTGTGTGTGTGCGTGTACACACGTACCGCTTTCAGTTTTATTCATTAAATAACACACAAAAAAGACTCAGATAACATAAGTTTTCATGTGTAAATGACATAGATTACATAAGTTTTCATGTGTAAATGACATAGATTATATAAGTTTTCATCTGTAAATGACATTGATAACATACGTTTTCATGTGTAAATGGAATAGATAACAAATTTTCATGTGTAAATGGCATAGATAACACAGATTTTCATGTGTAAATGGCATAGACAACATAGGTTTTCTGTGTTAATGGCACAGACAACATAGGTTTTCTGTGTTAATGGCATAGACAACATAGGTTTCCTGTGTAAATGGCATAGATAACACAGGTATTCATATGTAAATGGCATAGATAACACAGGTATTCATGTGTAAATGGCATAGATAACATAGGTTTTCATATGTAAATGGCATAGATAACAGAGCTTTTCATATGTAAATGGCATACAATTTAGAATGCTTGCAGACATGGATAAATAGGATGGTAGGTACAAGTGTCTGCTGCCTCTGTTACAAGCTGCTCTCTCTGTCTCGTGTGTATGTTTGTGTGCGTGTGTGTGAGAGAGAGAGAGAGAGAAGAAGAAGAAGAAGGGGGGGGGGGGGTTAAGATGCGAAATGATCACTAGACCGGAAACCTTAGACCCCGGATTAAGATTTCACCCAGCAAGAAGCACCTGTAAGAGGGTAGCACCAACTAACTAATATCAAGCTATCGTGCTAACTGCTGTAGCTCCCCATGATCATATTATATCAGCTGCTTAGTCCGTCCACGACGCAACCACCACATGGGACTACGCCATAGATGCACAAATAGGCTGTGGCAGCATGTTACCATGTCATACTGAGATTAATATCCCCCACTGGATATCTCGCCCTCGGTTTTCTGGACTACGCGTTGAGGACACCGATGATAAAAACGTCAGTGGCGTTACGGTATCACTTTATGATTACACATGCAGACAAAAATCTTATGAAATCTGTGTTTATACAACTCTATCTACCTTTATTACTAGAACCAGTTTTACAGCAGCCGTTATTTTTCTTACGATTAGAAAATGTAAGCAAGGAAAAAGCAATATCGCTACTGTGTTGTCTCCTATCTCCAGTAAGCCACAACAACCGTTCCAGTTTATAAAGACGGTCCTCAACTTACGACCATTTGGATGAAAGACTAACTTTACGAAATAATTTGTAAGCGGTGACTGACGGTGATAAGACCATATAGCAGCTATTATCATATCTTCATTCCATATTTGTAACCTAATGAAAGAGCAGAACACATATTCTGCGCCTGACTGCAGACAGTAATGTATACTTGTGGACATCTGTTTGCCTCTGCAGTGTATGATTTCCCACTCAATGACCACATCGACATAAGACGGGATCGTCTCTGCTACTAGTCGGGGAAGAAATGTGCTTCTCCAAGGGAAAACAGCAATCACGTGACAAGGTATGCTTCCAGCACTCGTGTTACCTGTTACAGACTGCTCTTGGAGCTGACATCTCATGTCGAGTAATGATGACAGTGAGGAAAATAAATGCTAGGGTCAATACTGTTTTTAAGTTTTCTTAACTTAGACAGGTGTTTACATGAAAATAGGATGAAGCCCTTCCAACGAGCCACAGTGTCGGACTTTTCAGCCATCTTTACAACATAATTTTTAAAATGGTTATTTCAGCTGTTTTGTTTGCTTTACTATTCTCATTTATTCTTGCTATACAGTATATCTAAACAAATGCCTAAGGAAAATACTCGGCATCAAGTGGAATGAATTCAAGAACAATGCAGAGATAAGACAGATGACTGAACAACAGCCAGTCTCATGGGTGATCAGGAAAAGGAGATGGACATATGTTGGTCACTTGATGAGAATAAGTGATCAGAGAATCCCAAAGCAAGCTATCAAGTGGAACACAACAGGCCAAAGAAAAAGAGGCAGACCACGTGAAACTGAAGAGGACATTGTTAAGAGAGGCCACATTAACAGGCATAAAATCCTTTGATGAGGTTGAAAGACTCGCCGAAGATAGGAAAAATTGGCGAACTACTTTGCGAGCCCTATGTGACGTTTAACGGCATGGGAAGGATATAAGATATAAGAAGAAAAAATACAGTATATCTATATCCAGTGTCTCTATTTCACTCGCTCAGCCAGTCAGTCAGTGGCAATAACAGTTTGTAAGACATTCATGATTTAGTCTGTGAATCAAGTTTACTTATCCATCGGCATAACAGGCCTTCAAAGATTTTACTCAGAACACAGAACAGAAGATTATTTCCTTTTAACCGGCTCAGCTGCCGAAGCTAACTCTCACTGATCTAAATTTCTAATCAGTTTTACCAATCACAGCCGAACATACTGGCTAAAGAGATGTCTTTATGTTTCAGGTTCATCCACAAGCCCACTCGATGTAATATCAGGTAAAGCCCACCCGATGTAATATCAGGTAAAGCCCACCCGATGTAATATCAGGTAAAGCCCACCCGATGTAATATCAGGTAAAGCCCACC